>BOPM01000174.1:431118-493012 GCA_022179025.1 Porites australiensis | reverse complement strand
ACTTTTAATCCTAAACCCACTTAAGAGCATCCATCTTGCTTCTCCATATACTTTTCCATATATTTCCTAATACTAGAAGAACTGGTTCAACATTCACGACCTGTTCTGACTTGGATATAGTTTCCTTTATTCTTGAACTTTTATGTTTGATAAAGTACTTTTTCAAGGGAACATTATATGCTGGGCACTCATTTAGGCTCAGTAAGTGGCCGCAACCCTTCCAGTGTATTAAACACGTAACTTCGATAAAAAGAGTGGCCAGGAGCTCTGAAGTGGCGAAGAATCATTCTTACTAGTTCTTCTTTCTGAGTTGAATAATGAATACCAGAATGGAAAAGAAAACATGTAACAGGTATCTCTCTATACCACGTGCGACATGCAAACCTGCCATTCGAATTAAAAATTGTATTAGATAATTTGCGCACTTACTAATTGCACTTTCTTAGATCTAGAGTGACTAGAAACACTGAAAAATATTACTTAGAGACAAAACTCACTATTACCGATAAATTTGGGCGCGATCGTGTACGATTCTAAACCTCTTAGCTATTGGCTTTACTCTCTTTCAATTTTGTTTTCAGTAATGCTATTGTGCTCTTATCTCTTCTGACTAAAGATAAATATTTTCGTCAGATATCCAATAATCCTTGCGAACCCTTTTGGTACAAGAAAGAGGTACTTGAAAGTGTTGCAAAACAACAAACGATTTTGGAATTGAGAAGAAGCTATTCCATCGTTTATATGTTCATTTTGTTAACTGACTTAGTCACTGTTTTCGAAGACCTTCCAGTCCTTCTAAATAAGACCCCTTAAGACTGCCCCGTGAGAAAATTTACCTTGAACAGAGGTTTCTGTCTATATTTTTGTAATCGCACCAATTTGAACTAATTGTTTAAATAAATCGATTCTATTTCCGCACCTGGGGTGGATTTTGTGTTAAGGGATATATTCAAGGCGATAATTCAGTGTATTTTATGGCATAAGACAGTACGAGACATGACGAGGGGTGTAATGAACTGAGGTGCTCATCCAAAAAAATAGAGGCTCAGCAGCTCGGCGTCTGAAATCCTTTTGTTTTTCTTTTTTGGAAAAAAATTGCTTTTAAGGACATGCAAAGAAAATAATGCAGATATTTTCATATCACATATCAGATTACTTAAAAGTGTTTAGTGTTAGACGCCCTTACAAGAACTTTGGAAGACCTCTTATACTCTTACGCTTTTGGCATATTTGATTGATTCCGCCATTGAACAGTTTAACCCCTCTTTCTACTGCGGCTCTCTGATTTGTCCAATTTAATGGTTGTGGGGTTATATAAATCCAACAGATTTATCCTAATAACTATTTAGGATTGATACTGTTCTTTATCACTACATTTTCTGTTTTAAATTGCCTCTACAGTGGAGATGAAAAAAATTACAGTAGGTTGGAAGGTATGTAACAATTAGTGTTTTCAGTACTTTTCGCCAAGTCAAACATAAAATTAAAAGTGGATTACACGATGAGCAATTATCAAAGCTATTCGAATCTCTAAACCCTTATAGTAGTTTGAATGCACACTAATATCATCTTTTTTCACACTAGAAATTTTTATAATACCTTTCAAATCACCTCTTTTAGTATCGGTAACTTCGTTTTAGTAGAATGATATATCTGCTGATCGAAAGGTGCTTAGCAAAACAAATCGGTCAATATCGCGAAATATTAACCGCTTGTCACTTATAAGGGACGTGATAAGCATTTATGTACTTACAGTAGTAACAGCAGTACGCTTGGAAGCAACCCCCGAACAATCATCTCCAACAGTAGACGGTTAAGACCGTCTCTTGTCGCTGCTAAGCCACAACAACAAAGGTCATTAACAAATTCTTTCTTCCCTCCTTCTTCCAGTTAAATTATTAAATTCATTGCTTTGGAAAACATTCATGGTAAACTTAGCGGATTTGTCATAATTTCAGCCAAGTTTAGCTTCATGCTGGGTCTTCATTGTCCAAAAGGGTTTAATAAACAAAACCTCGGTGATCGTTATATTCATTGCAGTCTTTTACAATTGCAACCTCGCGAAATAAAAAAGCCAAATCATTCACGTAGACAGAAACGGGCGCAAAAAAGTCAAGTATTAAATATTCGTAACAGTATCATTTGTACAAAATGAACAGGCGGACGGAGGAAAGAGACAATTTTTTTTAACCTGCTTATCTTGCTGCGCTGTTTATGCACGGGAAAGGGACGAAGAAAAAGCAATAGAGCTCTGCTGCCAGAGTTAGTTGATATATTAAGTTACAGTTCTCAGTTTAAACCGAAGTCTATTCACTTTTAGTAAAATCCAGCTAGTGGTCTATTATCAATGCTGCGTTCTGACTGGTTGAGCCACTACTAGGCTATATGTTATAGCTCACTAGTAGCCAAAAGCGCAGGTTTTGGCGGCAAAAAAGGATTAAAGTCTAGCTTTAACTAACTAAAAGGTTTTTATTCTCGAAATTTTTGACCAACGAGTTGGATTTTACTAAAACAATTATCCCTCTCGCCCTCATAGCCTCTGAGACAATAGCCCATTCGGCCTTCTGCCCTATGGGCTATTGACTCAGAGCCTATTCGGACTCGAGGAATAATTGTTAATTACTTCTTGACCATTTTTTAGCATTCCTCAAGCTACGAGGGCAGAAGGCTTTCGAGACGTATTTAGAGAACCACGAGAGAACGGAAGTCACCTTTGTTACGTTAAACCAAAATCTATCGAACTCATGGAAACTCATCTCCTTTCAGTCGAACTGAACGACATTTCATGGAAAGAATTTTTAAGGCGGCTTAATCTCGTTTCCAGGTCCTCGTACTCATCACATGCCATGCAAAACTGCCGGTAGTTTTGAGTAGGTTAACAACCGAAAATCGTCGTGGAGCAAGTGTAAAAACGGATCTGACTTCAGCAGATTGCAAGAGTCAGAGCTAATTAAAAGACCACACCAATTTAAGCATTGAATCACACGTACCAATTCCGCGGCGCGGTATGGCCAGCAGCACAACCGTATCACCATAGTAGTAGTAGCCATGGACAGCTGTTTCGTTCTCATTAGGATTCATCAGCAAGGCATAGGCCCGGGCGAGAGATCTCGCTTGCGATCATCGACCCCGCTGGTTACTACCCAGGTGAGTGTGGGTGCCACTACCGGAGTGATATGGTTGTGCGCATGCGTAAGGTATTGGCTATACCTCGGAACCTCGGAGTTGGTACTTGTGCTTCAGTGTTTACATTGGTATTTATTAAAAGACTGCCAGTCTAGATCTTTGAAAAATATATCTCAATTTGTTCACACCCTTTCTGTTCTTTCAACTCAAGATAAGAATTCGAAAAACCGCGAGTGCAATAGTCGGCAATATTGGCTATACCTCGGAACCTCGGAGTTGGTACGTGAGCTTCAGTGCTTACATTGGTATTGATTAAAAGACTGCCAGTCTAAATCTTTGAAAAATATATCTCAATTTGTTCACACCCTTTCTGTTCTTTCAACTCAAGATAAGAATTCGAAAAATCGCAAGTGCAATAGTCGGCAGCCAGTAACTGAAAAAAACCTTTTCTCTTTTGGTTTCTAAGCCAGACGCGCGGAGGTTGGGGAGAGGGGAAAAGTAAATGCGCGCGTTCGCGTGCGCGTGAAACGATGAGATTGTTCCCGGCTTCGTTTCCTTGTTCCCATAGTCCTATCCGTGATCAATTTTAATCATTTTATCAGTAAGTTCTTTTTTGTTATTCCTCGAGAAGAAGAGAGCTTCCCTTCAAAGAAAGTGCGACAAGAGCTTCGAGAATGTTGTTCACCACTCAGATCGACCCATGCAAGGGAATCCAAGACAGTCTTGAATTCTGGATTCCACGCAGCGGATTCCGGATTTCTTGAGCTGTATTCCGGATTTTAAACCCAGCAATTCCGGATTCTACAACTTTCACAACGACTTTAGCAATATGTGTGTGTGGTTTTATTTCGGCCAGCCCAGGGAGGTAACATTCCAATACCGCAATGTTTTTCTGTTTTTAGGCAGTTGCGTTGTTCAAGGAGTTGAAAATGCAAGGAAAATGCTGACAGCAAAGTAACCCGTATTTTCCAAGAGTAAGGATTAAGCTAAAAGTCATTCAAATATGTATCAAACACGTATCTCCTCTATAAGGGGCTCATCTGAATATTCGACAGACACAAAATAGATGACTTTAAATATTAAAAATTAATTATTCATCGCAAATTTTAACAATAACTGTTAATTGCGGTCGACAATAAAAGTTTATCTTACGCAAACCCGCAAAATTGGCAGGCATTCAGGCACGTGATCAAATTGCGTAACACCATTGGTCCACGACAGTAATTCCGTCCCAGAGTGCCTCACGTGTTTTTATTTGCAAATTCCAATCAGCCGCCATTTTAGTCCTGTGATTGAGCAACGGAGAAGGTTTGTCTTAATTTTGAACTTGAAGTTTTACAAGTCACTTGTGTCACTTTTGCAGGGTTCGATTGGTGATTGTTTCGATTTTTTTCGTACAGAATATGACCAGTGTCGCAGCCTTGGCTGGGATACCCGCATCCACTGGAATTAAGGTAGTACAGCGCGCGCGACGCCACGTACATGTGCTGTGAGGTGAATAGGCTGCGAAAACGGCAACGCTATTTTAAACACTTCCGCCTGTACTTTCGTGGGCGATTGTTATCGGTTTTTAAGGGCTTAAGCCTTTTATTTAGGGAAATAAAAGTAGAAGGATTGTTAGTCATTGCAGTAAAAGGAACAATTTGTGCTAGGGCAGGCTAAAGTTAGAGTACGATTTTCGATCGACTTGTGGTTTACTGAAATCGCTTTCGGTTGACTTTGGAATAGCTTAGTAACTTTTCTCTTTATTTCGGTTTCTTGGAAAATATCGAAATATTTAGATATATTTTAAAAGAAACAAACTGATCAAAGCTTCTACTTGTAGAATTTAGGCGATCAGCTGGTGGCAAAGTTCCAAATTTGCATTGGTTGCGCAGTTGCGGTAATTTAAAATTTTCCGGAACCTTGTTTATTTCTCACCTCTAATTTTAGAAAAATCTCTTTTATTTAGCAGCTTTTTCGAATCCTGTATTTATCTCTTATCTTTCTGCTTTTAAGAATGTATTCATCCAGCGAGCTCGCGTTTAATTTTTGAGAAAGAAGGCTTAAGTTTCTTGGAAGTAGAACTTATATTCTAATTCGTGTTTGCTAATTTATTACTGTTTACGTCTGCACTGGGCTAAGTTAACCAAAACTTTCTGACGTTTTTATCCAAAATGTATCATGAAAATCCTGCATGATCCTTGGAGATCGTGTTGACGCACGGCTCAGCTTATATCTGAGCAGTTTCCTTGGTTGACGAACCCAAAGAATTAAACAAAGCAAAATGAAAAACATTCTTTAGCTCTGGTAGTGTTTCTATGGCGCTCTCTCATCTTTATAAATGTTTAATTACATCCTTTAAGGTGTTTTTGTTTTGCTCAACAGCGGCGATATCACAAATGACTTTGTTTGAGAAAAAAGAGAGAATATGAATATTTCTCTCGTAACAAGTCTGTTTCCTGAGGTGAATCCACTTACCACGAACGACGTTTTCCCTATGCACAACTGGCTTTTATGCCTTCAAAAAAATTATTTAGCGTTCGAGTATATATAAAGGTTTGGAACTATGCCCAAGGGATTTATTTTCTCACACCAAGAAAAGACTAGTTGGTGTGAACAAAAACATTGCATTTAGTAAATAATATATACATTTTTATATAACTTTGAGAAAAACACCGTTGCTATTCAATTTTGCAATGGCTTCCTGAAGTAAGCACATAAACTATAAATACATTAGAACACATTTCAGAAGTTGGCTAAACTTATTTCAATTTGTTTGTGTTTTGTTTTATAGCCACTGCTATTTTATTCAGCTGAATTAAACTCAGCATCTGAAACCAAGTCATGTTACCTTAAAACCACAGCTTAGCACTTCATTTCACCGAGTTTTTCTGCCGCTGCAAAAATAGCCATAACTCTTGAATCAACATCATATTAATATTAGAGCTAGATGAGCTCGATGAATGTTCATTATCATGAATGATATTTCGACATGACAAATATTACAATAATTTGACATTATTGGAATTGCTGAGAGCATCTGAAACAGCAAGACAAAATCTGCTTTGTTGCAAAACATCAGTGAGTTATTTCAGATTTGAGGCAAGATGTCAACCCTGTTTTACTGTAATGACTTCTAACAAATCCTTGACTTGGATCAAAACTTCATGATCCAAGTGAAATTTTGAAGATTTTTATGGAAACATCAGAGCGTGCTAATGACTTATCCATGCAAATACTGCCAAAATGCTGATTCTCAGTAAGGAAGCAGTTTTGTTTTGCTCTTTCTGAATACCTCATTAGATCCCATAATTTCTTAAACTGAGTTTCTGCGATGTCATCACTTTTAACATCCATACCATGCTCATAAGCTTTGAAGTGAGCTGAGACAGAGGAAGTGGAGTACACTGTGATACTTACACTTGCAGTTCACCACTTCTTAGTTCGCTG
Source organism: Porites australiensis (assembly GCA_022179025.1). Taxonomy (NCBI): domain Eukaryota; kingdom Metazoa; phylum Cnidaria; class Anthozoa; order Scleractinia; family Poritidae; genus Porites; species Porites australiensis. The sequence goes on along the minus strand of BOPM01000174.1, from coordinate 486,454 downwards.
CAATGTATGTACAGTAGCTGCCCATTGACTAAAGTGTAGTGACAGTTACCCTGCGAGCAGAGGCTATGTTTTCCCGGTCTGAGCTGGCGTGCGGAACTGGCATGCAAAAAGTACTTTTGCATGCCAGCTCATACTGCGAAAATGTAGCCTCTGCTTGCAGGGTAAGTGACAATATTCCTGTTAGTTTACGATAATAATTTATGGGGCATCTTTCCACTCTCCTGCTCAACTGTGATTTTTAATTTTGACTGTTGCAGCGCACTGCTGAGGATTTACTTAATATGACAGGTAAGCAATCTTCTTTTTTTATCAATTAATATTGTGGTCCTTTCTTCACAGACTTAAATGTAGGGTCCCCTTGAGTTAATCTGCGGGACAATGTTGCACTCAGTATAAGGTCCATCTACTGTAGTTAGATTTCTTGCACAGACAGAGCCATTTTAGCTAGGGTTCATCTGTCATCTTGTGTACAAAGAAGATGTCTGCTTCATAAGTCAAGTCTGACTTTTACAAGGTGTGTAAGTGTAAGCAGGGTTGTTGCTCCAGGACAGTGGCTCAGGATTTCCTGCAGCCACTATGAAGATGTTCCCTGGCTACTGACATAGGAAACTAAAGGAAATTAGAGCCAAAAGAACAAGGTGGATATTATGGACTTAATTCTTTAATTGAGTCGTAAATTAATTAGCCTCAGGAGGACGCTGTGCATGTTTTTATCGACAAGTTAAGTTTAACACAACTGTAGTGTTGAAGTCTTCAGGGTTCAACTTAGTGGTTTTAAAAATCAAATCAAATCAAATCATTGATGATGTAATAATATTGGTCCACGGAGTGGTGTTAAAGGGCTTCCGTATATTTTATAATAATGTAGTCAGTATTAAACATGTCCTGTTATTAATGACTCTTTTCTTTCAGGACTAATGGGTGATCAAAAAAAGGTAAAATCCATATTTTATTTTATGTTATATATTGCATAAAAATGCTAATATTGATTTTGTGTTTCATGTGATAATTACATGTATAAGAAGATTGCAAAAAGGCATTAATTTTCATTAACTTTACTTTTTAGGCAAGATTTGACCAAACTCCTTCTAAAGTGATCCATGTGAGAAATGTACCTATAGACGCTGTAGACACAGAGGTATGTGTTGAAAGACAAGAGTATTGTTTTCTGCATCACTATAAATTGAGAGCTGTAGCCTTTTTCTGTAGAGCTAAAAGATGTCTGTAAGGAAGGCCTGCAATAAATTCATGAGCTGTCTATTGCGGAATACAAGTGCATATGCCTTTGTGTAATTTTGTACAAGTGTTGTATGTAAGGGTAAAATTCTGATAAGCGATATGGCCTTGAAATAGCGATATATGACAAATGAAATGGTGACAATAAATGACACAAAGAGGGGTTGAAACTGTGACTGGGAAAAGACAAGTGCAAAATCAAAAGCCCTGGTTAACAGAGATTAGCCCTTATTTAGACAAGGTTGAACAAAAGATTTAGAACTTACATACAAAATTAAAAGCACAGATCTGCTTCTATGCAGGGACCGAATTCCTTATGGGCAGAGCTGTTTCTATAGGAAAAGAACTTTTTTCTGTACTGCGCATGAGCAGACCTTGGGTCATACAGTCTGTACATGTACAAAACCTTGGAAAAAAATTGGCAGTACATTGTACGGTAATTTTGATCAACTCTGTTTTGCCATTACAGTTAGTCGCCTTGGCCCTACCCTTTGGCCAGGTTAAAAATGTTCTCTTGTTGAAGTCCAAGAAGCTCAATGAAGCAACCCAAGTAAGTGTAACTTGAAACTTCAAAACTTAATTAAAAGCTACAGAGAGTAATGGTGTATTAAGCAAGAGGCATTGTCTTGAAGGATGATTCTTCAGTTTACTTTAGCATCTAGCCTTTATGACATTTATCCATGTTTAAGTTTCCTAGATAAGTTTTGTTTTCTCCCTTACCATTTTTGCAAAGAAAAGCATGTCCAATATCCTGGGGCCAGTGGATTTTGCTATTAGGCTAGTGGATTCTCTTGCTAGCTTGCCCCGTAGGCAAGTGAAGTTATTTGGGAAATTCAAATTACTGAAATTAATCCTGCTCATCGAAAAATTTTTCAGGCTAGTACAGCCACCTGACCGTGTTTATACCATAACCCCTGTACCTTGGCAGCAGCTCATTATAAATTATTATGAAGACTTTCTTAGTATAGTTGTTGTATAACCACAATTTCATGGCCCAGTAATGATCACTTTGATGGTACTCCTGGCTCTAGATGTTGAGAGGTGGTTGGTTAGTTCGAGGCCAGCATGGAAATTTGGTTTCTTTTTTCTTGCTGTTTTGCAGGGTTTCATTGAAATGGAGGATATACAAGCTTCAATGGCTGTTCTTAAATATTATACACAAGTTGCTCCCTGCATAAGGTAAACTAGAGGCTATAGATGCCTAAACTAAACCAGGTGCCTTGTAGCAGGTGTATCTTACATGTAGATGATGCATGTGAAAATTGTATTTAAAGTTACATGTATGTTGAAATCTAAAAGCTCTGAGATGCAATATTTCAAGCAATCCGGACATCAATGGAGTGTGACAATATTACTTGCAACACATTTGTATGTACTGTATAGGGGGTTATTGACAAAACCCCTGGTATAATAGTATGTGATGAATTTAAGTAGAAATAATAAATGTTATTGTGATGTTGTATTTTCTTTGTATTATGTTTTAGGGGGCAAGTAGTCTATTTACAGTTTTCCAATCACACAGAGTTAAAGACAGAACCCTCACAACATTCTGCAGGGGTAAGATCTTACACCTCTTCACTGTTCATTGTTGACATTTGCTACATGTATGTGCCACTTGTGTGTTTCTTAATTCACTTAGCCAATTCTCTCTAAGAGGGACACCATTGGGACTAGCCCCGACTGTCCATCTTAAAGAGGTGTCCAGCTTATGAAGGGCTGAGGAAATGTGACACCAGTAATAATTTATTATAATAAAATAAAGCTGAATCCAATCGCCGTAAGGGGGGATGTCTGTATTACTTGTGCCAAACAGTAAACCTTGAATATGAAACAGGAAATAAGAATCATTTGGAATTCTCATTTTGCATTCAAACATTCATTACAAGCAAACATTTCTGGCTTTGTGGTCTTAAAATGTAACAGAACTTGATACACTCTGCAAACTGGAACAAGACCACCAAATGATAAAAAAATTGCAACTACAGCTGTAATTGTCATTTAGAACACCTACATTTTTGTTTTGAGGTATTTTTTACTGCGTAAAGCACTTCTCAAATGTCTGTTGAGGGTTTCAAAAGTGTCTCTTGGCCGTCTTATAGAATTGTCTGTTAAGAGGGAGTTGACTGTACTGTTCTTTTTAAACTGTGAAGCTCTTTTTACTTTAGGCATCTAAGATCATTGCTGCAGCTCAAGGAGATTTCAGCTCATCTCCGTATTCAGCAGATGGACAGCAGGCTGCTGCCGCAGTTGCAGCTGCCGTGGCCAAAGGTGGGGCAAGGAGTAATGTTATCAGAGCAGTGATTGACAAGCTATGGTACCCTATTACAGTTGAAGTCCTTTACAAGGTATGTCTGAAATTCTGATTACAGCAAGAGCTGTGACTGTGCGTTTTGCATTGTGATGGCCTACCACGTAAAATTAACTTGCAGCTGTATTCAGAAGAATTATAGTGTACAATATACTCTTAATGTGATGCTATCATACTATGACAAATGGCACTAAGGTTTAGAGGGTTGGAAGGTATGTAATGGCAAACACATAACACAACTCCCTGCCTGAAGGGTCTCATGAGTTATATCCAGACCTCAGTGGTTAAGAAAGGAAGAAATTTCTTTTCTTGTGTGTTTACAGTTTTTCCCCATTATGTGAGACAAGTTGTTGCTCTGGCTGGAAGGTTATCATAGCGCACATTATGTCAATGTGATCTTGCTTTTTTTTCTTCCTTGACAGATTTTCTCCAGTCTTGGGACAGTCCTCAGAATCGTCACCTTCACCAAAAATAGTAAGTGTTCTGGAAAAGTTCTGTGCACGAAATTTTGTTTCTATTGAGGTGAAACTACACTGACACCCTATAGTCACACCACGTGATTTTCTGTTAGGAACTCTACAGTTTAGACTGGTAGTGAAAGAACTAACGAAAGGTTTGTGTTGACTTTCAGGTCAGTTCCAAGCCCTTATCGAATTCAACAGTGTAACTGAAGCAGAGATTGCAAAATTGGTACAAAGAATGTTGTTATTATGGCTTCCTTGTTTGACTCATTTTGAAGATAAATGTATGACTGTATAAGTACTACACTGTAACAGCATTTCTTTTCACTTTCCTCAGACACTAGATGGACAAAACATTTACAATAGTTGCTGTACCTTGCATCTTGAATACTCCAAGTTAACCACATTAACTGTGAAATTCAACAATGATAAGAGCAAGTGAGTGTACATTTGTTTGTCTCTGATCCTAATCCATTTGTCTCTGGAGATTTTGCCAAAAACCCTTGTGATGTCATTGAAGCCATTTTGTAGTCACTGTCTGGCCATTAAGAAATCAAACAATAAAATGTAGTTCACAGGTAAATTTTGTTTTTTTTTTACATGTAAGTTACAGCTGTAACTCAAATTTAAATGAAACAAAAAAAAAATTGGGGACTTCAACGGGATTCGAACCCATGGTTTTTGCGGTAACTCAGTTACAATCCATTTTAATCTTCTTCAGTTTTGCCCATTTTATGATAACATCTTTCTTTTATAGAGATTACACACGACCTGATCTACCATCTGGTCCAAATGAAAGTCCATTTGCTGGAGCGGACATTGCTGGATTAGCAGCCCTTGGTAAGCAGATGCTTTTTTTTCGGTTGTTTGCAAAAATGTACATGCCAGTGCATACATCGTATTTTTAAGACTACATTATTAAACTTTTATTGTCATTAGTTTCTGTTCTTCAGCTATTGTAGCTACATGTGTTGTGTGCACAATGTTTATTGCGGTGATGAATATTAGGCATGGTAAATATACAGTATCACGCAAAATTAGGTGACCAGTATTGCTTTGTTTCTCGTGAAACTACAATCTTGTTGCAAGTGAATATACAAAGAAACAAATGTTTTGGAATTAAGTTCAAGTAAAAATCTGCATAAGAACCTGAGACAGCATTTCAGATCATAGGTGAAATAATGCTCTTGCCTTGCTGTTGTGGTCGACTGCAAAACAGCCCAGATTTTTTCCTACATGTACAGTAGGTTTTGCATGCATGAGCTGTCAAAGGAAAGGTCAGGAGTGAGGGTGAAAACAGACAGTGAGACTTGGGAGAGACCCCCAAAATTTGGACAGTCTGCTTTTCTCTAGTCAAACACTTGCCACGCATGTCCAGGACGGCACTTTGTGCCTTGCAAAACTGATTTTGAGAAGAAAAAAAAACAGCTGTTTTGCAGCGTACTGTTGTGGCCAAACTTGAAACAGCTGGAACTATTATTTATTTTCTCTATTGGCAAACAAGTTATTAAACCACTTTGAAGTCAGCAACTTATCTTTTTCCATCTTTTGTTTGTCAGCTGGTGGTGGTGCAGCCGGAGCAAGTCTGATGGGAGCCCCAGCTCTGTTGGGACTTCTTCCTCAAGGAGGATTAATTCAAGCAAGTAAGGAAGTGGGAAGTCACCATAGTATAAAAAGGGTTGAGTGAAATATTCCCCACAAGAAAATTCCTTTTTGATCAGTGGTGTACATGTAGTGGACAATAATAGAACCAACATGGAGATGTTCTACCAGAGTTGAGATCAGTATGTGCACCATGCAAGTAGAGCCTTTCTTTTTTCCTTGCTCAATTTCGATGTACTCGAGAAAGACTCTGCATGGATCCAGTAAGATCTTTTCTGAGCATGTGCTTAATGTTACTAGGATTCAGTTAAATACCGACAGGGACGTAGTCTACTCCTCAAAATGCAAAATGACCCTATTTCTCTAAGAGAACCTCAGTATAAGCTTCCACTCAGCCAAAATGTGTCGTTGCAGATTTACTCGCAGCAGCTACTGGAAGTCGCAGTGGAGGTAGCCCTGTTGTGCTCGTCAGTAATTTAAATGAAGAGGTGAGAGTGGTCTGGAGTTTTTAAAGTGCGGTGTTGAGCCCTGTTGCACTGCTAAATATAATATACTTGTCTTTACTTTATATCGTATGACAAAATGAGGTTGTAGAAAGTTTGGCTTTTTGTTGTTCAAACCATCAAATATTTTTGAGTTACTTTTGGAATCATAATCCTTTACTTCACAATAATTTTTCTAAAGTTGCAGCAAAAAACCTTTTGTTGCAGATGCTGTAAAATTTGCATTTAATGTGTTGGTAGGTTACCAGTACCTTAAGCAAAACTTAAATATTCCTTTTTTCTATTTTTGTTCTTCTGGAATTTCACCAAAATAATAACGTGTTGCAATTTGACCAATAATACATAAATTCCGATTTGACATTTCAACCATCTCATACAACAAATTTTTATAGTTTTTTTTTTGAGCATCAAATTTTCAGTTAAAACATCATCCTTGGCAGGCAAACCAACTGCTCCATTCATTGTTCCTGCCAAAATTTCAAATTACATGTAGCTTTTTTAATCACTATTTTTGGATGTATAGTTAAAATGAGTATTTTGCCTGTATGATGTGCATCTAATTCACTCTAATTCTTATACAGTACTTCCAACAAAAAAATTCATCAAAGCATACCGTTCATGTCACCTTCTTTTCTAACACCCAGGCAGCAAGTTTCAGGAGAGAAGTTTCAGCTAGCATAATCTTAAATTGTTCTCTTGGTCATCCCGGTGTACTTTTTGCAAGAACTTCTACATTTCTGTATTTTTGGTTTCTTAAAGCTTCAAAGTAACTGACATTATTTTGTTTAATTTTCTGTTTTTATTTTGTCTAAATCTCCTTCTTTTTTCCTTGTAGCCTTAAAAAAAATTTTCACTCCCAGGTGCAAACAACTGAACACTTAAGTTAAAGGGGACTTAATTTCTTTTTCATCAATCAAAACACAAAGCATAATGATCAAGTTTGGATAGCTACAGTCACCAATGCAGCACTTCCTGGGGTCGTCATGGATGCCTGCTAGGTGCATGTATTGATGACCCAAAGAATAGCTGCTTAGGAGACCAGGGTCACTTACCAGAGGTCAGAACTGGTGGGCTGGACCAGTCAATTTGAAAATAAAATAGACCTTTCCTTAGAGTTTGGCTAAAAACCTGTCTGTGCTGTGCATATGTTTTAAGAATGGACAGTCCTGAATAACAGGTAAATTCTCTGTTTAACGGAACTGGTTTTTGCCTGCCAGTTCTTACTAATGGAAGTGCCTGGGAAAGCTTTATGTACTGTGCACTATGTTCCTGTGGTACTTTCTATTTTGCTATTAAACAAGTGGCTCAGACTTTTGAGATTGTGATTAAAGTTCTTTGATGTTATCATGTGATCATACTACAGGTGTTTAGAAATGTTAAAACCATTCTGATGCTTTTTTTTCCTAACTGTTGTCTGTCGGAGAAATCCTAAATAGCTGCCTTCTAAATTTAATGAGAACTTTCTTTTAAGCATTAATACTCTCTGTTTGATACTGTTTTCAGTATTTTGAAATTGGAATTGTTTGGAACCTGGGAGTGAATGTGTTTATTTGTATCCTGCAATTTCTTTAAAACAACCTTACTCATCTTATGTTTGTTTCCTTCTTTCCCTCATTATGCTGTTATCGACGCTGACTGATGCCTACCCCCTTGAACTGTTCTCTCTTTTGCTGTCCACTTCAATCTGCTCACGTCACTTGGAATCCATATTCTAGAGGATAAACTGTGACATGCTTTTCACTTTGTTCGGTATGTCTTTTTCCCCAAAGCCTCTCTCATCACCCTTCTTGTTCATTTTGTTTTTCCATACTCAAGAAAGCCTGATTGTGGATGGGTAACCTTCATTTGTTTTGGTGTAATCATGTTATTATTTTTTGTTTTTGATATTGTTTTTTAATTTTGTTGGCATTTCATTGAAGAGCTAATGCTTCTAACTTTCTCCTGAATTATTAAATGCTATCAAAGTCTGCTCCATTATGGCCCATTACCTTTTGAAATGAATAAAAAACTTGTGCCTTAGTTCTCCACAGAACTAAGAAGTTACCTGTTGGTGTACAGTTACTAATTAATTATTTAAGGCAACCCTTTAAGTCCTAATATATATCGGCAGGCATATTCTCCTTTCGGTTTAGGGTTGTGCTGTAGCAGTGCCGGTGGACTCTGGAGACTTACTTGCACATTAGAGCCCTCGGAAAGTCTTTCTTTTTTCACAAAACATAATAGATGTGGTTTCTGCAGGTTTTCTTGTAGCACATCTTTTCTGTTCTCCAGTTCTCCAGTTTCTTCTATAATAATTGTAATGGGGGGAATTTGCTTAAAAATCAAGACTGAAATATGCAGTGTTGCAGGCAAGGAGGAATTAGATGCTGGTCTCTATTAGGGCTTACAGGGTTCAAGAGAGAGCCTTAATCTTACAGTAATCCATTTAAGAAAATAAACAATGTAACAATTCATGGTCAAAGAATTCACAAGCCATAGCAAATTCATGCTCACTTTAACCAGTTGTTTGGATGTCTTGCTAATCCCAGAATTCATTTCTTTTTTCTTTCCTGTCTCAATTTTTTTGTAATCCCTATGGTGTCCCTCATTTGCTACAAAGTTGTAGCAGAGTGATGTCTGGATTATCCAAGTGGTTAAATTATCACCTTTGCATCTTGAAGACTGTGTACATTTCTGTTTTTGAAAGTTGAACGACTTAATATCACACACTTTACATTGCGCTGCAACAGGTTCAATAATGAAATGCGTAATGTGTGTTCCACTCATAAAACATAAACTATCTGACTGTACACCAATCCTCTATCTGTAGGTGTGTATGGCGACGTAGTTCGTGTAAAGATTCTCTTCAACAAAAAGGATACAGCACTCATCCAGTTCAATGATGGTCAACAGGCCCAAACAGGTACTTCTTACAATCATCGTGCTTGTTCTTTTAGTTGTACAAAATTTATCAGACAAATGATTCAGATATTCTTTTGGATCTGGATGCACAATGCAATTCTATGAAATAATTGTGTTGTGATATTTTGACGGTATTTGTACATTTTGAGTCCACTTCTTGAAAATGGTAGTCATTTTGAAAGTATGATGCACGTAACGAACAAAGGCGGTCTCTGAAGACAGTGTCGTTTTACACTTGCATAATATTATTAAATAATTGCGCAATGCTCTTCCCTGGCCTGTCTTGCTTGTACTTAATTTTCATTTACTTCACTAAGTCTTCTAAACAGAGGTGAGAAAAATCAGCTACACAGTACATTATTGCGAGCCAAAAGGAAAAGAAAAATTTGGGCCAAATATTCAAATGGAGTTAAGCCAGTGTTTATCAAAACTACATCATTATTGAAGAACCTTACATATTGCTTGACCTTTCACATCATTCTTTCACACTGTCTGTTCACTGTAATTGGTTAACAGTTTCATGAAAGCATTAATTTGCATGTAGCATAGACTAGAAAGGCATTTATCTTCTTAAAATGACCCGGTCAGAAATGGATCTGGAGTTCTGATGATTTCTTAACTAGTAGCTTAAGTATAGGCTTGTTGTTTAAATAACCCTTGGTGTCTTAAAGGTCTTTACTGAGTAAACGTTGTTTTCATTCTCAGCAATTTCAATTTTGAATGGAGTTAGAGTTTATGGAAAAGAAATTAGGGTCACAGCATCTAAACACTACTCAGTCTCTATGCCCAAGGAAGGAGACGTAAGTTGTCATGATTCATTAGTAGAGTGATTTCAGTGTCCTTTTTGAGCGGTTGTTTTTGCTCCAGTTTTAAAGGGGTAGTCTCAACAGAGAAACTTTCATTTCCTTTTATTTGCAGGAAAACAATCTGACCAAAGATTTTACAAACTCACCTCTACACCGCTTCAAAAAGCCAGGATCCAAAAATTTTCAGAATATTTTCCCACCAATCAGAACACTACATGTCTCAAATATCCCGTAAGTGTTGGCTTTCATTTACCAAATAAGAATTATAAATGAAATATATAAATAAATGAATAAACGATTTAGATGTAGCACATCCACAAAGTGGTTCTTCGTCTACCTGATTCATGGTCATGTTGGTTTTTTGAGGAGTGGGGAAAACCGGAGTACCAAGAGTAAAATCTCTCCAAGCAAAGGAGAGAACCAACATCAAACTCAACCCACATATGGTGTCGTCGTGATTTTATCACTGGTTCAAGTTTAATTGGAGACTTTTCTCTATTCAGCCCCTCTGAAGACTTATTGATTTTGTTTTCCAATTTTTTAGTACTGGGTGCTTACAATAAGGCAGGGTCGTGGAAAGGGGGGGCTCGTTTTTGTGCCATAGAGTGGAGGCTTATTATGATGGACGTTTATCAGGGCTTGGGTCCAATAATATGGTAACCAATGTGTCATGTTTCTAAAATGTTTCATTTGTTATGAAAAATACAGTGACTCAGCAACAGAGGAAGAATTGGTGGATGCTTTTAGTGAAGCAGGGACAGTGACAGACTTCCGCTTTTTCCTGTGAGTATTTGTAGAACTATTAGATAGCACATACATGTATGACAGTCTTCAGAAATCTTAAGAACCAAACGGTAGTCAAAGCTGTTAATGTAGCATGTTGCATGTACGCTTCACACGGGCCCAATAGGTACAATTTCTCAGTTTTATAAGCAATTTTCTGTTGATCATCAAAATCAGTTTTGCAAATGTTATGGTTTGTATTTCTTGTCTTGATGATTGACTCAATCGTTCGCTTCACTTTCTCAAACAAACTTATTCTGACCAGTTAGCATGCACGTGCTTGGCACCAGTCAAGTTTTCCTTGAAAACTGATTGACTGTTTCCACTGGTTTTAAATGTTATTTTAACTCGAGTAACAGTCACATGAAAGATGAAGCTGTTCAAGTAAGTTTCACAACTTGGAAGTCACTCCACTGCCACTCCAGTGTTTTCCAGTTAGTGCATGTACTCTCAGGGGACTATTTTCATATTTCAGCATAAAAACAACAGGACATTAATCATCTGCAGGACTATAGAACTTAGCTTTTGAAGAAATGCTATGATTGAAAATATTGAAAGATTTAAACAAGAGGGGAAGTTAAATATAACAACTTGGGAAATTCCTTTGTACTTAATTGCCCCATTATTTGGCACTGTTTGCAGGAAGGACCATAGGATGGCTTTCGTAAATATGACGTCAACAGAAGAAGCTATTGATGCTCTCATTGTAAGTTATTAATCATTGTTACTATAATAATTCAATTGATAAAAGGCATATCTTAGCCTTGATCATGCAAGAGCTAACTTGGGTCTTTGCTACTCCCAACAGAAAATGCACAACTATAAAATTACTGAGTCAAATCACCTGAGAGTATCGTTCGCCAAGCAAGTGATGGCATCCTGAACTGCATCATTTAGAGAAGTTTACACATCGCTTGACCGTTCACGTCATTCTTCCACAGCTGTATGAACCATTTCTTGCAATCAGATGGGCTTTGTATAAAGACAACCAGAGTTCTTCATGTTTTGCCCTTTTGCTGGTGGCAGGTATGCATTTTGGAAGCTACCAGGAACATTTTGGATCTCTCTTTTCTGTCAGGGTTATGGCATTTATATCCTGCTGTCTGGCCATGTTTGTTGCTGAAGGATTTCTCCTTAATACTTTAACCAGTTCTGAGGTCTCTCTACTCAGCATTATTTTTTTGGCGAAAGTGCTATATCCAGGGATCTAGAGAAGGGAATAGCAAATGTTATGTGCTACCTCAATGTCATTATTCTGAGTCCTCTTTGATTATTGTTAAGTTGTGTACTTAAATATACATTTCGCACATGCATTTTTTTCTTTGCGACGTTTTTCGGGTAATGCGCCAACAGTTAACGTGCAATTTTTTTCTCATTTTTGGTGTTTCTTTGCTACGACCATATTATCGTCCTTTAAATTTCTCGTTTCCTTGAATTTAATGTAATTTAACAATTTGATGGGTAAAGTTAAGAAAGATTTTAAAAATAGTATATTATGTTGTTATATTTCCAGTTTAGCAGGGCCAAGTTGTTCAAAAGCTGATAAGCATCAGTCTAGGTTAGGAGTGATTTTACGTGAGCCATGAAACAGATACTAACAAATAGTACAAAAGAGCAAGAAGGAAACAAAAGAAGACAATGGAATCAGTGCATAATAGTGCGTAGTATTCCACTACCTGTTTCACAGGTTAAGTAAAATTACTCTAGTTTCTTATAACAACTCATAAGTCACTTTCACAGCCAACCCAAGATTAGAGCTTTCTGCGCTTCGAACAATTTGAACCAGAGTTGCTTTAAAACGTCCTAGAATGCCAGTAATTATAATGGGCTTGGGATACTGGGATCAAGAAATATGTGATGGGGAATTTAAATACACGGAAGGAATTTGATTTGAAGAGAAGATGTGGAAACACTGGCATATTTTCAATTCAGCTTTCTTGAAAGGGGCTTTAATTTAAGTTTCATTTAGCTTTCTCAACTTCTTTACGAGAAGCATCAGTTGACTTTTGTGTAATTAAACAAATATGCAATGCAAGGGGTAAAAACAGACTTGGAACTTTCTCATAAAACTTATGTTAATGTAGTAAAACCCGGACGTAGATTCTCTAAGTCTGCTACTCGGCCAAAGTGTTTCTTGTTTTTGTCCTTACTTTGAACTCTTTCACACCCAGTAGAAAAGTTAACAAAGATAAACTTTGCAGAATAACGAGGATGAAATCCTAAAGTGTGACCATTCAAACAATCGCTACTGAGCAAATACTTTCTTATGGTAGTTTTTCTATCATGATGTTCAAAGTGGTTTTAACTTTCGAGCTGTGGGCGAGTTCCTTTAAGTGTGACCACAAAAGTGAAAGCTACTGGGCAGTACTTTATAAAGGGGGTTGACCATTTCTGTTGGGTGTGAGAGCGTTACGGTCTTGTCTTTCCATTTTTCAAGTCAGTATATAAAGTTTTCTGTTTGCTCTTTAATTACTATCCTACGCTGCCGTTATTTGGGATATTGTGCAACACTGTCCGCCCCAAATAGCGTCTGCGTGGGGGACTAGTATGTTGCTGAATCCGTTCCAGTTGACCCTTCAACTCCCATGATTTGATGATTAATTCTCATTTCTCATTGCTTAATATCATATTGAATGCTGAATAAGAGAATTTTGGATCGTATCATTAGAGACCTTTAGATTCGAGGACGAGATTTGATTCAAAGTTTTTCGCGTATTATTAAAAAAAGGACACCCCAGAAAACTTCAGTGTACTTTTTTCACCAGAAAAGGTTGCACTGTTTATATCTTTATTGATAGCAGGTTAAGCCCTCTTCTGAAACTTCTAACACTTGATAACTTGTTTCCGCTACGACATTCTCGCTAAAACGCTTAGGACAATGACGACGGATGTCACGTTTTCCCGCCAAAATGTCGTTGGTTTACACGCGAGCACTACTAAGCTCTTTATTACAACATCCATTGGCTGATAAATTTGCCTATTCTCATCACTTATTTGTTGGACAATGTATTGGATATTGTAAGGAGAAGTTAATGCCAATCACTCCTGGGAGTTGAAGAGTGAAGCGTTGCTTTGATTTTGATATGCTCTGTGTTGCTATGGGTGCGCCTCGTTAAGAAATTAAGACTACATTTTATCAAGTATTGTAATTGTAGGTACGCTTGAACCTTGTTTTTAGCGTTAATTGATGGTATTGGAGGGAGGGCCTTGTAAAAACATCATTGGCGTCAATTGCATTTGTAGTAACTTTTCATACGAAAAGGATTTTTAGAAAAATAAACATTAATTTCCTAAGTTTTTTGTGTGTTGTTTGTCTGCGAAATGCGAGAGGAAAACCAGTCGGCGTATACATATTGCAACTAGAAGAGAGGTTTTCATTCAATAAAGGACTGGTCCACACCCAAAAACAGAAAAACAGCGCACTCGATTCATCCTAACACTTCGTCGATACTGCTTTAAGAATTCTGAATTTGACAGCGCACCCAAAAGAAGTGGAGATGCAATGGGCCATTTTTTCTTCTTCGTAAGGCTTATCCGTACCCAAATGACCCATCTGATCCAAACGACCCAATGTCCCATCTGACCCACATCACCCAAACGACCCATCTGACCCATTTGACCTACATGACCCATATGACCCAACATGACCCATGCCACGGGTACTTTAGCAGGAGAGAGCCATTATTGTTGCGATAGTTTATGACGTCAGTTGTGGGTATTTACACCCAGGATAAGCCCTTCGTAGAGAGTTATAGCCCCAGGCGTTCCCAGCGGACACTGTCGAAACTGTGGATAAGATCGCGAATTAACCTACGACGACGACCAAAAAAATTTCCAAAGCGCCATGCATGTTTTGTGAAGAAAGCTTTGGAAAGATTTAAAAATTGCGAGAGATGTCTAGCTTTTCCAGAACGGGTCGGTCCACGAATTCTATCGATTGAAATGAGTCTTGTGATAAGCATGCGGTTTATTTTCGGCGATGATTGAAATGACGCGCCAGCCTAGTCCCTAAGCGTTCTCTCTTGCTCCGTTGTCCGCGCGAAGTCTGGGACTCGGTGACATCACAGCTCACGATAGAGTCCAGGATTGACCGAGCCGAGAACGCCTAGGGACTAGGCTGATGACGCGCCATGTTTATCGCGTTTTGGCGCTTCGGCAATGATGTAATTTCTCTCGAATGGATGTCCTTGATTTCGTGTATTTATACACGCGTACTCAATCAATTCAGAAACAAATGGTCGAATACGATATAAACAGTAAATACCTTGGAGAATACTCGACCTTCGATAAAGTAGGACGTGGTGCGAAGGCGAAGAGTTCGAAAGTGAGTGAATTAACGCGTTACGTTTTTCAGAATATTTGAAGCAATTCCTGGAATTCTACGGTAAAATAGATTCGATGTGTTTTATTGCAGATTCACTTTGTTGTACGTTTTTAATTCCTAGATTTTCGCAGTTGTTAAGAGCTTTTGCGGAAAAATCTGAAGTCGGGTTACACTTTGTATATACGTGAGATATCAATCATTTTTTGTCAACTACTCCACGTATGTGTCGCGGATATGTTACGAAAAGCGAAGTTCAAATCCGTTTTCAAGCACAATAAGCCACTTGCACTAAGAGGTCACGTGACCAATGCTTCCCTTAAACAATGACTTGGAATCTTACACCCGAAATTTGAGAGGAAACGCATTTAAGGGAGATAATTTATGGTTCTTTGATTTTTCAACAAAGTAGTATGATTTGTATTGGTTGCCATATAGGAGGGCTTACTCTTGCCCTCCAACATGGCGGTCAAAACTGCTTTTTGCTTGTATCTTGTAAATCACTGGATAGTTACGCTCAGATGTGCTGTAAACGTTACCACATCATCTTTTCAACAATTTCCTTGAAGTTTAAGTACAAAATTTTTGTTCAGAAAGAGGTAATTCGTAGTTTTGAAAATTACATTTTGGTCACGTGACCAGCTACGAACTTGCTCATTTTAAGAAAATGGTGCGGGTTTGAAAAACTAAATCACTATTATTTTATTTAAGATATGACCCACTAATTTTTTTTTGAAGGCGAAGTCATATTACTTTCATTTTCATAAAAATGATGTCACATGACCTCTTAGTGCAAATGGCCTATTTAAATCCGTTTTTGAATGTTATGCGAAAACAAAAAATGCAATGGAGAAGGAACTTGAATTCTGATTTTCCATGCTATCGGAAAACGGTTGGTACTAAGGTATAAGCATTTGTAGCCTGCGTAGTTGGCGGGCGAAAGCTAAAATTAGGACGAACAAGAAAATGATGGAGGAGGGGCCGAGGGGAGAAGGCAGTGAGAAAAATGCCTTCTCACCTCGCCCCCTCCCTCATCGTTTTCTGTTTCAACCACCGTTCACCTTTCGCGCGGCTGTAACTCTTTCGAAACACAACAAATACCGCCAGCTACGCAGGCTCGCTAGCCCCCATGTCGGAATGTTAGATTGACAAGAACTTTTCTGAGGGGACTGGACTTGCAATACTGTCTGACGAAAACCCCCAGGGGACGCCGGGTCCATTCACTGGCCACCAGGGTGAGCGACAGCAGCGAAAACGTCACTTTTAAAATGAATTCGGGTTTTGTTCAAACGTTCTGAAAACTTCAAATGTAGGCATATGTATTCCCTGGGGTTGATTTCTTGGGGACCGCGCTCAAGTTTAGAAAGAGAAAGAAAAATTCGTCGTCGCTTGTTTACGTCCTCCATAAAGCATAAAATTAAGCATTTTCACGTCTTAATTAGTCGTGCAGAGAGGGAATAGAAATATACAAAAAAGCGTGATGCACGTGCAAAGTTGTTGTTTTGCTGAAAAACCCATTTGCTTGTGTTTTCTTGTCATTGGTAGGCAAAATTAAAATTCAAACCGTAGTTAACACTTAAGAACACTTTCCAGGAGGCTCAGTCCAGAATTTCTACTTTTTTAAGCCCCCCAGTTCGAAGTTAGCTCCAAACTTTAACCTCGTCTGTAGTCTGTTTGCTTCCTGGCCTTAAAACTGCGCTATGAGCGAGTCGTTCTCGTTAACAAATACGGCTAAATAACATAAACTTCTTTTACCTGCTTGCTTGAAACTTCGAGACTTAAACCATCCCTCTAGTTGCTTAACAGCACAGTGTAAACCCGGAACTGTATTATTTTCTGTGGCCATTTATGCGCCGTGAGAAGTAATTTCGTGGTTTCTTGTTTGTTTGTTTGAACGAGTCTAAAATTAATGACGTCATTGGTGAGCTTCCTCGTCCCCAGGGTCTTCTCGTTCCAATAGGCCATTACCAAGTTGCCCCAATGCTCTGTGACAAAGCGAGGTTAAGTCCCAGCGGGGTGGAGACCGGTGGAGAGGGGAAATCCGAATTCAAGTGACGGAGATGATCGAAGGTTTTTTGGGGGTTTGAAATTTTCGATTCTGGAATACTTTTGGGTGGCTCGAGTTGAGAAGGGATTTTTTGGGGGGATATTCAAAACAATCTGAAGATTCGTGGTAGTGCCCGCGTATCCCGGCCACATTGGGGCTAAGTGCGAAGCTTTTTATGTGAAAAATATTTTATATTCTTATGCAAACAAAACTCAATTTTGCACTTACCCTCGTTTTGAAAGTGAGGGTTTTTGTAACTCGGAAATGGCCTATTGGAAAAACTGAGAACACCCTGGGGACGAGGTGGTGGCAGCTTTCTGAATATGCTGAACAAGTGCTAAGCATTTCATTTCTGACAGAAACACGACAGACTGTGATCACCCGAAATCGATGAGGATGTATTAGCATTCTCACTGGTGTAAGTTCTGGCGAACAAAAGGATTCATTCGGTTTTTCTATACTACTAACTTCATTCTTTTAGCGGAAAGATGCAGTTAATTATACTGAAATTAAAACACCGTTGACGTAATTCTCCCGGATAAATATGAAAGGCATTGAGCAGCCGTAGGACTGTGATTAAGGCTATGTTCACCTTAACCTCGTATCAAGATCTCACTCTGTCTTACGCTGAAAAGTGAGATCTCCCTTTCCCTTGGCCTCGGGAGATCTGGGTACGAGATTATGTTGACATTATACCGAATAACGTTTGCGCCGCCACGATAATCATACCGGATAGGACTTCTGTTCACGCACAAGAACGGTTGCGGTGGCGCGATTTCTGTGACGGAGCGAAGCTGCGGCTCGCCGATTTATTAACTGGAGAGTCATCGGATAGGTGTACACACTACAACGGATAGTTTTATGCGGCGAAAGGCATTCCGCTTAGGTGTCAGCAAAGGATAAGAGCAACACGAGAGATACAAAGAACAACGAATTAGTTTCACCACAAAACACCCACATTTATTACCATATTATGCTGATGCTAATACCAGACAACAAAGGCAAAATACCTTTTACACTACAGTTTCGATTTTTAGTTGACTATTTTTGAAATTCAAAGCTGCGCAGTTACAGGGTTGCTTTAACTTTCCTATTTTGTTCGCGAACTAGAAACAATTCCTCTAGTTATTTGACTCATATGATCATATGACCTTTTCACGATCAGGCAAATCCTTCTAAGACTATTTAGGTTAAAATTGATGCTAGAAATAATCCCATGCTGATCAGGATGTGGAGTTTACAGATCAAAGTTCTCTAACTAGGTTTATATCTACCATAACAATAGCTAAAAGGTTTAATTCTGGAACTACAAAAAAGTAAATTAGTTATAAATCGGACGGTACGGCCGAGACAATTATCACGCGCCAATCACGTGACTATGCTGTTAACCACTCAGGGAAGATGCTAAGAAAGCCACACCACGCTCATAAAAGCGATGCTCTCGACCAGCCGGTTCACCTCTAGTTGCCATGTCAAGAGTGAACAGAAGCTCGGTGCGTGTTTGATTGAGATACACGGGTAGGGTGACCTGCAAAAACAAATTGTTCAACTGTCACTACTTCGCAAAGAGCTGCTCGCCCCGTGGCTTTGGAGAGTGGGGTTACGCAACAGGACGGCGGAAAGAAGAGGAAGGCAAAACGCTTGTGGGTGTAAAACGTAACAGGGCTATTACTTGCGCGTGTTGCTGTGATGTTCACTTACATTAATGTTTTCGGGTCTTTTACAAAAAGATCTGTTTAAAGGAGGGTGAAGTTGGGCGAAAAGTTTTTTCAAACAAAATTATTGTCACGCTTGTTGGCACATCGGACGCAAAAAACCCCTGATTTTTAGCATCTTAAAGTTTGCACTGAAATGACAGCAGATTTCGGCACGTTCGTTTTCAAGAATCCGGCTAAATATAAGATATGTCCGGACATAAATTACACGTTAATAACTAAAACAGTTACACGTACCTTTCCTTCGAGTAAATGGTCAGTTCCCGGTTCAACCCTGAAAAAGTACCATAAAATACGCGATCAATGACCGTATGGCAGATACATACCTGACATACAGGCAAGAATGTTATCAAGCCTTTCGCTGTACTTGGACAAGCTCAATTACCACCTTGTAAGATCTTAAAGGAGGTGGCCAAGCTCAGAAAGTCGGTGGAGCAACAGGTATTAATCTAAGCCGCACGACGTCGATTCAACTGCCTCAAGGTACAGTTAAAGACATGCACAATACAAAAAAAAAATTCAAACAGTAACTAAAGAAGAAGAAAAAAAAAACAGAATGGAATGATTAAGGGTTTTGTTGTCTATCCTTGCGTCGACCTCTTTTCACGGGCACTTCAAAGAATATCATGGCATTACAACAACAACAACATCAACAAAACACTACAATGCCTTAACTCCAATTTTACACCTTTTTAGCAAAAATTATAAAATTCCTCTACCAACAATGCTCAGCAATCTTTTATCCTAACGAAAGATCTCACCAGGCCGCAGAACAAATATATCATTTGAACAATTCTACGGGCATTATAACATTTTTTACCTGATCCACTTCAGACTGGTCAGCGGCAGATCAGTCAAAATCGTTGCTGTCAGTTCTAACTTGTTGTCAAGGCAACGGGCACCTTGGAGTCGAAGTCCTGCGAGAAATCAATCACCTTTTAAAATGACTGTACAACAACAAATCTCATTCCCAGGATGACTCTTCGCCCCGTCTTCCCGCTCCAGGGGACTGAATCCTGCAACCTCGACACCAAAAGGAGACTGCACATGGAGTCATCGAAAAAGAAAATCCTGGAAGAGTTCTAGAAGTTCCACTCGTCTCCCTTACGGTGTTGGTGATCAAATTATATTATTTTTCTGATTCTATTTTATTATGAACCATTCAGTTTGATGTTACTGATCACTCAGACTAAAAGCGGTTCTTTCATGCATCTAGCTTATTTTAGCTATTTTGCCACTTAACGTTAAAAGCTAATACTTGAGTATTACCTTTAATTCCAAAGCTGCAGTCATCAATGGTAAGGCGATCGTCGGGTCCATTTGCAATAGTAACCTTTAAAGAGATTTAGAGACGAAGAACACTACCTTTTAGTAAACATAAACACTGCAATATCTTCAGTAGAGTTATTTTCAATCAGAGACAAGAGAAGACGACGAATGAAGAAAAAAAGAGGGAAAAAGGAAAGGAGAGAAAGGAAAGAAAAAAAGAGGTTACCTCCAATGTTAGTTCTTCTAGGGACCAATTGTTCGCCTGTGCAACGAACTGACGGGTTGCTGTGATGTATGCCTCGGGGACAAACATTCCGCCCAGCCAAATATGCAAGTTCTAAGAGCAAAAGCAAAACAACTTTAAACAAGCGATAGGATGCAAAGCAAAAAAGGTTACTCTTCTCCGAGCGGTAGCCATAGAATCCAGGCATTTTTTTGCGCTGCTTCAGTAACATGACATGCTTCTTCAATAGCATTCACGGTCTATTTAGGAAGTTAACTCTTTAACTATTTAACTTCTTAGAAAGACAAACTTTAGTTTTCTTCTAACAATATCAATACATAATCCAGAGATAAGGTTAGCACAATTTACAAAATGATCACAAAAGACAAAGGAGCAAATGCCTTGATCTTATTAACCTCTCTTAACCAATTTCTTAAGGAAAAGTATGGGGATCAGTTTGGAGAACTTGTATGCGGATATTGGGTCTTAGAAGGCGAAGCCTTAATGTCAGCATGATGTACATTCTCCACTCTTACTATCCACACATTTCCTAAGGTAGTGATTAGAATTTATTTAACAATCGAGGTCCTTATGATTTCTTTTTTTCAATTATAGAGTTTACGAGGTAAAGAACAACCTGCATTCCTCTACACACAGGCAACAATTAAAAAAGCCTGCGTCGCAGGCTAGCAACTCACGACCAGCAACGTCGGTCAACCGATCGAACAATGTTTTTTTTTCAACAGGCCAATCATGGTGCCTACTAAAATTCTGATACACAGCTGGCGGCCCAGAAAAAGGATTTCGGCGCTGGCTCGCGGACGGACTTAAGCCCAGGGGTTTAGTTTCGTCTGGCGAAGGCTGAAATTAATTTTTCTGGTTCTTGGTTGAACGTCGGAAAAGCTAACCTTAAGGCCCTTGGCTCCACCCGTGTTGGCAGCATGCGAGATCTTCTGCAGCTGTTTAATTCGGTCACTGAAGTCTGCTACCCACTGAAGAACTGTCAGGCCTTTTGGAACAGTATAACGTCTCCAGTTAGAAGGCAAAATACCTGAAATTAGAAAAGGAACGACAGTTAATCTAACGCAGAATTTCTAACATCAGTAAATATCGAAAGTATTCTCGTTTTTTTTTTTTTGGGTTTTGCCCTTTCCCGTTTGAGGGTTGGCTGAAAAATCTCTAGCCCGTTCCAGGCTCCAAGACAGAAATAGGCAGACATCGCAATCGCGAAAACTGATGCGAACAAAGCGAAGGAGCCACCGACCCCTCCCTGACATCACGCGCATCCTACCTGGCTTGGCTTGTTCTCGCAACGCCCCTTCTTATAATAATACATAGATAAATTTATTATTTGTAAGGCGCAAAACATATTCTGTCTGATGAGACCCTGGTACTGGCCGAAAAATATCCCACCACTAAATCTAACGAGACGCTCGAGACCGTCGGGAACCAGTGATTAACTGGGTAACTAGGTAAGTTTGCCACAGTAGAAGATGATTATTTTCTTAGTAAGTGTAAAAACTCTTACCCTTAACCAAGTCGCTCATGAGGTTCCTCAGGTAATTGGTTGGCTTCTTTTGGCTTTCACAGACGAGCACCACATGATTAAGGTCCTCTCGGATGGTATTCAAAAGCTGGTAGCCAGTATTGACCTGGGGAAGTAAAACAACAATAAACTTAACATATTTCTTCAACTATTCAATTTTGTCAAGCAAAAAGGTTACGACAATTTGATCCTAGAATATAAATGACAGTAAAAGTTCCGAAACTTCTACCCAAACAAGAAGACAACGCATTAATGGCGCAATTGTTTTAAAACTGCAAGGGCTACTTGGTGCTTACCTCACGTTCAAAGTAGCGGAAAAGAGGGTCTTTGATGTTGTCCAATGTTCGTTTTAACGGCGTCAAATCCTACAAAAAATGTTACAGGAGTAAGATTGGTTTTAAAACGAGACACGGCAGAGTAAAAGGACAAAGCAGTCAGTCTCACTTGCCGATGACAAATAGATGTAACAATCCAATTCACTGTTCCGTGAGGGCGTGGGTACAAGCTTTCGGCGCAAAGATTTTTGGGATCGTTTGGTTGGACAACCGTTACTTATGATTGGTTAACGGTTGAATACCATCGACCAATCATAACCAACACTTGACCATCCAAATGATTCCAAAGGCACTGCACCCAAAGCCTGTACCCCTTCTCCCTTTCGTTTCTGAAGTAGCCAATGAGGTAATCGAAGTTATGTAGGTAGCTGCTGTCAAAGATCATCAAGAGCAAGAAAACGTGATCGGCCAAGTCACAATTGGAGTTAGTTTCAATTGGATTGGCTAAGGTTGCGGCATTACATGTACTTTTGACAACTAAAAACAAAGTACAATCGTGCAAAAGCAAAGAAATACGACTTGCTTACGAGGCTATGACAATTGACCAAAAATCTAAGTCTTTTTCATGCGTTCACGTGGTGTTCGATCAAAAGAAAGACAACGTGTGGTTGACAAAAATCAGTGTAAAGGAAGGCACACAACACTTCCCAAAATCTTACTGTATGAATCAGGATTCAAAATCGTGTACTTTATGAGTATTCTTTTGTACCTTTGGTATCATGCTAAGCCAGTTTGCAGCTGTTGAGTGCAATGTTCTCATCCAGGCGGGTCGGGGGTCACTCTCTCGCCTCTGTTTCCTACAACACAAAGGGGAGTTGGAACAAATGTTAATTCCCTAATTTAGAAACTGCGAGGGGAATGGGTACAAGCTTTCGGCGCAATGATTTCTGGGATAATTTGGGTGGACAAGCGTCACTGTAATTGGTTAATGGTTGCCTTACAAACCATTGACCAATGATAACTAACGTTTATCCACGCAAAAGCTCCCAGAAATAACTGCACCCAAAGCTTGTACCCATTCTTCCTAGAGTATGAGGAGTAGAGAATGCTGTTTATTATGCTGCCCAAAATGGTTTTAATTTCTCCGTCTCTGGCTGATAAATCCTTAGGGGTGACAATTAAAAATGAAAACTATTGAGCAGCACTCTCTTGCGGTTCTGTCTGCTGTACAAGGTAGCTCTAGCTTTTTGAATCTATGGATGAAATGGTGACGCGTCGCGAGGCATATAAAAGCTACTGAACAGTACTTTTCTGTGGTGATGTTTATTATGCTGTAGAGGAAAGTCTTAGTCTTGACGTCGACCACAGTCCTTAAATGTGTCAGTTGAAGCAAAAGCCATAGTTTAAAGTCGCATTTATCGCGGTCTGTTTGGATAAAAACTATTGTAATAACCAGCGTGTTTTGGTATAATCACTCACATAACCGTTCCCCCTTTATAATACCCATTCTAAGAATATTCACCTTTTAAACTTACTTTTAAACAAGTCACCTCTTAACCATAACTTTGAATTTAAAGTAAATAAATTTTTTACCCACAATGAAAAAAACAACAAAAAAATTTTAAACAGGAAGAACAAAAACAATGGGTCGACAGAATGAATAAACGAATGCTGTGCATATGCATGTTGAAACTGAAGTGAAGGTTAAGTGTACAAGCAACGTATGCAAGCAAGCCCTTTACTTATATTCTTAGCTGACATTCTCTTGCTTTCACGAAATTTGACAACCTTTCCTCTGACTTACTTTTTCAGGGGATAGATCACTCTCCATTTGTAAGAAAAGCGATTTGTATTTCGTTTAATGTCTAACAATTAAAATTTAATTTGCTATAACAACGGATGATACTTTTTACGCTCTTTGTTTACCAATAGAACAACCAGAGTGATTGGTTAACCAATAGTTTTTAACCAATTGTAGTGCCCGTTAGATTATGTTTATTTTATAAAAGCCTTTACTTTACTTACTCTGCACCATATATCCCGTGTATGAGAGGTACTTCAAGAGGCTGGCCTAAGCTTTAAATAAAACGTTTAACATGCATGAAGGTTTTACATTTTAGAGTTCAAAACTCAGAGGATTTCGAGATTGAAAGCACAGAGTTAGATGGAAATATCTTTCTCGACGTCACAAGTCCTCGTTAGATTTTGGTGAGAATGCTAAGGCCAGAAGACAAGATTGTTTACGGCTTTCCGGTTTGTTGGAAGAAGAAACGCTCCTTGAGATTGCAGATAAAGATTTCCGAAACGAAGTTGTTAAGCGAGATCAGTACTTTCCTGTAGTGTTGGTTATCACGCTGTGTTAGCCAGGCTAAAGCAAACACTACTCAAATGAAAGCTACTGAGCAGTAATTTGCTGGGTACTGTTTATTATGCTGTACAGGATGATTCTAACACTTGAGCCTGTGGGTAAAATCCTTAGGTGCGACCATTCAAATGAAAGCTACTGAGCAGTGCTCTACTGTGGTAAAGTTTATTATGCTGTACAAGGTGATTCTAGCACTTGAGCCTGTGGGCAAAATCCTAAAGTGTGACTATTCAGCTGAAAGTTAATGAGCAATAGTTTCCTTGTGGTAATGTCTATTATGCTGTGCAAGGTGGCTCTACTTTTGCGCCTGTCATTGAAAGCCAAAGTGTGAGTGAAAATGTTGTTTACCCACGCTGGTAAGGACGTAAAGAAAATCTCCTGATTGAGAGAGAGGTTTTAATCACCAACTTCATCACTGCACGTTCAGAGTTAAAAACAAAGCACTTTCAGGATACTGAAAGCTAGCAAGCGTAGAGGTAAGTGAAGGAACGGATGTGTAAAAGAAAAGCGTGAATTGTAGGAAGTGAACGCAGTTTAAAGTGAACAGATTTAAACGAAAATTAACCAAAGTGAAGACAAACAAAAATATAACACTTAAGTTAACAAACAAAACAAATAGTAATACTGTTTATATTTTTAGACAGCAAAGGTTATTAACATCAATGTTATGGTACGTCAATTAAGAGAACTCGTAAAGATCAGCAACCATTTAAAACCAAAATGTGAAAGGTCTAGAAATATATTCATACATTTCAAGAGATAAAGCACATCGGATTATAAACTAGTCGATTTTCCAATTAAATGCTTAGCACTATTTAAAAGTGTGAACACTCCGTTTAGGTCACTTGAGCTACGAAGTTGACGTAAAATTTTAAAGTTATATCCTGCTTAAAGATTACGGCTAAATCATCAGTGAAAATAAAACTAATGAATTATCTTTTATTTGTTTAGAAAAAGCGATTCTCGTATGTCTTCCAATATAATTTTCATCATTGTTCAGACGTTAAAGCCAGAAACACCTTGATATGGGTAACGCTGTGTTTAACTGACCGATCAAAATGATGAAAAAACCAGTAGCGTTTTTAAGCTCTGACCACTAGGATTGCGTTGTCGCTAAGCCAGCCAATGACTGGGTGAGTGAAGACCTTCCGTTTGCTGAGCCAATCAGATTGCATATTTTTGGATCACATGTTGTTTGGGTTGAATTGACGAGTAATTATTAAAGGCCACACGACTATCGCTCTTTTTACAAATGTTAGGCTTGGAAGTCACGGTAAGTCGTTACTTTTGAAACGAAATGTAAGAATCACTTTTATCAAGTTGTGAAAGTTTTTTAGTCTGTCCTTATTTTCGTCCTAAATAGTAACACTGAAATCAAAAGCGGTTACCGATCTTGGGTTGTCACGGTCAATACATACCTAGCGGAGTCTGGGGAATAGGCAAGCTCGTCATCATCACTCAACATCTGCATCTTCAGTAGCTTAGTAACCATATCTTGGCCTACAGATGGTAAATAGGGTGTTATAAGTGTTGCGTAAAATATGTTTCAAGAGTAAATAAAAACGTTATCACGGTCTTTCACAGGTTTCACAGATATTGGAAATAACAATAAAGCTGGCTTAAAGTGAACGATGTTCGTTCAGTTTACAGTCCGGTTTCTCTCCAAGGGGCTAGGGTTGCATCGATACATTTTCCCAGGATATGATACCGATCTCAGTGTTCTCAGTGCTTGTGAGCGCACGAAAATATATAGGTAACGAGTGGCAAAAATTATAGAGCATGCATTAAGGTACAGTAAAACGGGCAACAACAAAGGACGCAAAACGAGTTGAACAGCGATGTTGCTGGTTCTATCACCCACAACAAACCTGTCTTGGCTAGACAAGGTTAAGGGACGCTTCCATTACCCTCGGGAAGTCGAAAAACTCATTTGTGATGCCTTAAATATCGTGACGAAGGTCGTTAACTTAAAATACCTTGAGTAGTGAGAAGCACTTTTTCCGCGTTGTTGGGAAGGCCCAGCCACGAGGGAGACTGGGCATCCGGAAGAGCTTCAGTCCACTGCAGGAACTGTTCACGCCTAAATGGGTTGATAAAAAACGAAGTCAGGAAATTACTCTGCTTAAAGATCCTAACAGCTGTAAAATTTTACATGACTGAATTTTCAAGTCCATCCCTTATAGGCTGCTTGCTTTTTTGCCTATGGCGACACCCCTGATAACAAACCCTCTAAACTTAAACAGATAATCTAGAGAGGAAATTACCAGCAAAATCTCAAAAAGGTCTTACAGAAGCCATTCTCCCACTAAAAGAATTAAATAGAAGTCCCAGGTCCAGAAAAGCTCCGACTTTGGATTAAGAAAGAGGAATTTAAAACGTTGTATAGTGCCCCACGCACACCCTGCAATGTGGACAAAAGTTTAGAGCATGAGCCAAGATAATAAACTGCTGACCAAAAATCGAGTGGATACGCGACTTGCTGTTTAAATTTCTACCTGCACTTTGGCAATTCCTTAGCATTTAAGTACTTGGCTCTGTAAGAGATAAAGCGACCGAGCTTAAAAACATACCTGATTCCTTCTGGCATGACAATTTTCTTGCCTTTTTCTCCATCGACATCAAGAACCAATGGGAAATCAGATTCAAAGCTGCTGACGGTGAATAAGCGATTCACAAAGGACGTCAACAGGCGCTAAAAGAGAACGAAAATAATGCTTGAATAAGGCGTTCACAAAAGCATGTTTTTTGTCCTAAAAAGAGACCTTAATTCAAACCTGATCAAAGTCGTTGTCGATGCGCCCACCATAAATGGCTTGAGACAGAAGAGCTTGAAGAGCGTCCCATGGAACTTTGTTGGGTGGCAGATTAGTACGGCCCTAGGAGAAAAACAAAACACTTTTAAGTGAGTTAGGTCACTTAAAGCTAACTAAAGCAAAACGGAGACGAATTTAAGCACGATTCAGACTTCAAATTCACTAAGAGCCTGTTTACATGGAGTGGGGGACCCCGGTCTAGTGGGGTAAGATTCTTTTGTTTTGTGTCCCCCAGAGCGTGAAAACAAAAGAAACTTACCCCACTAGACCGGGGTCCCCCACTCCATGTAAACAGGCCCTAAGTTCACTGGCATCACTTAATCTTCGATTTCAGCAAAAGGAGAGTCCAAAACAACTTCTAACAGATAATGTAATTGTTGTTGAACAGGAAAAAACTAGACTGGACACTCTTCTACAACGACAACTTAGAACAACAATATACTCGTACATTTCAGGCATTAAAAACTTTCATCACCGTGACCATATACTCTTACGATTGCGTTACTGAAAAACAAACACCTTAAGTCACGCACCTGAGCAACTGCATCTAACCAGGTATCTAGTGTGTCACACGCCACTCGCAAATCAGACTCGCTGAACTCGTAACGCTTGGACCAACCAAGAGGAGCGTAACGCAAGCGTTCTTGAACAATGGCATGGAACCAAGCGAGCAGGAAATATAGACGGGCACGCTCACTGGGGGCCTAAGGAAATTAAAATGGCAAAACGTGATTACCAGTTAATTAACAAAATGTTGGATAACATCCTCAACTTCAACATGAAATTCACCTCAGGAAGAAACAAGTTTTAACGATGCTTTCACACAACGAAGTTCTGTTTTTTCTCTTTGAGCTCCTCAAATCCAGTGAATTTCCGTGACTTTTTCCATGACTTTAGATTTAGCAGTCAGTATCGAAAATTTTTCAAACATTCCTTGTTTCAGGGTATTTTTTTCCTTAACTAAGTTCAAATGCGTGCTGTTCGCGATGTTTAATTACTCGTCTCTACAAATGTATCTAACTTTGTCCTTGCTTTGACATTAGCAGTAACTACATGTAATGTACTAAAAATGACTTAAAAATACCACAACTTTGTCCTTGCTTTGACATTAGCAGTAACTACATGTAACGTACTAAAAATGACTTAAAAATACCACAACTTTCCAGGACTGAAAATTAAATTCCATGGCTTTCTAGGCCGGGAAATTTCCAGGTTTTCCACGACCCGTGGGAACCCTGGTGCAGTTCCAACTCAAAGAGGTACTTCCCCTCTGCAAGATTTTGACAGAGGAAACTTACCTTACACATCCTTGTAGCTGGCACAGCGCTGAACGTTCTCAACAAGTTGGCTTTAACTCCAGGAGGAGGCTCAAATACAAATACACGGGATGCTCGCAGCAAGTTCACAGGAACCTGTTGTAATAAAAACAGTATTTTCAGTTGAGTGGTTTTTAAAAATGTTCCATTTTGTTTTATCCCAGTCTGGTTTACCTCATGTCTACCCAAGAGAACTTTTGTAAGCCCGTTAACACAAAAATCGATACACTTGCCCATACGTTAAGTCGCAAAACATGAACGAAGCGGCTTGAAGTCAGTTCATTTTACATGTGACTGACATATGGGGCTTTGATTCATTATGACCGGGGAGAGGGTAGATACTATTTGGTAAGCCGTGTAGATAACTTGTGTACAGCTCTCTGACACAGGCTACTCTGTAGGGGTGTGTGAATTGTTTTGCTGATTACAGAGGGGTGGAGGTTAGGAATATTTTGAGGATATTTCGGATCAATTTAGGTTTCTGGGAAACTGTCCACCTACCCTCCCCTAAGCAATCATTTTGCCCTAAGTGAGACGTGAGCGTTAGTGTTAGCTTAGGGAAGGGGTAGGTGGGCAGTTTCCTAGAAACACCCCGTTTCCAACCCAGTCAAAATAAAATGAAAACTCCTAAGTCCACAAAATCAAGAGTATACCTTTGGATTGATTTCCATGGTCATAAACAACCTGAAGGCAGCGTGTGGGTTCAAGGTGTGCAATTTCTTTTCCAGAGTTACCAGCCACTGAGGCGCCAGGTGGACATTCTTCAGCAAAACCCATCTGAAGTAAAGAGGAACCAAATGATATCAGTTAAGTCTACTCAGAGTCGGAGGAAGAACGGGAGTAAAATATGAATAGGCAAAGCGGTACCGTAAAATTCCGAAAATAAGACCCGGGGCTTATATTTTTCAAAGGCCTCTTTTGAGGGGGTTATTTTTTTTGAGGGGCTTATCTACGGAGGGAAACTTGCGTTTCAAAATCGATTAGGTAACTTTACCGTTTTTGCTTTGTTTTACTTTGTATTCGAGGGAAATTTTCCAAGTACAAGCCCTCGGGGGCCTTATATTTGGAGGGGCGATATAACGGAGGGTTTTTTGTGTCACCGGTTTGGGGGGCTTATACATGGAGGGGCTTATTTTCGGAATTTTACGGCACTTTCCTTAGTACGGTTTATCATGCTGTAAAATGTTGGAGGTTCTAACTTTTGAGTTTGTGAATGAATTCCAAAAGCGTGACCATTCAAATCTAAGCTGCTGAGCAGTACTTTAGTGTGGTACTGTTTATTATGCTGTGCAAAGTGGTTCAAACTTTTGAATTTGTCCATGAAATCATTAAGAGTGACAACTCAAATAAAAGCTACAGAGCGGTGCTTTTGCTGCTCTGCCGCCCTTCTACAAACTTAATACGATTCTTACACTAACACTTACCTGCCAGATTTAGTGGCAGAGTTGATGGCTTTATCAGCAAGACTGAATCCTTCGGCAGAACCTGTCAAAACCAAACCGAGGAAACGTTTAACGCAGCGAAGTGGATAAGCACAAGGTAGCCAAGTGACCAAGGTCACCAAAATACACAGGAGAGTTACCAGCCAAAGCACGGGGTAGGCAAGTGGCCACAGGTAACCAAAATACACAAGAGAGTTAAAGCCAAAGCACAGGGTAGGCAACTGGCCACAAGTCACCAAGATGCACAGGACAGTGAACAGCGAAAATATACATTCCAGAGCACTACAAAGGCTCAAATGTTATTGGTCAAGATTTTAGGGATTCTTACCAATAGCAATGGAAGTGCATTGCTTGTTTTGTTCTGCTGCCAGATCATCCACCCAACCGCTGGCATCATAACCTGTCACAGAGCACATCAGTAGAGGAGTATTGGCCTTCACCTGTTGAGTTCAAACAAGACGTGGTTACTCATGTACTACAGCTTCCATTAACCCCTCACTCCTAGACAAAGTGATGGTAAGACTGTGACTCTAACTTTTAAATTCTTGTAGTAAACCCTACAGTGTTACCATTCAAATAAAACCTCTTCAGTAGTACTTTCACATGGTACTGTTTGTTTTTATGTAGTACTAACTTTTGAATCTGTTGATGAAATCCTATGGTGTTACCATTCATATGAAACTTCTTCAGCAGTACTTTCACACGATACTATTCATTGAGTATGTGGTACTAACTTTTGAATCTGCTGATGAATTCCTATGGTCTTACCATTCAAATGAAACCTATTTGACAGAACTGTTCTATGATAGCCCTTGAAATTTTCTAACGTGCACATTTTGTTGATATACCATACAGGGTGGCTCCACATGGCAGAGGATGCTTTAGCGCCTATCCACTTAGTTAACGCCACTAAGGGACAGGAAATTTCTCCGCAATCTCCACACAAAAAAATTAAGAACGATAAAATTGATATGAAAACGACCCACTAATAAGAAATAATTTCTTGCACACGGTTTGGCATATTTTAGCATTTTCGAAGCGAACCAACTACGAACTTACTTTGAATTTAAAATCGAAAACGCCCCACATACGCAAGCAAGTGCAGCAGGCCCTTTGTGGTCATTAATCAAATAAAGACCAAGCACGCAATAATACGGACTCTTTAAGCCTTACAGTGAACTTAATAAACAAACAAACAAAGAAACATAAACAAATAAAAAGCAAACAAGCAAACCTCATGCTCCACTACGGAAGCTAGGTCCAGTCCTTGCTCGGCATCATGCATGAAGCTTTCACCAAGAATCGTTCCCACGACCCTATGTCCCATCGCCATTATACGGTCAGGGCGTAAGGCCTGGATTACAAGCAGCTCATGGATAATTTGGCCAATATTTGCTTCAAAGAAAAAAGCATATGAATCCTCTGAGCTAATGAAGTCGCTTACGGAGATATGTAATCCAATTCTGACTTAATAATATATTTTTTTTTTGCGCAAGCTGTTGTCGATAAGGGTCTCCGTAGTCTTGTATTACATTGCTTGGTGCGTTAAGAAACGTCCCACGGAAATGAACTATCTACAGCTGTTAAGGTACACTTCTCATAAGCAACTAACATCGAAACTGCAGAACTCGAAAAACCTTGAATTCCAGCTTGTACTTTAGACAAACAGGTTTTACATTTTGACTGCTCTGGGCCATTGCTTGCTTGTCTCATTAGGTGTTAGGCAAGTAAGCTTAAAAAGTTGCTTGTTCAGCTAAAAGTCTACTTTACGGGCCTCTTTTTTAAGCCACAAACGGTAATAAACCGGCAACCAAGGAATCAATTTCTCGCCAAAAAGTTTAGCAGCTGCTACATGACCCATAAGTTTAGAAAGAATTATTCGGATCATCTTTAAAAACGTCTTTCGGTTTTATTACGTTAACAATTCAACTTACTGAGAGACATTTTGGAGTCCCAGCAGGATGGTACGCTACGCTCTGGTTTGCCAGACTCCAACCACTCAAAGAAGTCCGCACGGTTCAAATTAATATACGTCTGCAGCTCCTTAAAAGCTGTGAGTTTGGATAAACGAACCACAGCAGCAGCCTGAAAAAATACAACACACTCATGGACAAAGGATCGACTGGATCTTCGGCGTTCCGTCGGCATTCCTGATTAGGACTAACTTTCATACAATTCGAGAGTGTAGCGGTTTTTGTTTCTACAGAAACTGTAATCACAAAAACAAATTATCACACAACATAAGATGCACTCAGATGAAAATTACATGAAATTAAGCTGGATTAACCCAGAGCATGGTGCCATAAAATTCGCTACAAACGAACGTTTACACAAAGCTTGTGCTTTATGTAACCCATAACAATGATTTGCACAAGTTCGCAAAGGAAAAACATTTTTCATACCTGCTGAGGTGTAAATCCATCCATTCTTGGTGGCTTTCCTGACAAAACTGTCTCTCCTCCTCGCAAAAACATCTCAAACTCGTCTTCATATTCAGTCTCACTGTAAAAATCAACGTTATTGATTCGACCTTTTGATACACCTTAATGTTTCTTAGCTTTAGTTAATATTAGTTCCTTATTACATGGCTAGGTACGCGCGAGAGAAATGAGGAGCGAATTCTGTGTTCTGACTGGCTACCTCAGCGGGTAGAGATAATCCATCTTGCCCGCTTTTCGAGAGAAGACTTTGCTTAGGCCATATCGGACAATATAATAAACTCTTTATTGAACAAGCTTGTTTGAGGACGATGCCTAAATATCAGCCTCGTTCTCTACGTAGAGCCCTATTGTCGCCCTACTTTGGCCATCCTCGGGAACCCAGAAGCAGTCAAACGGCTGTTCGCCGATTGGGCACAATAATACGAAGCATTTTTTTGTGCCCAATCAGGAGCCAGCATTCGCTTGACCGTTTGGAAATGGTCTGGTGAGAGTCGGTATTCAGAGGCTCTTCCGCCTGTGCTTGAAAACTTTCGTCGCGCCTTTTCTCCCGACCCGAATGACTGCCCCTTGGTCTCCGAGGATGTACTTTGGCGAGTCTAAAATCATTTTCATTACACACATAGTAATTCCCTAACCAAACCAGAGGATATCAATATTACATGCAAGCAGAGGCTTGTACACATCGTGTAACAAACCAAAAGAAAGACTTGTCATGTATTTCTATAGCAGCCCGGTTTACTATTCCAGTCATTAAACCATTTTTCAACTGAAAAAGTGATTGAGGGTGCTTCTTTAATTGTGCTGCAAAGGGTAATGCTATTCCCCTGTGATCTGCTAAGAAAATGATCCTTTAGTAAGGCGCCGAGCTGATTCTTTAATTTGAAATATCACACAAGACAGGCGAGAGGTGTCGCCTGCAAGTGCGTTTGGCCCATTCATCTTGCGGCTTGCTCCGTTGGTCGCTAACAGATAAGACGTCACAGTTGGGACCACTACAGAATTTTGTTTTCATCCTTTAGAAAAAGAAAAATTCTTCCCACTCTTGGTTTCAATCTCACTGACAACTTAGCGAACTCATTGAGAAAAAAAAGAGCTAACCCTGTTAGTCCACGGAGGTAAATTCGACAGAGCAACATGGCAAACGTGATCCTGTCATCATGCAACATACCACGAGCAACTCTGTTGTATACAATCTAAAAGAAACAACATGAAAAAAAAACATACTCAATTTAATTTTAAAGACCGTTCCACGGTTTTTTTTCAAATTTTGACAAAAACAAGTTAGGGAAAACCCGTCGACACCACTGGAAAGAGCGCCTTAAAATCAACACAATTGATATGCAAAATTTGAAAGTGATTGGTCTTAAGTGAGCGAAGGTATAGCTCTGCAAAGTTGCGAAAATTTATGGACGTTTATATGGTGGTGGTGGTGGTGGCTGGGGGGCAAGGGGGGGGGGGCAAGTTTTCGTCCCCACCATACAA
Source organism: Porites australiensis (assembly GCA_022179025.1). Taxonomy (NCBI): domain Eukaryota; kingdom Metazoa; phylum Cnidaria; class Anthozoa; order Scleractinia; family Poritidae; genus Porites; species Porites australiensis. The sequence goes on along the minus strand of BOPM01000174.1, from coordinate 452,599 downwards.
ACGTCTGTAAAATTTCGCGACTTTGAGGAGCTGTATATTCAATGGTTGTCAACAAATCACTTTCAAACTTGGCAATTTTACTAATTTTAAGACGCTCTTTTCACTGGTGTCGACGGTTTTGTCCTAACTTGCTCATGTCAAAAGTTGAAAAAAAGTGGAAAGGTCTATTGGATGTTTGCTGACAGAAAATACGGACCGCAGCCCGTGCAAGTAACAGTAATACCTCTAATATCAACTCAAATATTTCCCGCACTGTTCCACGTCCTTTCCTATCATACTGTCGGGGAGAATCGTGTTTAAATCAAAACATTTGATCTTAGGTGATCACCTCCTTTATTCTCACGACCTTTTTGTATGATCAAGCTGTAAAATTATAAGAAGAAATTAGACAATGACCTTTGTTGGGGTTTAAAAAGCTTAGACGGATTGCCATAGGAAAGCACGTACATTACACAGCATACCAAAAGCAGAAAATAAATGCTAGTCTACATGTGAAAGAACCTAACGGTCTCCTGTACCCTACCCATGAAGAAGGAAAAAAACCGTGTCGTGTTTCCTCCCTCTCGGGGGTGGGAACGGCGACTCGTAGTAGATAAGAAGGGAGGTGATGTTTACCTGGAACAAGTCACTGCACAAAACCTTCAACCTCTGCTGGGGATCTTTCATGCTTTTCAGCTTGGGATTCTCATACAACACGCACTGGAAAATGTCCAGGAAAAACTGCAGAGAGAACTGGTACAGGAAATGCACCTGGAAGAAGAAAAAGCTTATTAAGTAACCCACTAATGCCTTTTGGGAATTTCTACGCTAAAATCACCTGAAATCTAAGGAACGGAGTATCATTTTTAAGATATCTGCATTAGGAATTATTAAGCTGGTCAACCCACAGCTTCCTTTTCGGAGGAGGGTCTCATGAAGTTAAAAGCACGAGGCGCGGCCGAGTGTTTCAGACTTAATTAAACATAACCTGCAAGTTTATTGAACGGCTTAAATATCGTGACTCTAGATCTGTTCATTTCTTTCCAGAATCGTTGACATTTTCTATTAATTTTCTTCCCAAGGTAATAAGGGCTAAAAACTCAGTTGCGTTTTATCAGTTTTAAAAACACTCAATACATTATTTTAAATTACCTTACACGAATTATCGAGTTTTTAAAACATTTTACAGAATTCGTCAACAGTTAATTTGGGTGGCCTTTGTCTCACAATGGACTTTTTATTATTAAGGATGAGATTCCTGTGACTCACCAACTTCAGTCCCTCCATAGTGAAGTATATACTACTACAGTAGTGTGATAGTGCGTTATATTGATCAGACACTGCCTCCACTTCAGCCATAACAGCATCTGTCTCTTCCACTTTACGAGTGATCTCAGCTGCTTCTTGCTTCAGTTTTTCCAGAGTAGCAATGATGCGATCATCGTCCAAGATTCTTCCCTTAGCATCATTCAAGGCTTGGAGCAAAGACTTTTCGAGATGGCGGAGACGAAGGTGGAATTCACCTGGGAATGAAAACCACAAAATCCTTAGAGTCAATTTGATCTCATAGGCTACGTTCATTCTTGGTGTCCCAGCAATAGTGCTTGGGTATCGGCACAAAATAGTGGTGTTCATGCCTTGTGGAACCCGACATTTCCCAGCAGGAAATGCTAAACAGTCAGAAAGGCCCGCGGCCCGATTGTGCCCGAATAAAAGGTCTTGACCTTGTACTTAAGCACCATGCACCATGCCCGAATTCTAGCGCGGGTACTTGAAAAAGGTTGTGTTCACATTAGTGCCCAGCGAGTACCATAGTCAGACACCGTGCCCGGCCATTACGAGTGAACGCTGCCTTTAAAGAGGAGTTTCAAAAATAGCTTTAAAAGCACCAGTTACCTTGTAGCTTGAGCAAATCGGATCTCTTCTCATCCACATCAGGTCTCTCAGCCTTCAGCACTTGATTCAGGCACTGACTCTGTAAGCTGCTACGAGTCACCGTGAAGTTAACGAATGTCACGCGACTACACAAATCAGGTGCGAACTCGACCTGTAAGTAGAGAAGCCGATCATGTTAAGAAGCTCAAAAGGCGACTTGGGAACCAAGAAGTATTCTAACACGATCCAATGAATTCAAGGGTGCTTTCTACTTCAACAAAAATAACCTGTTTTACTTAAATACTTCAAAAATTGAAATTCTATGTAAAGAAAGGAAGTGTGTTTGTTTTCCCAAACGGCGAAAGGAGAAAATGCCTTTCCGGAAATATTGGTTCTATAAGATTCTTTAACCAGAATATCCCGAGTTTTCGGTTGATGGTTTGCTTAAGAAAATTATCCAATTCCCGAATTTTCTAGGAGTTTTTCCCAGAAACGTTCCGTTCCATTCACAATCCTTTCCAAATTTTCGAAGTATTATGTTCGAATGGAAAGAAACCCAAGATTTCACCTACCGTTGGATCTCTGGTGGAAAGGAAGATGGTAAAAGAAGGTGAGAGATCAATGTCTTGATCTCCTATGGTGATGAGAACACGGCCGCCAGTGCGACGCAACTCACGGTTCAACACGGGATTTAGGATTGGATCATAACTTTCAACATCCTGTTGGAAAGAACAATTAACAGAGTGTGAGACCATTTCGGTTGGGTTGGAGAATGCTTTTTGATTGGCTACAAATCTCGTACCACTTTTTGCCACGCTTAGCGCATGCTACTTTTTGCTTCGAGTTCTAATTGGTTACAACGCTTTTTGATTGGCCAAAATATCTCGATCGACTTTTTCAACCAATTAAAAGCAAAACCAATAGGAATTGCTCTGGACACCCGCTTTTTTTCCCGCGCCTTACTTGGGCTACATGTTTGCCTCAAGCTCTGATTGGTTAAATAGCGTATTTTTCGTTGCTGTGATTGGTCAGCAAAATTCCTTTTCTGTCTAAACCAAGAAAAACAATTTTCATTCAACCAAGCACACAACCAGAATATGGCATTTCGAATGATTTAGAGAACAAATTACGAGCTCACCTGAACAAGGAGTGGGTTACCAAATCGCAGAGCACTCTCGAGATTCTTGCGGAAAGCATCATCAAGGAAACTAACGAAACGATAGCGAAGTTCGGTTACATTAACCACGAAAACTGTAGACAATACTATTAATGTTACGATCAACGTACAATCCCGGTAAAAACGTTTGAAACACTGTCTTTCATGTATAGGAAATACAATTCACGCTAATCCCCCTCCCTTTTGGACAGTGTTGAGTATTAGAAGTCAAACACCTTTCACATATCTTGCACAGCTCAAGGAGCTCTATTTTTATCAGGGGGTGGGTGGGTGGGGTGGGGTGGGGTGGGGGAGAAACCATTGCAAGGCCGTGTTTAAGAGTTTGTATTGCCGGTAAGCTGCAAACTCAGTACAAAAACAGGTGAAAAAAGAAAAGTGTCCCAAAAACTTTCTGATAACTTCTGAGGTGAAACTGTTTGAAAATGCCACGTTAACAACAGAATCTGCAATTGTTTTAAACGTACCTTGTTTTGTTGATCTTCTTGCCTTTGTACTCGTTCAATAAGAACTCAGTGGCTTGTCCTGACGGGTCAATGATCAGAGGGTAGCGGTTAAATCTCTTCAGCATGATTGCATTCTCTGTGCATAGATCGTCTGCTGGCAGGGAATTAGCTTGCCACTGTAGACGTTCATCAGCAGTGGATAAATACTGTGAGGATAAACACATGGTCAGTCAAATTCCAATATCCTACAAAAATCGTTTACACTGCTTAGATTATCTATCATAGTTTATAGTCAGTAATAGTGGCATCTTACAATACCAGCTTTGTACTAACTTGTATCCCTGTACTTATGAACAACAGCGCGCGAGATATCACGAGGAATCACTCGATAACAAACCCATTGCGCATGCTGTCAACTTCCGCTAAAATCCAATATGGCGGCTCAAGATGGCGCCAGTGACAACGAAACTTTAACCTACTCTTTCTTCAAACCCACTGCAAATCAGAACCTCATATTTAGGGATTCTTTTTATTGACGTTTAATCTTTCATATCACGAAAAATGAGGGTAAGTCGGGTTTTTGCGGTTTAGCCTTTCGTACCACCTGAATTATCTTTGGCTGACCTAGTATTACAATGTAACGTTCTGTCCTAAGTAGATTTTACTTCATTTCTTGTAATTCTTCTTAGATGTTTCTGTTTGTTCGCCTAGCCCCCCTCCATCCAAGACTAACTTTGAAGCTATCTGTGGGGCTGGCTACCAATGTTGTATTGCTAAAATAAATTAAATCGTTGTTCAGCTTCACAAGTCTACTTCCAGTAGCTTTTTAGCATCTTACCTCAACCCTGGCAATATCCGGCCTAAACTGGATGTTTGCCTGTTGTAGATGAGATGCCCAAGAAGTGAAGAGATTCTGACGAAGCTGTTGGTCAAAGTAACCTAGGAAAAAAGATAATTTTGGTTGGTGAACCTTACACCAATGAAAAAATTAAGTGACTATTTGGCTTCGTAATCCAACGAACACTTTTGTTCTCGAATGTCTTTGAAGGTAGGAGACACGTTGACGTTTATTACCTGCATAAGCGAGGAATGCTGATGACAGAAGCACATCTCCTACGATAGTTCCCATCTGAGTTTGGAAGGCATTGCTTCCTGTCTCCCATCGCTGCCTCTCAACGGACAGACTCCTCAACAACGCCGTACTACGACTCACCTAAAATTATGAAGTATTAATAATTATTCGCAGAAGGAAAGGTACAGGCGCAAATGAGCAAAGAATGCCCACACGGTCACGGTCATGGTCACGGTAAAGGTAACTCGCCCTCTTCATGAATGTAATTAAAATGTTTATCTTGTCTCATTCTTTAATTGTTTGGCGTGAGAAAGCAATCAGCAGTTTGCTTGGTTTAAGAGAGGCATTTAGGAAGTACCGATTAACTGTGGCGGAGTCGATGAATAGTGAGTAGTATAGTATTTACCAGTTACTCCTGCGAGCTATGCTAATATATAAATGAGAGTCACCTTGGCTTCAACTGCAGCAAGGTCGGCCTTGATAGCCTGGGCCTGACTGATTAGTGCAGCATATTCCTCCTTGTAACGGGCAATACTCTTCTCTAGTTCAGCAATAACCTGGCTAATCTCATCAGCCTATGATGTTAGAAAAAATTAATAACCAAAAAAATTAATACGGTCACGGTAAAGAGGCAAGTCTAACATAGAACATCGACAAATGACCTTCCCGACAATAACTTAACCCTTTAAGTCCCAAGAGTGACCAAAGTCAATTTTCTCTTAACAATATCAATACACAATAGAGAGAAAATGTTGAGAGAATTAATGAAATGATCACCTGATGGGAAAAGCTTTGATCAGCAAACAAATTCTCTCAACCAATTATTTAAGGAAATGAATGGAGATCAACCTGGAGAATTTGTATTTGGATATTACGGCTTAAAGGGTTAACACCCACTGTGCTAAGTCCCAGTTGTTCAAAAGGTGGATAACACTATGCACTGGATAAATCCCAACGCTGTCGAAACAAAATCGGTTTCCTTAAAACTTATCCGCTGGATAGTGATCTATCCGGTGGATAGCGCTATGGCTTTAAGGCTGGTTTCGCTGCAGCTTCGTTCCTAGTCCTCCTTGGCGATTTCGGCTGTAATGTGACGTCATCTATCAAGCTTGTCGGGAGAATTCGCCGAACTCTATTCCGCTCGGTTCCAAGCCTCCGCTGTTCACTCGGATACCGCGAACTGGCCTGGGGACGAGGCTACTGCTTTCCCTATTACCGCCCGACTCGCCTCGATCATCCCAAAAACTCTTGAAAAGATCGAGGCGGACGATTACATGGTTGACCTCTGTTTACTCACCTTGATTCGGCTGGCCTGGGCCTCTATCTCTAGGCTTTTAAGTTCATTTCTCAGTGGATCTACCTTTGTGAGCATGTCTGCATAGCTGATCTGCAAACAATAGTATTTCGCTGCATAAGGTTTACGTATATGTATAACGATCGGGAATGAAAACCTTAAAGGAGTGCTTAATAGAGCGTGACGATTGCATTGGAACCTGTTCGATGGTACTTTCCTGTGGTTTTGTTTACTGTACAATGTCATTTTTAAGTCTGACGAAACTGTATGACAATTGAAATCGACGCTACTAAGCAGTATTATCACACTATACGTGCTTTAACCTTTTATTCTGAGGATGAAATCACTCCATTCAAATGAAAGTTACTAAGGGGTAGTTCCCTTGGTACTGTTTATTATACAGTACAAGATGGTTGAAACGTTTTGGCTCTATTGATGACCACTCAACTAAAAGTGTGGTTTAGGCAGGTTTAGCTCAGTCGGTAGAGCGCTTGACTGCAGAGCGGGAGGTAGCGGGTTCGATTCCCGGGACCGGACCAATACTCAGGGTCTTAAAATAACTGAGAAATGAAGGTACTTCCTTTGTCCTTCAAACGGCTAGACCTTCGCGTGGATCAGATGACCACGTAAAATGGCGGTCCCGTCTCCATTAGGAGACGTAAAAATAGTGTCCCCAATTAGTACTTTCGTGCTAAATACATTGACACTCAAATAAAGTGCATTTTTTTTACTAGGTAGTACTTTCTTGGGGTACTGTTTCTTATGTTGTACAAGGTGGTTCTATTTTTGACTCTGTAGGTGAAATCCTAAAGTGAGACCATTCAGATAAAAGATACTGAGTATCACTATCCTGTGGTATTGCATATACTGTTCTACAGGGTAACTCGGAGGTTTATGACAGCTTAAGATTCAAGTTGATTTTCACCATACCTGTGCTATAGCCCACTTAACAAGAGGTCCACAAGCCACACTGGCACGATTCACTTTCTCAAAGTTGTAATCAGGATTGCTCATATACTTGCTCAGCATGATCTTACGGATGTCCTCCCTACATTAGATAGATATATAATACAATGAAATCTGTGATTGTGTGATTTTACAACAGGTGTCCGTATTTTAGAGGTGGGGATTGGGCGGTACGTCTTTTTGAATCGTTAGAACCAAAACCGGACCATAACAGAGCGTTTTGCGAACAAGGAGTTGACCGCACGAAGAGGTGCGACTCTTCAAATAGGATGCTACAGGGCTGCTGCTAAGATTGCAAGTTGCTGGATACTATGACATTAGTGGGCGGTGGGAAGTAACCAGTTAGGAATTGCCAGGGCTGTCGCGAACATTTCAAGTTTACGGGTGTATGCGATTAGTAGGAGGGGAAATGTAAAGAAAGGAAATTTAGGTTTCTGGAAAACCGCCCACCTACCCCTCCCTTAAGTCAACATTATCACTTACTTCTCACTTAGGGCAAAATGTTGGGTTAGGGGAGGGGTAGGTGAGCAGTTTCCCAGAAAACCTAAATTGATCCGTTTTTGGTTGTCTTTTGCTTTCGTTTCCTATGAAAGTAGCTGGGGCTCACGCTCAGAGTAGCCGGGGAAAATCCCCGGCCCCTGGCTCTTAGTGACAGCCCTGGAATTGCTGTTGGTTTTACTTTCCTTTTGTTTCATATGACAGCGGCCACGGGATATGCTCTTAGTCGCTGGGGAATCCCCGGTCCCCGGTCCCCGGTCCTATGCTACCAGAGGTGAAATAGTAAAAGGTAAACAAGGTTGTTCTACATACGAAATGTCCTCTGTGGAGAAGTTCACGACTGTGGAGATAAAGTTGTCCTTGATGATAACACCTCTGATGGCTCTCCAATCTGCTGCTTGTTCTCCAAGCAACAAACAAATGGATTCCAAGGCGAGTTTCACAGCAGGGGGTGGATTTCCCATGGAACGGACTTCAACAAGATGTTGCTTCTTGATGGACTTCACAGCTAAAATAAAACGTAATGGTAATTACACTAGGGTCGGAATGTGGACTGAAGAAGTAATTCAGGCTGCACTAAGGGACAAATCAACCCTTTGATCAGCGTGCAAAGAAAGTCGTGTCCGATAGCCCGGGGCTAGTGGATTTTTGGGTTCGAACCCGCGACCTCCTGCTCAGCAGACCGGCGCTCTCCCAACTGGGCTAATCAAGCGGCAGTTACCATATGGGTATACCCAGTCCATTGCCTTTTATGTTACACAGGGCACCTAAATAAGCACTACCTGAGAAATTTGTAGCGTTTGTCTTCACGTATCTTTCCAACGGAGTCAGTTTAATACAATCTTCCTAAGACTGCTATTAACTTAATTTAGTATCAAGAATAACAATATGCTAAAAAGTGTGAAAAGAGAAATGAGAATTTTAACTGCGATACTGGGGATAGGTGGCTTACCCATCTTAGCATCCTGTACAGCAGGTTCTACTTTGGCGAGTTCAGCCATCACACTTGTCTGCTTTTCCTTGATCTCTTTGGTTTGTTTCTGAAAGTAATTTAAAAAATACATATCATAAAACGCGGTGAATTTCAAGGAAAGCAGTCTATGTCAGCCATTTTGCGGCTGCGTTGAAGTGTTGCACCTTAACGAGGTGGAAAGGTTTGTGTGCCTTGATGACCCTGCACGCTAAAGGTTCTTTCATTGGTGAGCGCGAAGATGAGCGCGCGGGAAACAAAACAGTCCCATACTGCAATTCGACAAAAGAGTGACCTAGTCCCATGCTCAAGCTTTAAACTGCATTTTACGTGAAGTTAACAAGAAATATCCAGTTCCAGTGTTGTCTTTTGCTTGACCATATACAACTATTCGCGAGGGTCGTGATTCCGTCGTCCAGGGGGCCATGTAGCAGCTGCTCGGAAGAGAAGTCACCAATGGTGCCTAACCCTGACCCCAAACAATACTGAAACAATTGAAAGAATGACATGTCATTGTTTTCTGCGACCAATCACGAGAGACCTTACGAGCAGCTCCTACACAACTGTCGTCTAGGGTCTGTGGGGTCTCCGCTGAAGGCTCCGTTGAGGTCTTCATACAACTGCTCAACTCCTTAATCGAATATCTCGTTCCGTACCTCTATTGTTGCCTGAATTTCAATGGATGTGACCTTTTTCTTCTCTGCCTCTTGCTGGTCCTTAACCTGCATGAGAATAACAAAATTGGAATACTCAGAAATCAAAGCTTGACAAGCGGACTTGCCTTAAATCACTGGCGATAGAAGTCTACTCCTAACAGTCTTAGTGAATTTTCTTGTATCAAATAACAACACAGATAACTTGAAACTAGAAACTAATTTAACGTCTTAAAAGACAATGAATTTTCTTCTCACCATCTGTTTGAGTTTCTGATTGGCTAAGGCATTCTTGGCCTCCAGTTCTTGACTCTTAAGCGATAAACTCTTCTGTAGCTCTTCCACCTAAGAATAAAAAGGCAAAAAGATGAATAAAAAGGTAAAAAAAGGGTAATAAAGCGTGTTAAAGCAGCATAGCTCTGTGTCTCTACATAAATAACAACCTGAGAGGGCTGTAAGTCACTGAAAGTTTCTCACAAACCCTAATTTTCTTACAACATTTATTCTTCACCTGATCCACAGTCTCGTGGATTTTCTGTAGACCAACATTCAAGTGAAGCTGCTGCTCTTCTAGGTCTGATCTCTTCTCATTGAAAAGTTTGACCTAAAATACCAAAAAACAGAATTATTACTGATTGAAAGATAATCCATAAAATCATTTTATAGTCTGAAAATTTGCACCAAGACTTGGCGGTGATCTACGATGCCGTCAAAACGTGGTCCTTCGCGTTGGATGAAGTTCAGTCTTAACGCATTCAAAAAACATCTACCATTGTTCAACAAAGAGTGCAAAAGTATCCAACACCTAAAAAATGTTGGATGAACATGGACCTTCACATTGCACCCAATCAAACTAGGCCTTAGGCTCTTTGGGTGGATTCATTTACAGCATATCCGTAAAGCCGTCGAATTACCTCTTTTCCTAGTCACTACCAGAAAATATACTTAAGCGTAGTTATTAGTTTTATTACCGTGATATTTATCTCCACGTAAAAAGGCTCACCGGATTTGTTAAGACTAAAGTGAATGCGGATTCGTAAAAATGAACGTATTTCCATGGTACAAGAACTTATGATTACATTATGAAAAGTATATATTTTTCTGGTAGTGACTAGCAAATGGTGTAAAATTCCACCGGGCAAATGTGACAGCTATACGAGAATGCAGCAGATGATCCCACTCGTCCTGGCTTTTTTCCTAAAAATAACAACCGAAAAACAAGTACCGCGTAATTTTTTTCTCAATAGTCTTGTAATTTCTTCACCCATGTAATACTGAAAGGTTTTTAAGAACCCGTTTAAAAGCGTCCGTGCGTTCCAGATCGAATTGGAATTTGGGATTGTTGTTTTTTTAAGGAGAGGGGAAAACCGGAGTACCCGAAGAAAAACCTCTAAGGAACGAGCCAACAACAAACTCAACCCACGAATGGCGTCAACGCCGGGATTTGAACCCGGGCCACAGTGGTGGGAGGCGAGTGCTCTTACCACTGCGCCAGCCTTGCTCTCCATGGTCTTGGCCATTTCAGAATCGTGGATTGTACTTACATAGTGGTTAATGAAGTCCAGGTAGTGTCGAGGTGTGATGGCCATTACTCGACCTCCTCGTTTGGCTAAGCGCTCATTGGCCTGATGTAGCGTTTGATGAACGTACACAAATGCGTTAATGACAGCTTCTCGGTGGGTGGGTGACATTGGAAGGTCTTCATACACTTTGGGTAAGTAGTCCGGAGGAGTGTACTGTGTGAAAAAGCAGGAAGAGAAAATCATACATTTGTCATCAAACCAGATAGAACACAACCTTATACGTATCCAAAAAGGCCCTTTCATTAATATAATTCAACGATGAGCACTTAACTTGGGGGCTCAAATGACTACGACGGCGACGGGCTAAGAAAACCTTTGATTTCAATGCGGGAGGTCGTTGGTTCGATCCCGGGGACTGGACCAATACTCTAAGGGCTCTACAATAACTGAGCAATAAAGGTACTTCTTTCGCGAGGCTCTGATGACCACAAAAAAATGGAGGTCGAGTCTCTAGTAGAAGATGTAAAATTGTGTCCTCATTTAGTACCTTCGTTTTCAGATAAAGCGTTTTTTTTATAACAAACAACTACAACAATAACAACTCTGCACATGCATCAAACTTTTGGCTTTATTTCTGTACCGTAAATGCACGACTACGACGTAAAATTTTCCACTGTCCCATTCACCCCTGAACCGCCCTTAACCGCCCGTGCCGATCCACGTCCCTTCAACCGCCTGTGACGTCATCAGTTTTAACGATCGCGGACTCCAGGATCGCGACTACCGTTTAATGACGGTTTCATTACATGTTTATCTTTGTTCTTCGGAAAATCTTGTACTTACGTTGGATTTTTCCAAGTCAATCTTGCTGGTGAACTCCTTGCCAACTTGATACAGCGCACCAGTGGACCAATCGCCAAACCAATTGAGAACACATCTGAAATGACAAGAATTTTCAATGGCGGTCTGAGGATAAATCAGCGAAAATGGCCTCTCACCATGGATGAAAAAGAATGGTGATGGATGTATGCACGACATGAGCGGATAGATATTAAGTTAGCTTAATCAACTCAAAATTATAGTGTTCGTCAGGTTAGCGCGTACCTGTTGAACAGAGCAGGAGACGTCGCTGCACGGCTCTTTAGTCCTTCCGATGATGGATTCATGGTGAAAACAACATGCAGGTTGTTCATGACCTGAGAAAAAGAGAAAGAACGTGCTGCTATGATATCTAACCTTTAAAAACATGCTGCGCATTGGCGAAGTTAAACCATCTTCTTCAACTGGCGGGACGCAAATCAGTAGGTTGTTTACAAGTATGGCCAAGGCGTTAAATACGGGGATACTGAAAGAGAGGTCCACCCAGGGACCAGGGACCAGGGATCAGGGCGGGACTCGGACCAGGGGGCTAGGGTGGGACTCGGACCTGAGGCGCAAGGAGTCGGGGAGGGACTATGACCATGGTGTCAGTTGTTTATGGCGGGAATTGGACCAGGGGCTCAGGGAGTCGGGGCGGGACTCGGACCCAACCCTACGGGTTGCGAGTCCAACGTAGGGTCTCCTCGACAGCCGGCGTAAAAGCCCACTATTTTGGGGATGTCGCTATAAGTCGCGCGAAAAAAGACGCGAGCGCAAGGGACGGGAAAAGAAAAGAGCTGCCCCTCCCTCGTGCGTTCTCGCGTGACATGGGAACGAAATAGAGAGCTTGCGCGCAAGCTACCTCACGCCTGTATCAACTAACCTGCTGTGTAAACCATTTGTACAGCTCCTCACTGCTATCCAACATCAGGCCCTCTCTTTGTGATCCTTCTTTGCACTGTGTCATTAGTGTGGTGTACTCGTCGCCTTCAAACAATCCTGGAACCTACATTACAGACAACAATATAAGAATATTGGAAAATCAATGCTTATTGAACTATTATTCATATGCTTAAGGATGCTTATTAAGCCTTAAAAGATGGTTCTACCTTATTAATTTATAGATGAAAATGTGCCCATTTAAATGAGAGCTACTGAGAGGTACTTACTCTAGATATAAATATTTTTGAACAGAGAACCCATTCCAAGGGGCATTGTGTACAGTCGTCTTTACGTTGAAACCTCCCCCACCATATATTTCTATCCATAATATATTTTTTTTTACCTCTCCATTTGCCAAAAGAGTGTTCATTCTCTCCAGGAAGCTTGACTCCAAAATGTTAGACTCATCTAAAATGAAGACAATCTTCTCGTTCTTGCAACCTGCTCGTCTGAGCACCGCTCGCAAATCTTCATCAAAATCTGCAGCCAAGTATTTACGGTGAATCTAGTAATGTGAAATACAAAGATGTCAGACCCCGACAACGTACTTACCATTTAACTATCTGAGCAAACAATAAGTTTTAACAAAGGCAAACTGCACGCCAAAAAGGTCCATAATTATCATCATAGCTTATTCTGACTTTAGTGGCACGCGGCATCTAAAAGCTTAACTGCAACAGCCCATCCAGCACACCCCACCCGGATGAAAAGACCCCCGAAAGAGTTACCAAGAGAGGTACGACATTGGTATCCAATTAAAAACCTATATGGAGAGATACAGTTCCTTATGCAAGGAAACAACTCTTTAGCACAGCCAAGACCAGAATCCACCCCGCTAGATCCAGTTTCTGACTGGTTAAGCACGAGACCATCACACCTTCACTTTTTTTTCAAACAAATTACCTTTTAGAAAATTGCACAAACCTTGACTTGGAAAACGCTTAAACCATTCATCCACGCCACAAATCTGGACAGTGTGGTTTTTCCAGCTCCACTCACACCAATCAACAGCAAGTGGCCCTGAAGATTAATAAGTTGCACATAACTTCATAAAACACTGACAAAAGCTGCATATATGAAACCCTACTCCACTACCAACAAGAGATACGAAAGCTGTCAGTAGGCATCTACTAGTATTCTCATTTATGGCATATATGCTATTACCTTGGGTACCAGAGGTTTTTTCTCGCGTACGACGGGGAGCTTCGTTTCGTCGGCCGCAGGCCAACACGTGTTCGGGACCTAAACCGGAAACCGCGCATGGAAAACCTCTGGAACCCAGGGTAATATGCTATAGGATTGTTAGTCTCAAGTTAGTTCCAACTATTTTTGGTACTATCTGTCGAACATCTCTCTAAGTGGTATTCAACAACAGCAAAAATACTACCTCAAAGTTTCCAGAACTCATTGTCTCCAAATTCCAATTTTTAACTGACCTGTGGCTGTCTAAAGATTCTGTCGATCCTCAGAACATGGTCAAGCACTTCATTGAACAACACCAACGGCACATCCAACTCCTCTTCATAAAACACCTTTGAAAAGCAAAAGGGCAAGTATTGAAATGAAACAAATGTACGTCTCATCTCATCATCAGCGGTATTGGTAGTTAAGTGTTGGGAGGATAGTCTTTTCTAACTGCGGATGGAACTGTAATGTATATAAAATTCTCTTCACTGGACAAACACAAACATCCAAAGAGTCACCTTCAATTTTGGCAAGTCAATTTTGAAAATGCACTCAACGTCCTGGTGCACATTACAACGTTAGGTTCCTTGTGTAAGCTTGAGGACTCTACAAGCGTCACGTTCAGATTTTCCATATGGGTTAGCATTGCTTTTCTTAAGTATGAAACTCCGCTTGAAGCTGCACCTACAAATTATAATTATCATCCATATCATAGTCCATACCTTCAGTCTAGCTTTCACGAAATCTCTCAGTTCCTCCTGATCAACTGGAATATAATCCTTTGACAGCCAGTTGCTGTATAGGATTGGTCGCTTTAGAGCTGCATTGCTGTCAACATTGGGAAAATGTTTCAACGCGACCATGCTGATGTTTTCATCTGTCCATTTGCGCTCGTCGTCTTCAACCAACCTGGTAAAAGACAATGAACAAAAAACAAAGTCATCACAAATTCACTAAGACACTTCTCGTATCTGTTGGGCGCGAAATTCACCGAAAAAAATTTCGTTGACGTTGTGACAATTGCCAAATGGTAGATTGAGGGTTTAAGCATGACGTAATCTGGAAGGTCTAAGAAGACGTGCCAACTGTTTTTTCCCTCATGAATTTATAGTATGATTTAAAGCCATTCAGGCGAAAACAAGTCGACTTCATCGCTCGTTTTGTCGTGACCTCCTTGAAGCCCGCTCGCTTTTCCTCATTTAAGGTCGTTTCAAGAAATTATAAGAGGTCCACTTGTAGAAGTCTAGAATTCACTGTACTTGAAAAAGAATCACGTCAATGCAATTTAGTAACGTTTACAAAAATACGAACTATCTACAGCTAAATGACAAACGGAGACGTTAAGAACTTGTTCTTAGTCTCAAGAAATAGCATCTCCAATCTAGGCTAAAATCTGTAACCTATCCTGTATAGTGTGACCTCAATCTCACCGATCCTGGAAAAGTCGCAGTGCTTCGTGTGCCCACAAACGAACGAGGCCCTCGATTGAAAGAGTCTCCAACGGTTTCAATGCTTCGCAGATGCCTCGAACCCATCGAGTCATTTCACGAGGACTGTAGATGTAATGGGGTTGCATGTCTTGAGTGAAGCGTTCCTAAAAAAATTGACGACTCGTTTTAATCCTGTGATCTAATATATTAACTCCTTCCCTGCCAAATGTGGCCATAGGAAAAATTCGATAGAAATCCCAAAATTCGTTTTGTAAAATTTTGAAACACAAGTAGCACCATGTGAAAGTACAGATTGAGAGGTTTCATTTGAATGGTCACACCATAGGATTTCGTCCACAGACTCAAAAGTTAAAGCTACCTTACAAAACTCCATTATTCACTCTGGCAGTGAAAGGGTTAAACAGGAGTCACAGTGTTCTGTCCAATATCCAACCACCGAAGAGTTTAAGGTATTTGAATCTCGGATAGAAGAATGTGTCATGTTTGATGTAGTTTCTAAAATGATAAATAATTTAAATCTTCATTTTGCGAATTGTTATTGTAGTTAGTACCTTCGTTGCTATGATGATTTCCTTCATTGTCTCCCAAGTCACCGATTCAGCTTGGCTTATTATTAAAGGATGGAGATTTAACTGACATTAATCCAGTCATTACCCTAATTGCGAACAAGAATGCGCTTAAAAAAGATTTCGTTGTTATAAGAAAACAATTCAACTTCCACAGGATTGGCTTGGTACAGCATGGCCGCCGTTTCATTGTTTTCTGTACATGTACATCAGTATGGCCGATGTGACCTTGTAAAAAAATGGCTCTATAGACTCCTTGTTACCTGGGACATGGAGTAGAACTCCACCATTGCATCAGTAAGAGGTTGTGCATAGCTTCTAAGTGGTGGAACAATTCTTAGCATGGCACGATTAAATGTGCCATAGATCTGAGTGAGCGAGGTGGGGCCAGGGTAATCAACATAAATGACTGGTACATGACGTAGGAATCTGACAATAAAAAGAAGGTTTACTGTTAAGGGAATAGGTCAACTGTTGCATTTCAAATGGAAAGCATTCAACAGTAAGTGAAGGAAATTCAAGTAAGAAATATAAGGGACCAAAAATCGCTGGGACGATTGGTGAAATTTGAGTTTACCTCTCGACATTGAAGAGACAATAATACAGCAAAATTTGCTGCAAAATGGAAGCATACCAGGGATTTTTTTGGCATTTTTTTAGCCTCAAGGATTTATAAGGATAACTCTTAATGAAAGCTGTTGCTCTGTTTAAACTTTAAGGTGAAGATTTAACTTTATCAAAGAAAGATTTAACCCCACTCTGGCACTCACTTCCATTCGTGCTCCACATAAACCGTTAAAAGTTACACCATTTGGCCGTCATTAACCCTTTAGGTCCCAAGAGTGACCAACATTAACTTTCTCTTAACAACAACAGTAGATCAACAAGAGTAAAGGTTATGAGAATTTATAAGTTGATTACCATAGGGAGAACGTTTTCATCTTAAACCAAATTCTCTGAACTATTCTCAAAAGAAATGTATGGAGATCAGTCTGGAGAATTTGCATGTGCATCTTGGGGCTTAAAGGGTTAAAATAGCTAGTTTCAACCTTCTTGGGGTGCTGTATTTTACTTACCAAAACGGCCCCAAATTCGAATAGGTACCTTCAATTTTCCCGTTTCGGTCATTTTAGTTTTAACACCAACAAGACCTACCCAGAACTGGACCAAGAGAAAAAATTCTCACCGAGGCAATTTCAAAAAAAAATTAACAGTTTGAATATATTTCCGTTTTTTATTTTCGAAAGGCTCACACAAGGATTCTCAAACTATGTCCGACCATCCATGTGGGTGGAAACTCGACAAAACCAACCTGTGTGAGAGAGGTTTCCTTCCAGGGTCAGTGGGTGGATTGCAGGCTCCAACAAACTGTATTCTCTCCATGGTGACCCAGGCTTGATCTGTGGTGCGGTAAAACCCGCCATGCTCAACAATTTGCCTTAAGAAGGAGATCACACGCTGCGTACCTACAAAAAGAACGCAACGTCACTCATTATAATATCGTTACATAAACTAGCACCGTTATGTATCCTGTTATGGTATGCTTGTTATTTTATGTAATAATACAAACTCCCTGCAAAATGAAAACGGAACGTCTGGTTGATTTTTCTGTTTGCTACGAATTATCTAGGGTCAAGGACTATCTCCACGTTGAGACCGCGACGGTCGAAGGTCGAGCGTGAGCGATCGGTGAAGAATTGGGGTAAGTACACATTCACCTCTTGCGCTTTCGCTCGCAGGTGTGAACCTGGACTTTTTTATCCAATAATGCGTACACCCGTCGACTGATCACGACCCAGAATCGAAGGTAATTCATTGTTCTGTTCGTTTGAACTCTCTAACAAGCAACTTGCTCAGCTGTATTGGCTTACAAAGGTTTTAATTGACCATTCTTTTTTGTCCTGGTGAATTTAGCTTCAATTCGAGTACAAACACAGTAAGACGCGAGAGAACGCGCGATTGCGAACCGCGAGGGCTACCTCTCGCGCGCAACTTCTCACGATATCCACCACGTGGAGAGTGTGCTCACAGACTATGACGTAATATATCAAGCACGAGACGCAGTGTTTTGTCACCAGACGAACACTGGGAAGAGACTTAAAATACAACGAGTAGCGGAGTATTTGTGACGAACTTCGAGGTGTTTCATCTGGTGATGAAACACTGTGTCGAATGCTTCATATTACTTCTCAAACAAAATGATTTTAGAGAGAGAAATTAAGGATGCAAAAATGAGCAGTTTTTCATCTGGTTTTAAAACACTCACAAAACATTAACTACGTTTTTATTTTCTTCATGAATTATTCATGAGTTTGAAAAGTATTTACCATAATGATCCATGTCTGGAAGATTGATCTCATCGCAGAACAACACCATCCATTTGCCAAGCTGTACTGGAGCCAAAACGATTCCATTCGGAGTCCGTCTGTACTCGCAGTAATGATCAAACGTTTTCAACAGCAGCTCAGGAGAGGTTGCACTAGAGAAGTTCAAACCGACAACCTGTAAAGAGAAGGATTTCAAGAAGGTAAAAACCTACGTGAAACCTGCCATGAGAAGACGGCACACCGTCACGTGCGGGTATACTAACCATGACATTAGTCAATCACTGTAAAAATAATTTACCACGGTAAACATCTCCTAATCTCCTTACCAAGCGTACCACTTCTCCCGAGAGAAAATCCTAAACCTTATCGAATAACTTAGAAAATTTTCTTAAACATTTGTCTGAAAGGAAGTGCCCTTACAACCGTCCAAACTTGCGCCTCGTACGTTTACTCCCTGTGCCTCGCAAGCTGAACTTTTTGTTAAGTGGCAATGTTCTTTGGGTCATATACTAAATTGTCTTTGAAATAGGCTATTTCCGAGTTTCCCCGGGCCTCTGTATCAAAACGAGGTTAAATGCTCAGCCTTTGATATGGAAATGTTTTTCTATTCTCATGCAAATAAAACTCATTTTCACAACAACGGTTGTGCACTTGGCCTCATTTTGAAAGCGAGGGTTTTTGGAACTCGGAAGGGGCCTGTTACATACCTCCATATCAGGCAAAGCTCTCAATGCGCTAAAGAGTGTCATGGTCTTGCCGCTGCCTGGTGGGCCGCAAAGAACCATGGGCTTATGTTCAGCCAGCCACGTGTACAAGAGTGCTTCATGCCGCACTGTGTCTACTGTTGGCACGACAACATCAGGTGCTGCGACTTTGTGAGTCTCCACTTCAATTTGAGGCACCTTGGATTGCCATAGCACCCATTCACCTTGAATAGTGACCTGGAAACAAAAGATAAATCTGTTAACATCCACAACCTTGCGTGCACCGCTCAAAAACGCCTTTGTTTAAGCTCCGTAATATGTCAAACCGAAGAAAGTTGACGCTTAGCATTCTATTTTCAACGAAATCGAAAGTGTTCGCTGTTGTTATGAGCGCTCAATAAGAGTGCTTGATCTAACTCCTTTCAGGTTTGTGTTGAATTAGTGAGTTTAAGATAACGTCTTCGGGTGAACAGAAATACAAACTAAAGCATCCCCAACCTCGCCCTTCCAGAAAGATTGGAATTCTGGTTTTTGCCTTTTCCAAACATTGGAATTCTGGATTTTCGCCTTTCCATACATTGGAATTCTGGTTTTTGGCTTTTCCAAACATTAGGAGTGTGAATTTTGGCTTTTTCAAAGATTGGAATTCTTAATTTTTGCTTTTCCAAAGATTAGAATTGTGGTTTTTGGCTTTTCCAAACATTGGAATTTTGAATTTTAGCTTTTTCTAAACATTGGAATTCTGAATTTTGGGTTTTCCAAACATTGGAATTCTGAATTTTAGCTTTTCTCAAGATTGGAGTTCTGGTTTTCAGCTTTTCTAAAGATTGGAATTCTTAATTCAATCGCTCAGTCAATACATCAAACCTCGGTCTGAGATTTCCCTGTAATGACCTCACTTTTAATAAGTAGTATCTAAAGCAGGGCTGGGGGGAAAGGAGTATATGTCATTCTTAAAAACGAGCTGTTTATTTACTGTCTGACCACAATCTTCATACCTCAAAGTCCACGATGGATGATGATGTGCTTGAGGGCAAAGGGATTGTGGTGATACTCCTAATGAACTTGCCCAAATCCTCTCTAGTCTTAAGTTTACAGTCTCCGGAGAAAGCCCACAAAAGGCAGAAAATCAGGTATCTTGGAACGTAGCGCTCTATTTGATCCCTCTGTCGACAGAAAATTTAGCGTAAAAAAACCTAGATTAATTATAAGCACTGGGAAAAAGTTTCTTTGTGGGGTTCTGGGAAATACGGCACGCTAACATAAACCCCTACAAGACAAACTTGTTTTGTGTTGGTAAGTTAAGGTATTTTTTAAATAACTGGTGAGGATGGTAAAAGAACGGATATTTATATAACAGATGTGAGAATAACTATTAAAGCATAGCCGAAAGAAAAATCTTTATGATGCTGACAGTTTCGATGACCAACAGCCATCTTTATCAAAACTAGAAAACGTCACAGGTATCAGTAGCCCTAAATAGGCTATTGAAGGTGTTAATAATACTGCGACAAATGCGGAAAGTTACTCTGTCGAGGCCACCCCTCCCCCATGGTTGGGGGTGGAAATCACTTGAACTTACTAGCCTAATGAATTTCTTCAAGAGAAAAGAACAGATGTGAGGATCTTATTTCAGTGTGTCATATTACAGGAGATACTTTAAACCTTTATAACTATGGTTGAGTATGAATAATATTCAAATATTCAACGCTAAGGATGATGACGCATGTTAGTACAATTAATCCCCTCCCCCCTGCCCCCCTGCCCTTCCCCCCCGCCACGCCTCTCGTTTGAATGGTCACACCAAAGGCTTTCTTCCACAGATTGGAAGGTTACAACCAAATTGCACGTCATTTAAATTGACTCTCTCTGGGATGGAAAGAATAGTGGGCAACTTTCACCTGCAAAGAAGTTAAGTTCTTTGACAGTTTATTTATTTTAAGATGATGAATACAAGAAATAAAGACATAAATGCAAAGACGATCATGGCAGTTAAAGACGCAATTTATACAGTTGTGAAAGGAAAACATAAAAAATCTCAGGCATGTCGCTATTACCACCAAAAGTACAAATGACATGTTTGCTAACCTCCATTGGGAAGTCTGGGTGTTGCTGGTTATACTGGAGAACATTTCGGACTCCTTGGTGAATCATGGAGAAGAGTGACTCCAATGCTCTCATACGTGTGAAATCCATGATGTGCTCTTGCTTGAAAGCAAACTCCAAACACTTGACAACCAAACCGTTGGGTGAGAAGTGTTCTTGAACGATGTCAACAAAGTCACTCTGGACCTAGAGAATCATCGTTATTGGGATCAGTTTTTCAAAAAGTATTAGGAACTTTAAGATCCAACGACGCGGACGACAACGAGAACGTCAATAAAAACAATGGGTTTAATTAGCAAAACAACAACTTCGCGCGTGCATCACACTTTTTTGTACATTTGTTTCCCGTTTTTGCACGACTACGATGTGAAAATGCCTAATTTCGCGTTTTACGGAGGACGTAAACAACCAACGACGAAATTTTATTTCTCTTTCTGAGCTTGAATTTGGTCCCTTGAAATTCAGCTTCAGGAGGGTTCGCCTACAGTTGACAAAGTAAGTGGGTAGGAATAACCGCTATAAAGACTGAAAGAACGCAAATTTACTTTTTAAGCGACGTTCTTGTCGCCGTCGCGTAGTTGGATCTTAAAGTCCCTATTATCCAACGTGGACGACTTGGACTAAGACATAACCTGCATTACAGACATATTTTTAGGGCGAGCGAAAGCTGTTTGCTTATGTTCGTAATGCTATGGCTGCTACCTTTGATTTTAGGGAGGTTAAGCAACGAGGCCGCGGCGGCTATACGAAAACGCCACTTTTTAAACAGTGAATTCGCGCTGATTCAACCTTAATCACGCTTATTCCATCTCATTCAATTCGTCAAATGTTGGCTATTTTTTCTGGAGTTGAATTCTCAAAGACTGTGTCGACGTTCACGAAAAGAAAAAGA
>BOPM01000174.1:413333-425731 GCA_022179025.1 Porites australiensis | reverse complement strand
GGGGGGGGGGGGGGGGGTATGCACCCCCTGCACCCTCCCCCTAGATCCGCCCCTGTTTTGTCCTCGGAGTAAAAAATTAGAGCCAAATTTCTCTTCTTCATGACTGACTGTGTAATACACAAGGTTTGATCTTTCTTCACAACCTTACCTTCTCCACCCATGCACTGCCTTGCTCTTCTCCTTCACCATAAACAAAGTTCATTTCAGTGCACACTTTCTTAATCTCCGCCTTCAATTGTTTCATTTCAGCACCAACGTACTTCACCCCTGGGAAAACATCTGACAGCAAGCTTTGGAGAAGAGGGATGTCTTCGGCGACAAGCTTTGGAACCACGGTTTCATAGACGCTTTGGATCAGAATCTGTCAAGAAAGAATGATAAAGAGAGATTTTTTTCACTTATATGGTCATACTTAAAGATTTGCCTACAGACTTGAAACTTAGAGAGGTACAATGTAAATCCCAAAATCTTTAAGCTAAATTAAAGCTGATAATTCAACTAATGAGATAACAAAAACATCCCCTAGGCGACTGCCACAAATTATTTTCCATTGGAGATTCTGTAGCCATCAGAATATTGCACACATCTTGATGTACTATGCCAAGGAGGGCTCCAGATATTTCAGGATTGTCATTCTGGAATTTCGCTTGCCAATCAACCGTAACATAAGTTTTGCCGAAGCAACTGAGGACAACTTTATGGGCTGTCTAATAAATTCAAACTCTTTTGGTGCCTAAATGCAAATTTCAGTTTCTCTACATTTCCTATGTGTATGAAAAGTGGTCACATAACAACAGATTAAATAGCCTGAATCTCACGTCTTGAGTTAGGGAGAGGAGATTTCAGAGGGGGAGGGGGGAAGAGAGAGAGGAAGGCCCTTATCTCCCTTCCCTCTCCCCCCTTTTTGCTATTCTCTCTTCTCCTTTTCTGCCAGAAACGCCTGATACGCAGGCTATGCATTAAAACACAAAGAAGAAGAGATCAACAAGTCCAAACCTCTTGTTCATTAAGGCTCTCTGAGATGGCGGCCTCGTCAGCCTCCTTCTTCTCTTCAATGAGACTCTCCTTGATTCTCTGGATCTTCTCACGTTTGACATTACCAGCACTAACCAGCACACTCTTCAAGGCACGCAGACCAAAGTCATAGTGAGACTGGTTCGACAGCTGTTCCAGACAAAGCCTGCGGAAAATTGTGATATAAATCACGGTTATCACTTTTAAATGGACACCCCTTGTAAGGAACGTCTTCGAGATGGATATCAGCTTTCAGTCTCTCACTTACTTCAGGTAAGTAGCCCTCCTATCGTACGGGCGTCAGATTAAAAGAGCTGTTCAACTTTTTTATTTCCATCCCCTCTACAAAAGCATCCTTTTTAACAATTACTCTTAAATTGTAACACCTCCTCTCCACAAAGACTATAAATGGCAGCCCCAAGCAAGCGGTATTTTGAAGACTTTTTTTTGACCTTCCTGAAACTCGCCAGTGCTTCCTAACCATTGGTTATTACTAGTACATACTCTGGCAAGGTATCACTTACTTGAAGAACGGTACAATCTTTGAAGCAAGTTTCTCTGCCATTCGGAAACCCTGTGAATACAACATGACCTGTGCAATCAGCTGTCTGTCAGGGGTGGTCATGGCCAAGCTGCGGAACAACTTCTTCAAGTTGTCAGGGAGATTGGATCGTCCAGCATACCCTGGATTCATCGTGATGAAAATGGCCATGTCACGGCTCACTTTGACCTGCTTGCCTACCAGTTCAATTGTAATGGCTGTGGCTGAGAAATATAAAGAAACGTGAAACGTTATTCTACCGCACAAGGACAAGTTTAGATTAAGTTTATTTAGTTAATCAAGACTAAGCTAAACGCATTTATTCTCTTAGTGCGCAATCCGCCAACACGAAACTAAGGCCCCGTCGAGTATATTGGTTTTTTGGAAAAGGAGTTTTGTTTTACTCCGTTTTAGTCTACTGTCTATACTTAAACACAATTTTCGGCACCAAAGACGCAGTTTTTTTCAAACGGGCCCCAGACTGGAGATTTTTTAAGACGCCGGATGGTCGCTTACGAGTGGACGCACAAAGACAGAGGTTTTCGAATACGATTATCTCGTACATCATACACTGTACACTCTGTAAGGGAAGCTACATGTATAGTATTTGCATTGTGTGGATGGGCAAAAACGATATGAATACACTACGTAGGTTGCGCCCTTTTTTAAAAAAGAGAAAAGAATTCGTTCTCAAAAATATCCAGATACGTGTGGCCAAGGCCTGAACTGACATACCATAAGGCGGGGTGGGGGAGGGGAACTTAATAGATACGGGGGTGCTTATTTGAGAGGGGGCCTTGTTTAATTTAGCAAAGATGATGGTGTCAGTTCTCCTTAAAGAACAGCAATTCAAAGTGGAAAAGCTCAAGTACAAGACGTTGGAGGTCATGTAGCTGTAGATCAAAAACAAATCCAAACTTCCAGTTGGTGATTAAAAAAATGTCTTATTAACTTTCTTTCCCAGAAAAGGGCGTGGGCTCAATAGAGGATTTACGGTACACCTGTCGACAAGAGCTTATGTCCGCAGAGAAAAATGCAACGTATGTTATAGGCTTACATGTATCACTGCTGCCTTCTTTGAGTGACTGTTGAATTGTCTGTACTTGTTGTGATACAGCTGACAGCATTCGCTCCTCAAGTCTGTTAAACTCGTCAAAACAACCCCAGGCTCCAACCTGACACAGACCTACAAAGATACGTCCCATGGCCTGAAAAAAAAAGCGTACAAAAGCGTGACTCAGAAGATTACAACCGCATAGGTTGTCGTAAACATCCGTCACTGTCAACAACAACAGTCCTATTCAGGACAACGTTCACCTGGACGATCATTCTCAACCTACTCATGAAAAGAACCATTATTGTAAAGATCAAATTCAAGCTTTTGTGGAGCAAGCAGTTGTGAAGACACGTAGTCAAGTATTGCCTCGTCTGGGCAAACTTGAAAACCTTTCCTATGAATTTGACTGGACATTTTCAGTCACAAGAGTTTAAGTAATTATCTTCGCATTGAAATTTCAAAAAATGTCAGTTGTAGCATTAACTATTAACTTTTGAGTAAAACAGCCGAGTTAACTGACCTGGAAGTCAAAAGTCTCATCACAGTTAAACACCAACACAAATCTTCCCAGCTGATGACCAAGGGCTTTCACTGATTCTGTCTTTCCAGTACCAGCAGGACCTTTAGGAGAATTCAAAACAATGTCACTGAAAGGTAACTTAAGCGAGATCAAGCCGATCAGCATTATACCCTGCTGGAAATGGGACTGCCATTTTACGTGTTCATCTGTACCACACGAAGGACAAGCCATTTGCACAGCAAAGGAAGTATACCTTCATTTCTAAGTTATTTTAAGACCCTGAGTAAAAGTATGGCCTTGGGGAACGAACCCGCGACCTCAGGTTCTGTAGGTTTATAAGTTCTCTACCGACTTAGCTTGTCCTGACGGGACTGGATGAGGTTAATTAAGGAGGGCGCATGTAATCCAGAGTTCACCAGTAGCAACCTTTTTTAATCTCTAAATTAATCAGGTGGTCACGGCGTTTTCAGTAACAAAAATTTCTCACTCACCAAAAGGTGACCCTCCCAATCGGCCCTCCAAAGCCTGAGTCATGGTTAGGTAGCATCGATCTGTCAGGGGGGTCTGAACAAGCTTGTCCTGCACTCCAAGGTACTCAAATCCATAGTTAAATTTGGCATTGGCCATGTGAATGGAAAGTTGTTGGAGAACATCCTTTTGCTTCGGGTCGAAGTAGAATCTCATCTGACTGAGCCAATCAAAATCCTTTGTACTTGTCACTTTACTGCTGACAAGTTCGCGTGTTACATCACGTTGATGGACAGACTCAATGATCTGAAAATCACAATTAATATTTCAGGTTATTAAAATAACTCACTACTGACCGGCCTTAGCTGTTTCGAGGGGACACGTCTTTGGTTAGTACCCTCACCTCCCATTCCACTGAAATCAACTAAATTTCACGTTGGAGTGATTTTCGTAGGACCTTGAAAGCTGGTGTCGGTGAGTGTTCGTTGCTTTTTTATCAGCCAATGGATGAAAAGATCAAAAGATTACCTCTTCGTTTTCCCGCCAAAGAAAACTGTAATGTGGAGAAGGCATTGTTCGATTGGCCAATCGTGTCGCAGTATTTCATCAAAGCGAAGTATCGGTTGATTTCTAGAAAGTTGTCGGGCAACCAACCAAAAGCCACGCACATTTGTATCCGTTCGATAAACCAATCAAATCGCTTTATTTCCGTTAGTTTAATGTTTCTGTTTCGTTGGCGCGTTTTTATTTCAAGGTCATACAAAAATCGCTCTAACAAGTACAGACATCTCTGTAAAGTGGTTCTGTCGCTATGACGGATGTACGTATTAAACCCTTCAGCCCCAGAGTCAAAACCATCTCACAAGGTGGTTCTACCTTCAGTCTGTGCAGTGTTGACAAAACGCTGTTGTGTTACCATTCAAATGAAAACTCTTTGGCAGCACTTTCAAACGGTAATATTTTATGTTTCTGCATTTTCCAAATAAGATTAAGAAATTTTCTTGAATTTTGACTTGGGTAACCTTTAGGAGTGGAAAAGTCTAACCATAAGGTTACACATAAGGCGCACTTGCTCGCAAAATTCCAGTCTCCTTCCGAAAGAAAAGCAGAGTTTTCTTGAAACTGCAAAAAACAAGAAAATATAACTAATTAACAGTAGTTTACTTACTAAGTGTTCCAGCTTGCGGCGTCTGACAGGAGGCTGCTCTTGGAGCACAGAATCTGCCAAGATGTTAAGAGTTGCTTCAACAACTCGCAGGACTCTCAACACCGGCTCCAGGTCGTTCTGGTTAGAAGATGATGAAATTGTTTGCAGTGCATTTTCACAGCTCTCTGACCAGGCAATCTGTGATGCTAGAACCACCAGCTGGGCCTATAGAGGAAATAAATGATAAAAAAAATAAATTGCTTTCCTCTTTACACTCAGGGTGCAAAGAAATTCTGTTTTATAGCGCGCCATTCGAGCAAGCTGCAACTAGCATGTACCAGCCCAACAAGCATTTTAATTAGCCCGAAAAAATTTTTGATGAGCAGGATTGATTACAGTTCTCCTCTAAAATGAATCCCCCCCCCCCCTCCCCCTCCAAAAAAAAATTAATTTGCCCCTCAGGCAAGTTGAAAACAGAATTCACTAGCCCAAAAGCAAAATCTACTGGTCCTGGGCTATCAAAAACAACTTTCAATTCTCTCATAAAGAAATACAGTAGAATCCCACCTTAGGACCACCCCGTTTGTACGATCACCTTGCTATTATAGTGAACGACCATATTCTTTCGACCCAAACGTAATAATTATTGAATCATTTATTATTTTGACGACCCCGTTACTTAGACCAACTAGTTATTATGACCAGGATTTTATGGCCCAACGATGGTCGCATTAACGGGGTTCCACTGCAATGACAAAAATGCAGAAAATGTTGCTTCTCACCTGATAGCTATCAACCCATTTCATATACTGCCCGGCATCAATTGCCTCTGAATTAAACTGCTGCACATCAGTAACTGCTGTAGCCAATAATGTTGCCAGGGTGGTACGCATCTCAGATTCTACACATGTCAGCCATTCATTCACTTTGGGATGTTCAGTCAATGAGACAGGTTTCTTGAACACCACCTAATTCAAAACGAAGGATATCAACAAGTATTTCCTAAATCAGTGGATAGAAATTTTTGCACAATTACGAGGGGAGCCAAATAAGCATCTTGTTTCATGTCAGTTTCAGAAGACAAAACTTGAGCAATTTGTGGAGCAGCTTTACCAACAAAAACCAAGAGAGTGACGAACTTCGCCGCCACTATTAACCTTCCCTTAGGGGGATAGTCATATGAAAAATGAGGAAGCAAATTTCCAAACACTAAGAAGTGCTGCCCACAAAGATCTAGAAACTGATGGGTCATCAATATCAGGGAATTTCTGCGTTCATTTTTCAGATGCCAACCAGTGGTGGCGTCCCAAAATACCAGCTATATTCTCAGGTTACAATCTTCCTTTTTCAAAAACACTACATGTGTATTTGAAACAGTAATCTACGGTATGTACCTCTTCTCCCTCTTTGGAGCTCAATCCAGTCACTAAATTCTCCTCCTCGTTCAGAATAATTGCAGTGACACCAGCAAACATCTTTTTGAAGTGCTTCTGAAGCTTTGGAATGCTTTTACTGTTTCCGATAATCTCCAACAAATCTTCATCTCCAACAAAATAGAAACGTGGAAATGACGCTCTCTCCCTCTCCAAATACTCTCCAAGGGCTTTCTGAATCTTACCAAGCAGATCTGCAAGACGTTCAAGCTGTCGTTGGACGCCTTGGATGTTAAGGACATCAACGATCAGAGGTGTTTTGGCAACTTTTTTCATCAGAGTAAGAAATTCTGTGCTGATACTGATAAAGGAAAAAAAGATGTTAAACAGGCTGTGTCACGCCTGACCAGTTCATGGAGTTCATATTATCAATAACGCGTCTCTACTAGCTTAGGATATTTATGTTAGCAAGGAATTTACTTGTAAATGACAGAGTCACAGCTTTGTATCAAACAAATATCTCTCCCAAAGCCTTACATGAAACAAAAATGAACTTTGAAAAACTATCAAGCTAACAAGTTTTCAAGAACTGTAGTTCCGACCCGTTTCAATCTTCTTAAAGTTTGTCTATCCCCTGCCTTCTTTTTTATTTGCTGTGTTATTTATACATTGTTTTAATGTTTTGAGCCATTAATTTTACGGTTGACTAAAATTTGGTATCAGCTTTTACTCTTTAAATTTTGATAAATTTCGAGACACAGCTCCTTTAACAATGCTTTTTAAAAATAAATATGACTGATTTGTAACAAGTCAGGCGTGGCTCTAAGTGCACCGACTTTTACCCACCTCTGGAAGCGCTGAGTCTCCACAGGCAGCAGAGCTTTGATATCCGCACTGCCACTGAAGATGCCATCAAGATACACCCATCGTCGCTGCACATCAATCCACACATCAAACACATCATGAATGCGGTTTAGCTTCTCTTCCCACTGGAGAGCATCCTCTTCAAAGACCTGAGAGTTAAGTTTCGAAGAAGACAGATGGCAAATTGTTGTTGCTCAAAATATCTGAAAGTTGTAACTGTCCAACAATAGGATGCCTAAAACGTGTGCAATTCCACAATTGGTTTCGGCTCCATTAAATCTTTTACCCATTGTAGAACATTTTAGGAGTAGTCACCCACAATGTGAGCACAGTTACTGACAAGGTATATGAATAGGAAACCTTGAATACTGTTGTTTATAATTATAGGAAGGCATTAACAGAGAAAGTCTTTCTAGTTAAGTCTTGAAAGTCTTCGTAAAACAAGACTAATAATTTTCCACAACTACAGTCATGGATACAGCTTCTTCGAATACATTAAACCCTTAAAATTGTTAAACTAAAAGCTTCATACTAACTGAAAACCAAGCCAATAGCATAAACTGTAACTAAGTAGTCTTTAACCTCCTGCCTTGTTCAAAAAAAGGTAAACGAAAAGGAAATAAAAAACCTTTACAGAAAAGATCTTTCAACAATAAGAATCCAACGCGCCAGTGAGATTTGTTTGCAATGTTCTTCTATTTAGTGCTGTTTTGTTTGGGAGTGCAGAAGAATTCTCAGCCTTTATGAAGCACAAAGGGCAAGTTTGAAGCCAAGCCTACTCAATATACCTTGTAGTATGGGGAGAGCTTCATCGCTGAGACACTGTTGATGTGCTCCTTGACTTTGGTAAACAAGTCATCCCAGCCACGGATGATACGGCACTTGTTCTGGTAATTAACCAGCTCCAGTTCATAGCTCTGCCACACATCTCGCACCTATAGCAACAGTAGAGAGGGAAACAATCATTTAGTGGGAAAAAAACTGATTCTGGAACTGTTGCCTGTCAGAACTTGCTGACAAGGCTTCCAAAACAAGCTCAATATATCAACGTTCATGTTGTTCCCTACAAGAGACTATCAAATCACACCAGACAGGCTCATAGGTAAGTCCATAGCAAAGTAGGGGCAGAAAGTATTGGTACAGCAGCACATTTAAAGGAAGCTGTGTCATTTAAATTCTTCCAATTTTAAGTGAAACATTAATGAAGACCTAAAGGACTTTTGCAATACAGACCATGTATTTGTGAGTGTTTCAGAAGGTGTCACTGTTAAGCTATAATTTTAATTGTGGTGTGATATTGTCTTGCACAACGTTTTTTCAATCTTTTACAAAACAACACTTAGAAGCCAAGCCCTTAAAATGTGTGAAGGTCTAACCTGTTTCAAAAATTCTTCCAATGCCATCTCTCCCTGGGCAACAAGAATGACATCTTTGACAATCATCTCATTCTTCTGAAGATCAACATCCCAAACTTGTCCCAAGTTCAGGTCACTGAGCACCCAGTTAACATGGAGCTTCCTCATAAGCGTCTTCCAATGTCGCTCCTTCAGTGCTTCTGATTTGAGTTCAACAATCATAACGTTGACCTAACAGGAGGAAAAGACATGCATTAAACATCTTACTGACTGGCAATATCCACACCCAATCTCCCTGAAACGTCAAGAGGCAACACAGGGTTCCCAATCTTCAGATACTAAAAAACTCTCCATGGTACTTGTGACATGGGGCTGGCAGTAGTCAGCTGTAAGACTTGACTGATAAATACACCATCTATAGTTATGGTGTCAGCAACAAGAACACAAACATTGCAAAAATATTGGTTTAAAGATCAAAACAAAATATTTCTATGTGCATCACACTTTTTGGTACGTTGCTTTAATGTCCACTACACAAATACCAAATGAAACTTTTTACTGAAATTTTTACAGACAACATAGTAATGAATACTTAAGGTCCCTATTGATTGACTGAGTGTCTGATTGATTGATTGATTCTTTTCTTTAATCATTCACATTTACTGACACCTCTTACACCACTCTATCATGGACAGTTCTCCTTGCTTCCAAAGACACAAAACTAAAAAAACATTCCCTGCCTACATCATCTCTGTTTACTGGTTCTATCCCATCTATTCTAGAAGTTGGAAAGGACATGGTGTTGTATACCTTAAGATAGGTCTTGATAGTTTTCTGAACATATTCAAAGGAGGAATACTGCTTCAGCCGAGCCGGGAGGTTCTTCATGTCATTCAACAGTGCATCAAGTGCCTGACGAAGCTGCAAAGATACATACATGGTTACATGAAGTGTAACATTGATAGCCCTTAAGGTCGGACATCGGATATTTTGGCAAAATTACATTCCAATCATCCCTGACTCTTCCTTGCCAACAGTAACAGTAGGATTTAGAAAGGGAAGTATATATATGTTCACGAAATTGTTGCACAACCATGTTGCAATTTAAGGTCACTAAAAGACAACTTTAAAGAAGTTAAACTTGGAGTACAGCAACAGTTCCTGCTCACGTTGCTCTAAAAGGAGACTGCAGCTTAGTATACTATGCTCACAAAAGCAGTAGCACTACTTACATTACACCAGTTAATGGTTGATCTGGAAGATAATCACTACATGCCAATATTTCTCGCAAGGCATTGATAATAAGTTACAGTATTTAGGAGATAAGGAATAAGAGATAAGAGGAATGTTCATCTACCTTTCTTGGTTGAACAGACAGCCATGGTTTGTCCTTCAACTCATCCACTTTCTCCCAAATTTTTGCCAGCTCTGACCAAACACCCTTCAAGTCCTGTAATTCTTCCAATCCAATCTGGACACGTTCATCACTGGCCACTAATGTACCTACAATCAATTTGCACAAACTCATAAGCTCATAAATAACTTTAAAAGTTACCAAAGTAATTTGCTAAACTAGTAATGATGATTGATTATGGATCAGCGTTCGTCTTATTCACATTCTCTCCAACCGAGTGCACTCCGTTGGAGAGATAACGTCTTATTCTGCGACCATACATCTGCATGAAAATGAGACCCTCATGTAACATTAATTTTTGTACTCTCTGTTCAGTGTTAACACCTTTAAATTGCATTTAGATGCATCTAGACAGCCAGAGTGGTACTGAACATGGCAGCTTGTCCTTTAGCACTTCACAAAGGTGACAGGATGGAATGTCACTATTACAAAGAATTAACAAACCTGGCTCCATCAACTCAAGAGCTTCCTTGGCTCTGGCAACATTGTCTCTGTCTTCCTTCAGTCTTGAGAATTTGCCCTCATAAATTGCCAAGTTGTTGAGTGCAATATCTGGCCTGACATTGCCCTGTACTGGTTTGCCTTTCTCCCATTCAAACAGCAGCTCCGACGTGCGTGTCTCCACCGCTTGGTCCTCAGAGATGATCTTCATCTGCAGGGTGGCAACCTAGGAAGTAAAAGATCAAGGTTAAGATCTTCTCAAAAAAACCGAGTCCAAACTAACAAATGAAATAATTTAAACATCCAATCTTCCAGGGGCATTAAATATCTGGCAACCATGGTGACAGATAGAGTAACACCCTATGGTGCCTGTGGCCCCTGTGTTCCCTGTGCCCCATGTGTCCCCTGTATCCCCTATGGCCCCTATGGCCCCTGTGGCCCCTGTGTCCCCCATGGCCCCTACTTTCCCTGTGGCCTCTGTGTCCCCTGTGGTCCCTGTGGTCCCTGTGGTCCCTGTGTCCCCCATGGCCCCTGTTTCCCCTGTGGCCTCTGTGTCCCCTGTGTCCCCTGTATCCCCTATGGTAATCTACAGGAGACCAATATTAAGCAAGGCGATACTTCTATTAATTAAGTTGCTGAGCCATAAAAATGCCATGCCTGTCTGTGTTCCAAGCAATGCCAAAAGAAAATATACTTCTTAAAACAAAACAGATGAGCTTAGCTATTTGACCTTGCTTAATAAGCTTATTAACAATCTACAGGTAAGTCACTAAGTCACTGTTGAGATTTCCTGACAAAGGATTTGATTGAAATTTCAGTCTCTGGACCAATGTTGGTTAAAATACTTCTTTTGTTTCTTTAAAACATTGTATACTCTAAGAAGGGCTTGCCACTGGTTGTAAAGCCACTGAAGTGTACCTGTGTCTGAATGCTGGAGTCTTTCCTCTTGAGAATGTCATTAAAGGCACCCCATTCTCCTTCAATATTGTCTACATACAGCCATGATGGAGGGAAGGCGAATCTCTGCCGCTCCAGAATACGCTGACCTTCCTTGTACATCTGCAATTGATTTGGAAATCAAATAATTTTTTTATATAAAAATAAAAAACAAATATCTTTTTATACATTACCTTGCGTGTATCATGGATGTTTACCCAATAGAAATATCAAGAGAATAAGGAATATAATCATCATAATTAATTTTCTCTCCTCATCAGAAGCCCCATAACACAGTGGCTCCAAATTCTTCAGGATAAAAAACCACTTTGCTGTGGTGGGGGAACTTGAGTATCCCAGTGAAAAAATATGCTGCCACGAGCATTGTCACCTAGTAGCTAATTACCAGTCACTGTGACACACCTGCTATGTCACTTAGCAAATGACCCCACCCTTAAAAAAACCTACAGGCCACAGGAACAGTATTCTATTCTTCCAGTACCGTTAAGTACGGTAGCAGGCTAGTAAAAAGGCTTTAGGCTTGACAGTAGGGCCGGTGGGTTGCAATGTGGGGAAACTGACTGATTAACTTTCTTTGAGGCTATCAACTAATAACAATGAAGCCTATCAGAAAAAAAGTTACATTAAACAATGACTAGGCAGTTCCCACGTTCAACAAGGTTTGAATTAATCACAGGTATATGGGCGCGTTGTTTACCAAGCATGAGGTGAAGATGACTGGTTATTGACCATGTTCTTTTTTGTGTTTTCGTCTCGGTCAATAAAAATGCAAAAAAAAACAAGGCCAACATCCAGTTATCTTGACCGAAAAAAAACTTGCTCAGTAAAGAATTTATTTTTTCTTGCAGAACCAATGTGGGGAATCCCTAGCAGGCAAGATGGGCCTGCTGAAATAGCCAATGAGAACACAGGATTCGGTTTATCTTACCTGTTAGCAGATTCAGCCATAAAATATAGGGAAATATTACACACCTCAACACTCTTTTCCCAGTTTTTGATCTTTCTCTTCAGAGACTGCACAACAGTGATGAAACCAACAGCATCTGATGTAGAGGCTCCTTCAATTGTCTGCTGTTCCATATCTGTGCGGGCCTGGGAGGGCATCAAAACATCATATAAATACTCATTATCACATTTTAATAAGTCTGAGAAGGATATTGTCCACTTGAAGTGAGGAAAAAAGACAAAATCCTATGCATATCTTCACATTTAGAGTGAACAATAACAAAATTCACATGACAAAAAAA
>BOPM01000174.1:372358-400152 GCA_022179025.1 Porites australiensis | reverse complement strand
CCCCCCCCCCCCCCCCCCCGGTTTAATGAATAAATAGATAACTATCAGACAATGTAAACTGAAAAAAGAAGAAGAAGAAGAAAAAGAAGCTGTAAGGACGAACCTGGTGGTAGTCTATAACTATAGGGCCAAAGACCTTCTGTGTCGCCGACGTGTCAAAAGTCACCCGGGCTCGTCTGTGGAAAAGCAGATATGACGATAAGCATTACCGTGATTTATCACTATCATTTTTATTATCATTACCATTATTATTTAATTATTGTTGTCATCGTCCACATCATAAATTTCTCACTACCATTAATAATTATCATTTCTGCATGTGATATTAAATTATCATTCAGTCATAATATTATGCTAAAAATTGGGGTCAGAAATTACAAGAAATTAAAATGAATTACAGGGCTTTTCTTCTTCTAATATTAGCACACTCTAGTGTCAAAAATACTTAAATCTACACATCTTTCCAAAAATCGTCTTTTGTTTGGTTGATTTCTACAAGACAAATGGAGGTACACAGACAAGGTTATATTTTGGCAGTTTTGTTCAAAAGTAGTCATCTGTAGTAAACAGACCCCTAAATCGTGACAATTATTTTAGAAAACATATAACTGCTTTTAAAAATGCAATACTAAAGCATAAAGAATGCGTAGGGACCAAAGAAGTTTTCTTACTTGATGTCCTTAAGAAGCACCATCCATTTCTCCATGTTTTCTCCCAGCCTGTTGTATATCATACTCATATCCATGTCCCAAAGAGACTGATACTGCAGCCACACCTGAACATACTCCTCCATTTTAGCTACTTTCTCTTCAATTGCAGCGTAAGCAGCCTGGAGGTAAACTGGACCCTCTGGAAGTCTTGCCAGAAGATTACGGTAGGTGGTATCAGCGTCAGAGTCCTCACGCTCTAAACCAACCTAAAATACATTACAGCTTGTGATCAGCATCAAATATCTCCTTGTAATATCAATGCTTTGTTAAACAGAGTGGTCATGAGACTCACGGACATGATCACACAAGATGAATTTGCTTGATATTTTAACTACTTCTCTCCACTAATTCTGTAGGAAATTTATAGGGCGCACACTGAGAATTCGAATTTTGATCTTAGAGTTTAGAAGGTTAAAACAAAGGTTTTTTCAGTCAACCAAAGTAATGAGGCAGCAGCCTGAGGCCCCTGGATACTGTTAGAGGCAGCTATGGCGATAAGATCAACCTTCAAATGTTTGAAATCATACTGTCAATACTGGTAGTTTTTAATAACTGCAAATTGACAATCAACTTTTATGAATCATTTATTTCAAAAAAGTTCTTTATCTTGTCATACCTGTCTTTTTTCCTTCACTAATGCCAATAAAAGTGTTCAACTTCATTTCAATCGGAAGTTCTGGATGAAATTTTCAATTAGAAACATACATGACAAGACAGATGTCTAATCATCCATGTTCAGGGCTGTCATTTAGAGATGGGGGCCGGGGATTTCCCCTAGCTACTATGAATGTGGCCTCCAGCTACTTTCATTGGAAAATAGAAGAAAAATAGAACCAAAAGAAATCCCTAGCTTTTTCATTCCCCACCTACTTGTTATATTTATGCGATAACTTAAAATCTTAGTGACAACCCTGATGTTTGACCAAACAAACATGTAAAATTGTCGGTGACCTGCCACTTTCAAGCCCTAATTATAGTCAAGAACCAACAGCATTGCTGATATGATTAACCCTTTTAATAAACCCTAAGAGTGATGAGCATCAAATTTCTCCTTGTAATATCAATGCCTTGTAAAACAGAGTGCTCATGAGAATTAAGGACACGATCAAACAAGATGTATTTGCTTGATAATTTATCAACTTCTCCCCACTACTTCTGTAGGAAATGAATGGGGACAACAAATGAGAATTCAGATTTTGATCTTAGGGTTCGAAGGGTTAGCACACAGCTTTGAAATAACTACATGTAGCTCTCTCCTTAACTCCCACCTGGTATCGGGAACTCTGGATGCGGGGCAGCAGGGTGATGTTACCAACCCACACATGCAGCTCTTTGATCAAGTGTTCTCGCACTTTCTCGACTGGAGGCTGTATGAAGAGCACTTGGTTCTGGATCAAGATCTCATGTTTTAGGACCTAAGTGAAATGAATTAAAACAAAACAAAACTGTAGATCAGTGAGGTTCGATCAGGCTGAGGGAAAATATAATACAGAGTGAGTTAGCGAACATGAGTTCTGGCAAGTTACTGTAAACAAGGATTTTTAAATGGGATAAAACAGCTGAGTTTTTGTGCTGATTTTTTTTATCAGAAATAATTAAAAAAACCCAAGTAAATGTATAAAGGAAGAAGTAACATTCAATACAGTCACGTTTTAAATAAAATACTCCCATTCATTAATATTATAAATATTACT
Source organism: Porites australiensis (assembly GCA_022179025.1). Classification (NCBI taxonomy): domain Eukaryota; kingdom Metazoa; phylum Cnidaria; class Anthozoa; order Scleractinia; family Poritidae; genus Porites; species Porites australiensis. The sequence goes on along the minus strand of BOPM01000174.1, from coordinate 397,748 downwards.
ATACTTTATTATACACTTAAGGGCTTGTTTATAGTGGAAAGTGCACTAAGCTTATCCAGCTAGTTTACAGGCAGTCCACTCAAATACTTAGAAACAAATAAATTATTCAAAAACAACATCACAGAATTACAAACCCCAACTGATTGGCGGTAACCAGTTGGTTATATACAAGCGTGGCCAAGTATTTAAAATTGGGACAACCGAGAACAAATCCAGCAAGTGGCCAGAGCGGGATTCAAACCCAGGACCACTGGATTCTGAGTCCGACAGGCTGAGAACTTGGCCACGCTGCCTTCAGAGAAAAGTTGTGTACAGTGTAGTTTCATAATAAAGTAAGTCTTATAACAACCTGAATGTCAGGGTCTCCTCCTGGCTTGTGTGCCATCATGGAGGTGTCAGAATCATCCATGGTCATGTGCCGAGATGTCCTGCTTCCCTTCAGGCATTCAGTCCAGCTCTTCAGACCAGCTTCAAGACGACCAGACAAAAACTTTTCAACCTGCAAACACACAGTTACATTACTTATAAAAATCTAAAGCTAAACATCTCTTTACTAAATAGATGTTCATTACACTGTATCTATTTCACCCTCATAGGAAGTACAAGATCAACTATACAAATAAACTAATAGTGATTCTTCATGTAAATACTTTTTAGTGAACAAGATCTTAAGATGTTACCATCCAAAACAGAGCTAAGAACAGCAGTGAAAATATAGAGTGTGACCAAACCTCTAACCTTCTGAGGCCAGAGTCAATGGAGACATTAAACTGAAAAACTTATCTCCAACTTGTAGGTTTGGATAAAAAAAATAATTGTCTAGTGTGACCATCTAAACTAAACCACTTTTGAGCCTCCTCAGGGCTCTTCTTATTTTTCGATGTTTTAGAAGGCAATTTAATATTTTTCTCTGGAACTTTGATTTTTCTCAAGAATTACTGGTCTCATTTTACCTGCAGATCTAGAGTAGCAACCCACTGGGGAAGATTGGAGTATGAATGAAGGTTCAACTCATCCACAGCTTTCTGAACTTTGCCTAAAACATCTCTGAATGTTTGACTGTTGTAGGAACAAGTTTCCAAGGAACGCACTTCAATGTCAATCTTCTCTACACTGCTCAGCAAGTCATCAACCTACAACATACAAACACTGTAGTATAAATAAACTTGTTCATAGGCAAAGAGGAGCTGGAGAGGAAGAGTACAGGTAGGTGGCGGCAGTGAGCGGCAAGCAAAGTAAGCAAACCAAAATGAGGGGGTAGCCATGGCAACCTTGCCAGGGGTGAAGACTCCCATGTTAACAGCAACTGTCACACAGAGGTTGCTGACCGAAGAAGTCGAGATTTACCTGAAAAGAAGTTATGATCCCAACTCCAATTCATGAGGTGGGAGGAAAAAAACAGCAGCAAAACATCATTGCAACCACAATTGAACAATAAGCAAAATGGCAAAACAAGCTGGGCATATTTTGAATGGAGATGCTATATGTCAAAATTATTTTCAGGAAAAAAATTTTTAACCAAGGTTGATTCTCAATTTCCTTTGTTTCCTAGCCATATATCCTATATCCAGAAGGTGAAAGTTGACTGTACTTGCCTCCTACTTTAACCATGAATCATACACATGACATAAGATGCTTCACCCCAAAGAACAGTTCACACAATGAAGGTGAAAGTTGACTGTACTTGCCCCCAACTTAAACTATGAATAAGACGCATGACATAGGATGCTTCACCCCACAACATAGTTCGCACAATGCCATTTTATTTGCTTAGACCAGTACACATCTATCATTTGGTAAAAACAGATCTTGTACCTTTTCTTGGAAGTTAAAAACAGCTTCAGCCAGCTTCTGCACATAAGGATCCAACTTGTATGACTCCCACACAAGGGCCATACCCTAAAAACATTAAAGGCAGAGAAATATGAGTTATGATTCAGCCGATACCCATATCATTACTACTTGCAAGTGTGATTTGTGTAAGGGCCACTATTCCTTTGCAACACTTGTCTGTCTAAGCATACGCAGTAATTATCAAAATATTTTACTCACTTCCATGATCAAACCTTGAACTTCTTTTCGCAGACCAGCGACAAGAGGTGAGATTGAGTTCTTCTCCTCCACCTGTTGAGAAATTTAGAATAGAAAAGTTCATAGTATCTTAGCGAAAAAAATATATTTTCACTTTGCACATTATTTTAAGGCCACGACAAAACATCTAAACAAAGAAAGATCAAACTTTCTCAAGGTACCATGAGCATGAAATGATAAAAACAAACAGAAAACTTTATAGAATTCAAAATAAAAGTGTATTGTATGCATCATTACACAGTTAAAAACTCAGTGCCAATTGATACAACTAAGAAGAAAATAGAAAAACAAACAGATTCGCTAAAGGGCAATGCAAAAATGCAGATACTCCACAAATCATATTCCATTATTGCAGGGATAACAGATCAACTTAGTTTCAGATTAATTACACAACAATTACACAATTCACTTCAAATTTATTAAACTATTGGAAAGGTTCTTATTCTAAAGACAAGCAGTAAGTATTACCTTTTCACAGGTCCTCTCATAAGTACGAACACTTTCAATAAGTGAAATGGCAAAAGGGTAGAGTTGATTGGCCTGATGCGCTTTGTTCACTATGGCAAGAGGAACTCGAAATCCCAGCCACTTCAAGTTACGAACCTGACAATTAAAGGCTAATTAGCATTCTGTATAACTAAACTTATGTAGCTTACCTTAACCCTTAAAGCCTTAATATCCACATAAATGTGCAAATTCTCGACACTGATCTTAATACATTTTTCTTAACGAATTAGCTGACAGAATTTGTTAAAAGTTAACAAAATCAGAGTGTTCATTAGGCATCAGAGAATTCTCCATTCACTACACTGAATTCTCCAGCTAATGTTCAGTAGCCTGGGACTGTTTTTTATTCAGACGTGGAGCTGCTTTCAAAATAGTCTCCTGTAATGTACATCATTCTCCTGCTACTAGATTTCTTAGTGAAAACCCTGAAAATTTTTCCTTTCACAATGATTTTAATAATTCTCTAAATCTTTTCTCTTGATTATGTGTTCAAACTATTAGGAGAAAACTGACGCTCTAGAGTCACTTCTAATAATCAATAGCAGAATTAATGGTTTATACCTCCTTGGAAAGTGTGATAATTTCTGGCAAGAAGTTAACTTTCAGCTTCAGAACATTCCCTCTGCCACCACCTCTGGCTCTGGTGCTTTCAATAGTGAAAATGCGACCTGAGACTCCCAGGTTACGCTGCTGAACCTACAATGAAAACGAAATTTAAACATATAGTTGACTCTCTGTAAAACGTTCACCTCTGGGACCTGCACTGTGTCCGTCCTAGAGAGATGTCTACTGACAGCGAGATGACTATAATACCAACGAGAACTAAGGTGTGCATTATGTGATGAAAAGGAAGTTATCAGTATGTTGAAAATTGAATGAAGAATGTCAAGCTGCAATGGTAAAGGCGAAGATATCAACATGTGTCAGAGAATTTAACAGGTTTTCCTGTGACTACAGTGGAACACCGCCTTATGGCCACCTTGTTAATATGGCCAGCTTGTTATTACGGCAACTTTTTCGGTGGCCTTGCAAAAACCGCCAGACATCTTCTTGTAAAAAAAACCCTCTTTCATACGGCCATTTTTTTCAGGGGTTCTAATGTAATTACTGGTGAATTACCAACCTTTCTTGACCAGTCATCAAACAGTTCCTGTGTGTTCAGTTTCTGCCTAAAACTGTCACCATCAGCCTTCAGCCTTTGTCCCTCAACATGGTTTTCCCATCCTTTACCCAGGACGTCCTCCACACGCCGCATGTAAGCAGATAACTGACGGTCAATCTAAAAAAAAGAAACAAATCATTGTATTAGTGTATGAAGTCTAATTCTTAAGTAGATAAACACACAAGTAGGAATGATTGCTCTTATATTGACGCTTGTAGTACAAATCTCGTCCTTTTTCTCTTTAAAGTACAAAAGCATTTTTTTATCACTAACAATAACCTGATACAAGGCCAACTCAGGTTTCTACCTTCCCAGAAATCCAGTAATGTTCCACTTGTGATACAAATTCCAACAAAATTATAACCCTCACTTTTGCTCCAGCCTTGGAGGAAATATAGACATCATACAGACTACAATATATCCATGTAGTACTCACTTGTCGCGCCCAAATGATGGAGCCAGAAACAGGAGGCAGATCTCTCACTTTACTCATCTTGCAAGCTTTGCTGTAAGGATACTGGACCTACAAATATAGTAAAAATGAGTCAAAATCACCTGACCTATAAAAAGTAATTTTATGCTAAGCCTTCTTAGAGCAATAGAATGTAATTAGACACAAATCTGCTTATTTTGGACATTAGAATCATCAACATTCACATGTAATGAAATAATGTCAGTCTTAGTCAAAAAATATACCAATATGATGTGATGGACAAGAAATCCACCACAATAATTCAAAGTAGACACAAAGGAAAGCCATAGGTAAAGACTATATTAACATGTTTTAATTTTTTTTTTCTTCAATCCTGCTTTCTAAATTCTGAATAAGTCATCACTGGGGAGTTTCTTTACCTTAAACTTGTCATGGAGGGCCTCAATGTCGTCTTTTACTCTTTGGATAAGCTGAGTTTGGTACTCTCGGATAGCACCTCTGATGTGAGGACGCACAAACAGAGCATTGAACCTGGAGAAGATCCTGAACATCTCGTTGGCATTCTTTGCTGTTCCTAGCTGATCTCGCAAACGAGCTGTGATCCGTGTTTCCACTCTGTCGATGCGCTCATCATACCTGACCAACAAGGGCAAAATATGTGTCTCAAAAAACAATGCAATGGAGTGGTGAACACTAAAACCCAGACCTTTAAATCTCAGACACTGAATATCTGGGTAATTTTCTCCCTACTTGACAACACATAAACTGCTTTAAGCCAATACACTTCCAGAAAGATGACAAGGTACAATGTATACTGTAGAAGCTGGATACCATTCATTTTAAACACAAAGTTCACCAACCTTTTAATGGCAGCTTCCCAAGCCTCTGAACCTTCTTTTGACACATCAAGTCCATCAACCTCCTTGACATTCTCATATGCAAGGTTTACTTCCTGAATTGCGTTAGCATCAGCTGGATCCAGCAATGCTTCTGGCTTAGCCTCTTCATCCTCAACATTTTTAGGGGGACCGCCCGGACTGGAGGGAGTTGCTTGACTGACAGCAGGAGGCTGAAGAACACGAACAATCACAGCACGCAGTTGCTCATGCTGGCGGCGGAACCTAAATGTCAGTGAATCAAGCAAAATCTTAGCTTCCTTGTAGCAGATTTATAATATTTATTTTCTATTTTATTGATAAATAAACTCTCTAACTCCTAAGCCAAGTTATATTGCAGGATAATGTCAGTTGACACTCTTACTTTTAATTCTTCAGACTGCGAGCAGTCTCTTATTTTTCTTTGCAAAGTTAGTCCATGAGTAACCGATGCACGCAAGCAGCCAAGACACAAGTCACTATAAACAAGGGCGTAAGCCCAAGAAGAAAAAATAAGAGGCCTGTATTTTCTCATCTCATTCTAAAAATCCCTTATTGTGATGTTGTTATTTGCAATTGCACTGGTTGGGATAAGAACTGGACAGATTTTAAGAGAAAAGGCACGCTATAAGCAGTCTATTAATTCTGTGATGTCACCAAACAAATGAAATGGCACTTTGACAGAACTTTTACATGGTGCTATATAATTTTGTTCGATTTTGAAAACTAAAACTTTGAATTCTTTGAGAACTTTTCACAGTGGCCACCAGCTACTAGTGAAATGATGAACAAGTCTTACTTCCGCATTTGATCAAGTCTTCCTTGAAGTCTCTTGTGGGCAGGGTTTACCCTCCAAACCATCTTCAGACTCTCCTCCCTCTTCTTTTTCACTATGTCTCTCAACAATGTTTGCAGTTTTTCATACTCATCATCCCATGTAGTGAACACTTCAAAGCAAGCAACCATGATCTGTGCATTGAAAAGTAAAGAAATACTTCAAATATTTTGGCTTTTAACGTTTTTACGCCCTGAGAGTGACCAAAATCCATTTTCTCCTAATGATATCCATACATCGTCAAGAGATTAGGTCATGAAGAGTAATAAAATGATCACCAAAGAGAAAATGTCTTGATCTTTTATCAAATTCTCCCAACTCATTCTTTAAGGAAATGTATGGGGATCAGTTTGGAGAATTTGCATGTGGATATTGGGGCTTAAAGGGTTAAAAATGATGGTACTGATCACAATGATGGCTATAACACAGTCAAGTCTCTTTCATGACAGACACCACTATAAACTACGATACAAATCCCCTTAAATTACATTTACCCACATTAATAAACAGACATACAGCGCAAAAAAGGAAAAAATAGTAACATGAATAAAGACCTTTTCAAAGTCGTCATGATTGATGTGCATCAGTCGCCTTGTTCCCAAAACCTGTGGGAGAGAAAAAGTATCTACGGTTAGCAAACTGTTTAAAACCAAGACTGCACAACTAAAATTTGGAGGGATCCAAAGAATTCTTATTATATGCAACATTATTTACCCAGGGCTGTCATTAAGAGGCGCGGGCCGGGGATTTCCCCCCGGCAACTATGAACATGGTCCCCCGGCTATTTCAAAGGAAAATAAAAGAAAAATAGAACCAAAAGAAACCCGTAGATGTTTGATTCCCACCTACTCGCTGTATTTACCCTTTAACTTGAAATCTTAGTGACAACTCTGTTTACCCCCCATACCTTCTTTCTGAAACAAATTGTGTGATTCCAGAAAATATCCATACCCCCCCCCCCCCCATGGATGGTCAATGGAAATTCCTAGGGGGTTGGGGGGGGCTAAAGGGTAGAAAATTCCGAGGGGTACAGGGGGTGCCCACGAGAATAATTTTCCACAGGGTTGTAAAAGACGCGATCGATCATACGAGACATACTTAAGTATATGTGGATTATCGGAAGAACCATCCGTGGGAGGGGTATGGATATTTTCTGGAATCACAAATTGACCATATAGAAATTTACAACACATGACTTACTTTTAGGAGTTGTGAGCTCAAGTCACGTGATATTGCCTCCACAAGACGCAGAGCTCTCTGAATTGGATATTTCGTGCTTCGGATCTTCTTAAGATGACTGAAAATGGCACTCAGTGCAGCTCGGATTTTATCGAGCTCAGTTGCAGCAAGAAGGTCATCCAGTGGGAAGTCCTTCATAAGTGGGTTATAATCATTCACTGTTGCTAAAGCAGTTTTTAAACCTAAATTTTAAAAAATTGGGTCTCATGAGAAAACGCAATCTTGGTGAGTGTGAAGGGGAATCAATGTTCTATCATGTACAGAAAGATCTATTACCAGACAAAGCTGGCAGCTGGAAATGACAACTGGTTTCGAGAATGCTATGTCGTAAGTTGTGGGAAAATTCCATACGTTACTGAATGAACACTTACGCGTATATGGCAACTAATGCTCACCCTATGATGACAATAATCTCTTAGAAGTTTCTATGCTATTCATAAAGATCTGTATCATCTGAATTTCTTAATTTGAAATAAGCTTTAATCGATTGGTTATCTCAGCGTGCAAAGAAAGTCATGTCCGATAGCCCGGGGCTAGTGGATGTTGCTATCGGGCTAGTGATTTTTGTTCTTAACCTGCCCAATGGGCAAGTGCTATTTTTTGGGGAAATTCAAATTACAGAAGGATTGTAATCAATCCTGCTAATCAAAAAGGGTTTTAGGGCTAGTTGAAATGACTTGTGGGCTAGTACATGTTAGCTACAGCTTGCCTGAATGGCAGGCTGTAAAACTGACTTTCTTTGCACCCTGGTTATTTGGTACTAGGCAGGTGACCAGTTATTGCCAAGTTGTCACCGTTCACAGAGAAGCAGTCAAAATTCAATAGCTTGTGCAAAACTTCCAGGCTTACTACCCTATATGAACAAGAAAGTGCTAAACTCTCACACTTGCTTGCCTACAACAGAGCCTGGTGGCAGGCTAGTTAATGTTACATCAACAGTACCTGTGTCGGTGTCAAAACTGACAGTAGCATGGAATCTTTTTCCATGTTTTAAGATGTCAAGTGTCAGCGCAATGTCAGGACTCTCTCTGATGTCCTGGATCCTCAGCAGTGCTCGCTCAAGATTCAACCAGAAGCTGATTTCTTGAAGAGCAGTACCAGATGCTGGGTCACGATCAAGTTTGGTAACCTAAACAGAATATAAAATGTAGTTAAATGTTTCGCACATTAATCAAGATTCATGTGGAGACAGTAAAAGCTCTTATCTTTGACATGGACTTGACAGTGAACATTTGAATGAAAGCAACTCAGTTGAACTGTTCAGGAATAGAGCTCAAGGCAAGAGTAAAATCAATTAAAGTAGTTTCCACTGGCTGAGGAGTAAATGAAGCAGGAATTATTTCTCACACACCGCAAGGAGTATGGGTTCAAGTTTGCAGTGAGTCTTTAGGTCACCTAGTATTTCAGAGTTCAGTGTTTTACTACCATCCACCATTGCCTGACCAGTCCCGCCCACCTACCCCCTGTCCCGCCCACCTACCTTTTTGTGTCTTCTGGGTTATTTAAGCATTGAAAGTAGTGCTGTAGTTCTGGTTACTATTATATCTAGTCTCTGTTTCTTACTATCAATGTATTAGGTCTTTTTCTGTAATTTTAGTCATTTATGGTGTTGTAACAAATTATTACAACACCAGAGAGAGAGACTGCATATCAGATCAGACAGCATAGTTGTGAGAAAAGAAAGAAACCAGTACTACTGTTATACTTTGGTTTGTTAGAAAGGGAGAAACCCTGATGGATAACATACACACCTTTTGAATTTCTCTAATCCATCTGTTCACTCCGTTCTGCAGCTGATTCAGGAATGTTGAATCCTCAACTTTGTCACCAAAATCTTGTACCTTGGGTCTCCGGCCTTCTTCGGCAGTTTTCTTAGCCATTGCTGTCACAACTGGATGGATGGCAAGAGAAATCTCTGGAATGTCAATGTTCTGCTGTAGATGTAGGAGGCCCATTTCAAGCTCAGCAATCTTCTTTTCCACAGATGGAACCATTTTATCTCCATCTCTGAAATAAAATTGTCGACAAAAACCATGCAGGATCAAATGAGTTGGTATTGCTGTCCAAGCATAGTCAAACCTCTTGTAAAATAAAAGAAAATGACAATCATAATGATGATGAAGGTGGCCTACAACAAACACAATACAATACATTACAAGGAGGGTAAGAATGATGAGGTTAAAATGAAGACAATAAGATAACTATCACTTGATTCAGAGGGACTGTTAGCATAATCACTAAGCTTTTCAGCAAGCTCATTGATGAACTAAACACTGTCATCACAATCAAGCAAAAATGTCCATACAAGTCATTTCTAATGCTCCTTATAACCTTGAACATGTTCTATGTGTGTTATGCATCAGTCAATTCCAGCTATGCACAACCACCCCCCTCCCATCCCGCGCTGATCCCCGGGCATTAGCATTTTTCTTGCCTTGGATGGCAAATTCCCGGCAGTGGGGACAATTGAGCTGTCAAATCCCCCAGAGTAGGGACGAAAACAGAGGGCAAATGCCCCGCCCGCCATCAACACTGAAACATTTTTCATTGATCGCACAGTTGAATAGTGCCATTTTAAGCACTTTAATGTGCAATTTTTTGTTTCAATTTATGTCTTCCTTTGTCATAGCGTTAGGATTCTAATAAGACTTTACGCCGCGACGACACCAGTTTATTGTGTTAGCACTGTTATAAAATTATTGACATTAAAATTAATAGAGCACTATTAAGTTACATGTTATGTCGAATAGTTTTATAAATGTGAAAGGATGTTCTTCTTCAAATAATATCAACAGATATTTGATTCAGTTTAACTGAAAAATGTTGCTGAGTCACGTCGATAGCTCCCAATTTCGCAAAGTAACTCTGGCTTGATAGGCAATGAAGAAATGCATGCAAAAAATCGAGAACATGCCTTTACAACCCTCTCCAATTTTTTCCTGTCCTTGACTGAAGAGCCAATATGCTTGTTTTTCTAGCAAAATCCTCTTCATAGTTAAATTCTGATAGGAAACCACATGCGTGTCAAAAGTTTGGGAATAGCCCATGGTAGGCAGATGCCTGTCCCTCGGGCAGAGCAAAGTTTGCAAATGCCCCACCCCCAGGACTAACAAGTCAGGCAAATGCCCCACAGTAGCCCGGGGCGGGGGGGGAAGGGACCTGGGCACAGCTGGAATTGACTGATGCATTATCCTAGCCACTTCTAAGTATTGCAATCCCCCTGAGTCCTGGTATATCGTATACCGTAATTAGCCCTACCATATAAACTTAAAATTTAATTTGCATATTGATAGCATCCAACACACCCAAGTCTAATATGACTTCTTAAATTCATGGAACTTGAAATCATAGAACTGCCTGAACAGCAGTTCGCAACTTCACCACATGCTATACAAAACTAACCATGAACAAAATGATAAAAAGACATGGATGAAGAAAAAATGAAATGTACCTATCTGCTTTGCCAGATTTTCTCACGAACGACTTAAAATATGGCGCCACGGCATTGCTGATGTAGGAGTGAAGCGTCTCGTAAGGAGAACCTTCGTTTAGATTTATCACACGAACTTGTGAGGTGATCTTCTTGTCAGCATCAACAATCGCTCCTCGTTTGATAAACGCGACGCTTGAAAGCTTCGGCGCGGTGTAATGAACATCCAAATTGATAGAGTACATCGCCTTTTCTTGATCGTTCTCAGCGCCACTCTCTGTCGAAGACGTTTCATCGCTTTCTTCTTCATCTTTGAGTGGCGTTCGGGTAACGAGAAGGCTTCTCGTTTGGGCATCAGCAAGAAATTTCCTGATGTAGTCCACATGCAAGGGGTCTTTCAAAGTTGTGTCCAGCTCGAGCGGAACTTCTGGGTCGCCTTCCAGAAGAAGAGGTACAACTCGACGCAAATAATTTGTAAAATTCTTCACATCTACCACAGCAGCTTCAGGAGGAGTCGGAGAACTAGGTCCTCCGTCTGCTGCCGCCGACATGGCGGAAAAACAGCAAAGATAAAGCTTCTTTCGCTCTAAATTTCGACAGACACTTAATACAGCTGTAGATTCGCCGAGCCTTTATTTTTCATTCCACGTTGAAGAATCACGTGACTCGTGTACAGAACTAGCCTTGGGGGGTAGGCCACAGGATTTCTTCTACCAATCTCGTTTTTAGATTGAAAAGCAAATATTTTATTCATCCTTTTTTAACTTACAAAAATATTTCAATAAAACTTTCTGAAAGAACTACTAAATGTACATAAAAAATATCATAGATGCAGATAATTTCTCATTCATAGATAAAATTAAAAAATAAAAATAGATGGACTCAGAGAAATTTCAAAAGTCTCTTTTGAAGTGCAGGATATTCAATTATTTATTCTGCATCCAAGGCAGTCGCTATTACAGTAACTTTAAGCCAAGATTATTAGTCTTCGTATGCCCTGGATTCAATGCTCAGATAGCTTACATGTGAGAGCTCAGGGGCAGATCTATGGGGAGGGTGAAGGGGGTACGCACCTCCCCCCCTGAGATGACCTGCAGTTTTCTAATACAACTGGCATTCTGCAAAAAAAAAACTATGTGATTTATTGGTGTTGAAGTAGAGCAAGAGACGAGTGCACCCCCTCCTAAAAAAAATCCTGGATCCGCCCCTGGAGCTACTGTGAGACAAAAGGTAGGACTTTGGATTAATTTTTCCCTTCTTTGCCAGTGCCTCCTTGTGATGCTTATGCTCATCTTGGTGTCTGAACTTAAGGATCAGGGTTAACAATGGGCTCATTACTTCTGATCACAAACTAGAAATTCAGTCTGGGGTAGTACACTGTCCACCTGGAGGAACATGGGAATATGAACCCCAATAACTTATTTGCAAACTGCACTCAACCCCATAACCCCTGCAACAAGCACCAGCATCCCTAGGTGGAGATTTTGGGTACTCCCATTTATGGGCTATATGTTAGGTATGTATGTTTGTGTATTGTATAGGCTAAGAGCATTCCTCAAGTACCCCCACCCCCTGGTTCCCACTTGTATTGGTATTTAATCAAGGAAAATCCCATTGACAGAGCAGAAGTAAGCATGAAAAGTTTGCCAACGTGGGGAAGGAACGTTTAACAAAGCCCTAACAATGTTTGCATTGGAGGCTTAAAAATACAAGCCTGCATAGCAATTGTTTCCAATCAAGTTATTGTGCAAAAGTTTGAGAGGGCATTCCTCTTTTTTGCTCTCATCCCAACTGTCTTGACAAACTCGCATAGAAAGACTTGCAACAGGACACAGGCTAACAAAAAAGCTGCTACACAGACAGTCATGAGGTAGAAAAGGATTTTATTCATTGGCTTATTAAGCTCAAACGTGATCTGTATTATTATTGGTATTTACAAACAAGATGATTAATGGCCTTTTTTTGGGACAACTCTTGTTTTCAGCATTACACCAGAAATTTGTGACAGTCGGAACACTGCATTCCCAGCAATGTGGGAGGTCTTCTTTTTACATCTATATACATGTATGCAAAGTAATCTTGTCATGATCCTGCAGTTTCACATTTCTTGGTAAGGTTGCCAACCATTTTCTGCCCTTCATCGTTCTTCATTATAAGTGGACTTGAGGCAAACCATAAAGAGCCGTCTCTCTTTAAAGAGTTCTGTAAGAATAGACCATTTCCGAGCTGCTCCAAGCCTCTGTTACAATGTGAAGATACGTGAGAAGCTATTAATATGAAAACGATTTTTATTCTCATGCAAATAAATCTCATTTCCACAAGAAAGCTTTTGCACTTTTTCTCATTTTGAAACTGAGGGTTAATGAACTCGGAAATGGCCTATAGCATGATGTGCTACTGATTCGCACTTTCACAAGCATCTATCCAGTCACTGTAAACATCAACAGGTTCTGAAAGATCTGCAACTAGTTAAGGAAAGTTCAAGTGAAATCAAGAGGTTTTTAAGTGGCACATAATTATGTCAGGAAGGTGCCACATGTTACCTAGAAACTTCTGGTCTGATCCTGGTATATCTTAGAAGTCTCAAACTTTTACTTTAAACCAGGCTCAGAGTCTTGAACTTGTTGCTTCAATGTCTCATATTTTCAGACAAGGGTCGCACTACCAGTGATCGTTACTAATTTAACACTTTATCATTCATCACCTCTGATTTTGCAAACACCTTTTAAGTGCTGTCTAAATAAACTCCATCATCATACATTTCCACAATGGGCTACATTTCATTCAATAGCCTGTGAAAACATCCATTTCTTCTCACTCCTCACCACTGGGGAAGTTTCGTGAGGAGAAAGGTCTACGATTCAGCAACAGATATTCCATACTGATGATGTAAAATCTGCCCAAAATCCAGTCATAAGCACTGATTGGACAATGGGGTAGTTACATTGTTCTAGCTATTATTTACGAATGACAGACATAAGACAAAAGGCCATAAAGGTCAAATGTTAATGCAATGAATCTATAACAAAACAGTCAACCTTTGCGGAATATATTCTTCTCCGGAAGAAGCATTTGAGTTTTGCTGGAGATCTTTCAATTCAATAAAACTTTTACAAGTGTAGTTTATACGTGCAGCTGTTGTTGTAGAGTCTGAAAACAATAGCTACACTTGTAAATCACACATGTAAAAGTTTTATTAAACTGACCCCGGGTTTGATCCTTGGGACTGCACCAGTATACATGCATTATTGACCAAGCCCGGGGGCAAGATAACTGGATTTAGTAAAATCCAACTAGTGGTCTATTATCAATGCTGCATTCTGATTGGTTGAGCTACTACTAGGCTATATGTTATAGCCCACTAGTAGCGAAACGCGTGGGTTTTTTGACATCAAAAAAGGACTAAAGTCTAGCTTTAACTAGCTAAAATTTTTTATTCTCAATAAACTAGTTCGATTTTACTAAAACAATTATTCCTCTCGCCCTCATGGCCTCTGAGTCAATAGCCCATTCGGGCTCGAGGAATAATAATGTTAAATATTGGTTATGTTCTTTTTTTGGCATTTTTATGGATCGAGATGAAGTCAAGTTAAACATACAGCTGTAATCACAAAAAAGAATAAGGCCAAACAAGTTAAAGCTCTTGCTTTGCTAATATAAACCTATTGTTTTCTTTGCCATTCTTGTTGCTGTTGCTGTTGCCATTGTCATTGCTTAAAAGCTCCCTAACACCAGAGGAGTGGAGGCACTGTTTATGTCCTGCAAACAGCTGGACCTTACAGTTACTCAGATAACTATGCACAAAATCAAAAATACAATGTACCATCCAATCTTCAGGGGAAGATATAACAACAGTGTTCTCAATTAGCCCTTTCGTACTAATTTCTTCTTCTTCTTTGTTTTCAAAGGATACAAGTAATGGATGTCTGATAATCTTCCAAACAAACTCGACATGATATATGCCCTGTATTTCTAACCCGATCCCTGAAAATACAACACCAAAACAGTCAGATGTTAACCTTTAAGGGTAAGCTAACACTGTGTTCTTAGTGGTTAAATAAGGTAAAATAGAGGATGCATGAAAAAACAATAATTACAATCAATTCCACAATTACTTTCGGTGCAGCTAAAAATAAAATTCAACTCCTTTGACAAGCGATAAATTTCAGTTCTTCGAGAACATCGCAGCACAATATAAAGAAGCACAATATTGAACGGTTTTAGTTAAATTTCAAGAAATATTTAAGCACGTACGCCGTGCGTGCGTTTGTTTAGACTGCACAAGACCAGAGGACTTACATTCTAACTTCACAAGACTTCTCGTGGTTGCAAAAAGGACAGTTGAATTGTTTATCCAGGGGATCTGCCCTTCTTTTAGGTGCTGGCTTTCTTTTAGATCTTCTTCTTCCCATTTTAAACACGTGCGAAGCTTCACTAGCTGCAACGAATTTTAGTTCCTGTGTTGCAACAACCCACGCTGTAGCTTTGTAACCGCGTGTCGAGTTACAGGCGTGGCTACGAAGACACCACTACCACAGGTAGACCACCCTCCAATATCCTGTTCTGGCGGAGCCCTCAACTAGCCTGCGAACGCTTAGACTGCAAAACAGTCGGTTTTTCTCTCAAAATCAGCAAAGAAATCGGTAAAGCGTGGCGTAAGAGTCTTACCGTCTCTCCCCAGTCTTGCTCTGTGTTTTCAGCTTCGTTCCAGACCTTTTGTTTGGCTGCTCGCGCGTACTTGAATACGCAAAAATACGGACTGTTTTGCAGTCCAGCGAACGCTTCTCTCCACGCTTCTCTCCACGCTTCCACCCGAAAATTAACTTTTCGGGTGGAGAGAAGCGTCGCAGGCTACCTCCCAAAACTGCAAAGGGAAGCTGTTCTAGCCAACATTGTTTTTCCACAGATTGATCAATTTCGCAATTGCTTGGTTCTTTTCCTGACTTCACCTACAGGCGAGACAATGAGAAAGCTTCACTGAAAAGTAAAAAAATATCTGTTTCAGCCCTAAAAAAGTGCCAATTCAGCCCTGCAGGCCAAAGCCTGATTCAGCCTCTCCTGGAGCCATTTGAGCACAATTTAAACCCCATCAAAAGCCTATTGCAGCCCTCGCTGGGATTCATTTTAGCCCGAGGGTGCAGATCAGCCCTGCGTAGTTGGACTGTATTGGCCCTTGTCAAGGGAAGCAAATTAAGCCCGAAAAATAGGACTATATTTCACTCACCGAAACGGCCCCACTTTTAGGGCTTAAACAGATATTTCTGATTTACTGTGTGTGACAATACAGGAAAGTTTCATGTTATATTTGGAAGTGATCTTTGAATAACTACTGTGTTGATAGTACGTGGAATTGTTCCGTGTGACGGATCACTATTCTTTCTTGAGGTCCCTCGAAATTTCTAAACTGGCATTTGGTTAATAGACCTTTTCACCGATACGGCTGCCATATTGAATTTATTAGATTTAAGGAGTATTATGGGATGCCCAGGGGGCACTCGCTCGATCAGTATTTAGGCGCGCTTTTCGAGCAAAAAGAGAACTTCACTGTATATTTATCGGGAAAAGGCAATCATTATTACATCCAAACACGGCACAACGATTTTTTTCCCATTAATTACACTCTTTTTCTAGGAAAACTTAAGGAAAAATTGGCCCGAAAAGGGCACCTAAATACTGCGCGAGTATATCGGATCGTGCTCATGTCCCCCCTGGGCATCCCATAATACTCCTTAAATCTGAGTCAGGAGATTCAATATGGCCGACGAATCGGTAAAAAGGTCTATTTACCAACTATAATCCATTGTATATTACGATGGCTCGTGATCAGGGATTATTTTTGAGGTACTGCTTACAGTTTGAAGAATTTCTCAACGGTACACCATGGTGATCAGTTTATCTGCAAAAGAATTTAGTGGGTTGTTACTTTTACGAATATGGACCACAGTTGGTAGGGGGTAGTATTGATGAAAATGGACGATTTATCAGACATGAACTGACATAAAAGCGAGAACCACCTTACAAGAAAACGATCACTATGGAGCCAGAGAAATGATTATTATTGCTGCGCCTATTTTCACCACTTAACTCTGAAATACTGATGCAAGTGGATGACGTAATATGTCAATCATGAGAGGCAGTGTTTCATCACCAGAAGAAACACTGAGAAGAGAGATGAAAATACGACGAGTAGCGGAGTATTTTTGACGAACTTCGAGGTGTTTCATGTAATATATCAAACATGAGATGCAGTGTTTCATCACCAGATGAAACACCGAGAAGAGAGTTGAAAATACGACGCGCAGCGGAGTATTTTTGACGAACTTCGAGGTGTTTCATCTGGTGATGAAACACTGTGTCGAATGCTTGATATTACTTCTCAAGCAAAATGATTTTAGAAGGAGAAATTAAGGATGCAAAAATGAGCAGTTTTTCAACTGATTTCCAAACATTCATTAGACGTTTTAAAATTTCCTTTGTATTTTCTTTATGAATTATTAATGAGTTTGAGAAATCTCATTTTAACCAGGAAGAAATTTAAAAGACGGACAACGGTTCAGATCACTCTTGACATTCGAAAATGTTTGCGATCGACTATTTGGGAACACGTAAATTTTGAGTGACCAATATAAAGCAGGGTATCGAAGCCTTCTCTCCCTACTCTTGAAACCCAGCCAAATCTTAACGTTCCTAAGATATTCTCTCGCAATTGTATGTTGAATGTTTTCATATAAAAATCTCTCACCACCAGAAAATGCACAGCACATGTGTAGAGCGTTTCACTCACAAAACCAGCAAAGAAAGCGTTTACATAAGAAAAGAGTTCAACTTCCACGGGACTGGTTTGGGACACCAACATAGCGGACTTGACGTCATGTGAAAAGGCTTTATGGTAATGTTCACTGAGCCAACATTTTAATACTGCACTTTGATGCATTCCTTATGGTAATTTCTCCTTACTGATCATGTTGAAAGTACGATACGTGCTGGAAAATGATGTTTATACTGTCAAGCAGTCTGAGATGAAAGCTGTATCTGAAACAGATATTTGCGATAGTTTGGAGTCAAAAAATCTCTTATTAACTTCCGTCGATCGTTGGTGTTGAATTTTTCGCCTCTTGACCGGCGTTTCGTTGGCAACTAATAACTGTCACCCATCAAAAATATAACAAAAACTAACCAGTTGTAAGAGCCATAATGTACAACACGCTGGCTTACCCCGACGGGAATATTTTTGCTCAGTATAGGTTTCATTTAATACGCATATTCTGATTTTTACTCACCAAACTCGAAAGTAGAAGCCACTGTAACGCAGAACAATAGGGTCAGGTGAAAACAGATCGAAAACTTCGGATGATGGCATCACTTTTTAGTTATAGAATACCACCTACAAACTCAAAACGAGTAACGAAACCACCTGTTAGAAACCCGATCTACCACTACAAGCTGAAAGTATATTGCTCAGATCGATATGCTGTCAAACGTAGTTGGGGAAGTTGCTGATGAGAACGTCGGAAAGAAAGAAAAACATATTCCGCAAGGTAAGTCAGTGATGAAAAAGGTTTTTATCAACATGTTCAAAATAAGGATAGGATTCACTTGATGTATGAAATGTCGCGAAAAAATGTACCTACGAAGCTAGGTTTGAGATCATCTTTAACGTTAAGGATTTATTTCCTTAATTAAAAGAAGTAAGTGGAGAACATTGAAATCAATGCCAAGGATATTTTCAGCCTACTGAATGGAATTGCGATTTCTAAATGGGCTTAACTGATAGGAAACGTGATGGTTATATATTATTGTTTAAAAGAAAACGTTATATTATTTTTATCGTTAGCTTGAAATCAGGCCTTTCTTTACCTGTGCAACAGGGAAGGCATTCTAACCATTATGGCCTTAGACTAATTGAGGCCCGTTTCAAACGTCTTCCTAATGCCGTGTTAAGCTGGCGACTGTTGCACGACTCTATAGTACGACTTCAGACGTCGAATTTTATTCAGTCAAATAAAATAGCTGTTACTAAAACTAAACTAAAAACACAGACTAACCAACTTTTAAAATGTATTTTAACGAATTTATAATTATGAAATTGAATTCAGCACAGCCGTACGCGTAGAACGACGTTTAAAACCAATTCGTGCTACTGCTGTGATAAGGTATTTGAAACGTGCCTGGGCGAGAAAATCACGTGATCCAAGTATGCATGGAATCAGGGAAACTGCGGTTCTTTCAACTCTACTGTTCGATAGGGAATCTTAGAATATAGTCAAGGAACACAACGGTAAAATGCCCAACCAACTGCTTTGTTATATGTACGGTGAAACCTCGTTAAAACGGAGACCAAAGTCTGTCAAGTGTTCGCATTACAGAGGTTTGCGTATTATGATGGAAAGAATTATATGAAAATTTGTCAAAATTACCATCTTCAGGACCAGTGAAGTCAGTTGCCGGCTTTTATGACCATTTTTGAAGCCACAAATGTATAATAAAACCCCCAAATCTAATAAAAATTGGTTTGAGGACCTTTATTGCATTTGTTTTCATTTTGTATCACATTTGCGAGCCTTATTACATTTGAGGTCAATTACTACATTTGAGACAGCGACACCATTCTTCTCTAGTAGCTATACTAGCAAGTTCCTAGCATCTGGAGGACTTTAAAGCCTCGGTCAATTGCTTGACCTAACGCCAAAATTACGCTTTTCATCATTCCAAATTTGAATTCAGTTAAAACCTCGAGATATTCTAGCCTGCAAATACTACTGTCTCTCCTCGTTCCACTCCGCTGGGACGTTTCGCAAGGGAGTTTCTCTCGAGAAACGTGCCAGTGGCGGAAAGCATTGAGAGACTCGCTTTATTCGTTAGGTAAGTGCATCCATCAAACGAGGAGGGTTAAATATGATTAATTTCAACCAAAAAAGATAGTGTTTTCATGTATTCGCCAAGAGGATAAAAATTCGCTAACTAACTTCCTCAATTTAAAATTTTTAATCACCTCACGTGTCGAGTGACCAAAATTATCAAGGCACAAGAAAACGTACTCACACATTATCCACTCGCTAGTAGTTAACTCTGAAAATACTGATAAAAGTGGATGACATCTCATTTTAAACTTGGAAGAAATTTAAGATGGACAACGGTTCAGGTGACTCTTGTCACTCGAAAATGTGTGCGATCGGCTATTTGCGAACACGCAAATTGACTGACTAATAAACCAGCGCATTGAAGCTGTGACAGAGCCAAATCTTAAAACGTTGTTAAGATGTGCTTTAGCTGTACGTTAAATATTTTCATATAAGACGCTGTATACTCCACCGGAAAATGCAAAATGCATAGCACATGTATCAGTACACTGATGTTCAGTGAGCCAAACATTTTGTTGCATATGTTACAAATCAAAATCATTTTCAGGTTAAATTTTTTAAACCAGGTTAACCAGATAACAACAACAACAACAAATTTCAAATACAAATACTTTAAGCACTATATATAGCTCATTTCAGCTCAATCTCTGCAAATTGTTATAACCGTGTTTTTGACAATGGAAAAATTCTACAGGGACGAATTCCCTTCCCCACCCTCGCTAGAGTGCAGCTTTTACCCGTTCAATGCCGTTTCAACGCAATTCAGCAACGAAACCACGAAAGATGGAGAATATCATCATTTTTTGATAACGTACGTGCATGAGCAAATTGTTAATCTGTTAAGACTTTTATTTTTGTAGACCACGAAAGAGGGAAGTTTTTCTATTTAGGAAGTAATCAAGACCAGGAAGTTCTTCAAGCACATTTAGAGAGTGACAATTTCATTTCGATGCGAAAGTATAAACGACTGTAAAATGGAGTTTGACAGGAATAAGTTTGATCTCGTTTCAGCACTAGGTAATGTGGATCACTCATCAACTGAAATTCACATTCTTGTCTCAGACTTTCCTAAAACTAAGCAACAAAGTAGTTTAAAATCATTTCCTCGACAACTCGCAAGAGCCAAGTTTGACTGAGGCCCACTACCTTTTCTTCCAAGACCAAACCAGGTAAATGAAATATTAGCTGGTAAGGAGAAATCTATAAGTGCTTAAAATTTTCCTCTAAGATTTTCTATTCAGTGGTATCTGGAAAGCCTATTGTTCGCAATTTTTTAGTTTCTTTTATATCGGGATGAGGAGACGCGAACATAACGGACCCTATTCCGATTGTGAAATTGTACTTACCTGCACAGTTTATTAACTCCAGGAATTGAGATATCTTTATAAATAATGGTAATTAAATTGAGTGGAGTGCAATTTTGTCTGAAATCATATGCGTGATTTCAAAATAGGACGAGCGCGCAGCACGAGTTCGATTTGAATCACAACCATTATTTCAGACCAAAATTGCACGACACGAAGTTCAATTTAATACCACTTTAATACAGCCATTTTTGAAATCGCAGAATACAGTCAGTACCAATGTTCTATTGATCAAGTAGGCGGTTTGTTGAAAAGCGGGAAACAAAAAGGCTTTTACATCTCATTTTGTATTCGAAACAGAAATAATGCGATTATATAGAGCAAAAATGGTGCGATTTAAAACAAAAATGATGTGATTTAGAACATGAATGATGCAATTTAGAACAGATGTGGTTTAGAGCAAAAAAATAGGGTGACTCGTAAAGAAATCAAACGGCTGAGAGCCAATCATATTGCAGGAATCACCAGTGATTTCAAAATGGATATAATCAGGAATTTGGAAAGCTAAACGCTAACGGTGTTTCATGTGAAGCCATCAGCTTATTTTATTATTACTACATTGTATGAAAACAGCAACATAACTTCTGACAATGAAGTGAAGTGTAACTTTTGCTTATGTTCACATTATTGGAAACCGGGTGAAGCTATTTTTTTTTCATAATTGTTATAACAGAAAGCTCTAAAAACAATTTGAGGACGAAGTTTACTTCGTAAGAACAGTGTTAATGTCTGTCACTGAAACGCAAAAAAACGTTGTTCAAGGTTCATTTCGTTGTAGTAGCTAAACATTTCAAATAGAAATTTATCGAATACCCTCTCATAAAAATTGCTTAAAATAGATACAAAGCAAGGCAGTTATATGAACTACAAGTCCCTTAAGCAGCTTCAAATACGAATGTCGAAATTTCCCACAAATTGAGGAAATGCAAAAATGGCAGTTGCGTCACCTTGTTGCCATGGATACGCCGAACCTGAAAAAAAAAAGACTTTAATTGGAAACTCTAATCTATACTCTTGAAGTGGGTACAATACACCTTTTTTATAGCTTGTATGTTTTGTTTTGCCAATGAAGTCCCAGGGGAATTTCACCCTTTGCCTTTTCGTAAATTAAGCGTACATACGCATGTGAATATGACGAAATTTGAAATTATATCAAAATTAATTAATAGTGAGTGTGTTTAACTTTGCAGAACTGCATACATCGAGAAAGAGATTTTGCCATCTCTTGTACAGCTCGAAATGACGACCACAGCACGACTGTTGCTAGCTACCCAGTGCTTTGTTTTGCTCACTTTAAGTGTTACAAGTTTGCGACCTGGAGGGTAAGTTGTCTTCTTTTTTTGTCCTTTTCAAATCATCAATCGTTAGCCAAGCAGTAACCTTCGCTTGCGGAAATCTTTTCTTCCCTGCTTCGTTTCCAGACGTCCTTTCTTGCAGAAGTGTGATTCCTAGGAAGGATGCACTGCTTTCGGTGAACTCCTAAACGCGACGCCCCAATCTCGTCACCAGGGCTCTTCCCTTAGAAATGGTAGGGGGGACACCCTGCGATCAAGGTTGGTGGCGCCTTAAGCAAAGGCATTTTTCAACGACGCATTTCAACCGGAAGTGGGCCTTTTGCATTCCTGGGCAGTGGTTTTGCCCAAAATTCGGGCAAATGGCCTCTCCGGTATCCGCTAATCTGCCAGATACCTGAGCAGAAGGAAGGTGAACCTTATAATGAAAGTTCGCTTCGGACGGGAGTTCTCATTAAACAAAAAAAAAGGATGAGAAAGACATTAATGCAGACAGGCCCATATATAACGCGAATCAAAGAAGGTAAAAAATGTCTTGACGAGAATAGAGGGTAATTGACATGCATTATGAACGAGCTATTAGCTCGTAGGGGTGACGTATATAAGTAACTAAATAATGATGATGATGATGACGACGAAAATGACCGCAAAAAAATGAAGAATATGTCAACAACCCCGAGTACTATTATGCGGTATAGACTCCTCTTTACAGTGAGGAGTCAAATATAAAGTAAGTTAAGGGTCACTGAAATTTTAGTCCTGTCGGGGAACGCGGCTTATGGCAGCTCGACAAACAGGTATAGTCCAGTTCACATATAATCGATTTTATATCATGTCCTTGCAGTCGCAACGTGAAAACAAGATGGGTTTCCTATTCAACAAGACTTTCCACGGCTGTCACTACATTAACTTCGAGTAGGACATGCACCAAAACATGGACCTGGTCTTGCCAAAATTGTCGCAGGTGCAGGTGAGATCTGTTTTCGCTTGTCCATTTAAAAGTAGGGTTAGAAGTAGTCTAGTGTTCGAGGCATTCTCGGCTCGCAAACCCTGGACAACGGAAGCGGAAAAGGGACGATCCAGCAATATTTTGTAAATCCAAAACAATAGTGTGAGCCGGGATGTCACGGAGACTGTAAGTGGGGACAACAGGACAAGAGAGAACGCCTAGGGACTAGCATACTCAAAAAACCTCAGAAACTGGAAGGGAGAGAGATCGGGGCTTGGGAAACATTCAGTTTGTTTGCGTGAATACAGTTGACCTTCTCTCGACAGACATTCAATTACGGACAGTTCTCTTAGACCAGGAAATCCCTACCTCTATAATACGCTCATGGACACCTCTATGACATTCACGTGCATTTGGTTGATACTAAACCGATACTTGGCTTGCAGCCATGTTGTAAACCTGAATTAGCGTAGAGATTTGAAGTAAAGTAGAAGGTTGCTTATTGATTCTAAAAAGTCCAAATAAAAAAATAGAGACATTTGACTGACTGTCCGTCTTAGAGAGAGTCGCGGTAACGTGAAACCAGTAATTTTAAAGCTGAACCCATTCGCAATGAAAACGTCTGCAGGGGCGTAGCCAGCTTTTCGACTAGTTGTAGGCCTGGCTTACTTTCATTTCTACATATCCTGAAAACTGCACACATGACTAGTACGCACTGACCTCACCAACACTTTGAGCTCTTAAGCTTTTTTAGCTCACCCCAACAATGCATAATTAGACTGATTTAGCAACAGATCGGGAACGTCAGTTGACGTCGGCGCGCACAAATCAAACAACTAGATTGACCAATGGCAGAGCGGCAAATTGAGCACCGGAAGTCGTGTTTAGTCCTTTCCGCGCGCTTTCCTGTCGTCAACTGACGTTCCCGTCCTGTTGCTAAACCATTGATTACAAGCGAAAGAGTGATCAAACCAAAAATTTGCAGGCCTGGGCCTAAAGGTCTATGGGCTGCATGGCTACGACCCTGGTCAGTTTAATTTAACTTGTACAAAACATCTAAAACTGGAACATTGTAGCAGAAAAGTGGAATCATTTTCTCATTGTACAATCAAACTGATCAAACGTTCACGGCTTCGTGGTCTAAAAGCGTAACAGTATATACTCCCTCAACTGGGGCAAGACTACAAAATAATAAAAATTTCGCAATCACATTTCCGTTCCGTTTTGGGGTTTTTTTCACTGTATAAAGCACTTCTCAATTGTCTGTTGACGGTTTCAAAAGTGTCTTTTGTCCGTCTTTTAGAGGTGTCCGTCTTATAATAATAATAATAATAATAATAATAATAACATTATTTATATAGCGTTCACATCCTGAGCTCATGGCACTTTACAAAGTAAAAAAGGGAAATAAAATGAAATAATTTACATATCACAAGCATGAAATAAAAAATATTAAAAAATCTATTTACAATCCGCATATTACAGATATTAAAATCATTGAGTTCACAAAAACAATGACCTACTTTCTAAAAATTGCCTTAAAAGATAGGTTTTCAATACTTTATTTAAACCAGTCAAAGATGGTGACTTACGCAAATCTAATGGTAGTGAATTCGACAATTTAGAGGCACATACTGAAAAAGTCTTGTCCGCCGTAAGTTTTCATGAATGATCGAGGTTGTTCTAACAGCTGCTAAGATGCGGACCGCAAGTTCCTGGAATGCGATTGATAACTAATTCTGTCCGCCAGATAGCTAGGTGAAAGGTTATTAAGTGATTTGAAAACTAGCAAAAGAATAATAAAACAATACGATAACTAACAGCAAGCCGGTGAAGGTCAAATAAAACAGGCGTAATGTGATCAAATTTACGAGTCTGTGTAACGATTCTGGCGGTAGTGTTCTGAACATATTGAAGCTTCTTCAACCGCATTTTCCTACAACCGTAGAGCAAGGAATTGCAAAAGTCTAGTTTAGATGTTATAAAAGCATGAACAGCAATTTTGCTAGACTTCTGTGTGAGATATATTCTTACCTTTGGTAAGTTCCTAAGCTGGTTAAACAGGGGCACCTAACGTCAATTTTCGGAAAATATCTGTTCGGAAGACGATTTGAGATCTAGAATTTTCGGAACATTTGTTGTAAAATTTCTTGCTTGCCATTTTTTAACGGATTTTTACCCTAAAAAGGTCACCTAGAATTTTCGGGAGCCTTTTTTCTGGCTGAAAGTTTCGAAAAGGTAAGTTTTGATCCCCATAATTTTCGGATCACTAGACTTTCAGCTAGGAAATCCGAACAGATGAAAAATTTGTGGGGGGGGGGGGGGGGGATAAAAATATCCCTATTTCTACCG
>BOPM01000174.1:352488-360496 GCA_022179025.1 Porites australiensis | reverse complement strand
ACCGGGCCCCCCCACCCCCCGGGCCCCCCCCCCCCCCCCCCAGCTACGCCCCTGAAGATATTACTGTTTTAGGTCAATTTTGTGCTGAAGTCAATACTTAGTGCTTTTAACGTTGTACATAAAATGCTGCTGTAGAGTTATGATATCAAAAAAGATATCAAAAAAATTTCATCACGAAGCATTAACCATAATAATTGTTTAGGTGATAGCATTAAAACTTTAAAAAGCTGGCTCATTTTTTTCAAGTCTCAATCCATGTCCATCCTTACCATCCGTAGCAGTAGACAACAGGACACAGACACAGCCTCACTGCCTAATTTTAGTCTTAAATAACAAATCTGGACCATTTTTTTTGGAATCCAATTGATGCGAAAAACCTTTTCAGCTTTTAAAAGAATAGCAAATAACTTGACATAGCTCCTTTACGTCAATTATTCTCTTTAACGTTGTCAACCTAGGACTGCTAAGAGGCTTCAAGAAAAGTCCGATGAAGGAGAGAGCAAGGGATTTTCTCTAAATTTCTGATTCTTAAAAACCTAAAAAAGCGTTTGTATCAGATTGTTTCGAATAGCGTTCCATTATTTAGTTAACTTGCAAAACGGTTCATGATGTTTGTGACGCAATACCATCAGAGGAAACTATTTGGTCCACGACTAAATCACCGTTTTAATTTTTAAAAGTGTCAATATTGCAATCTGGCCTTTTCTTTTCAACAATTTCCTTTTATCGTGTCGCTAATGATGAATTAAATTAATTTCTTTACCAGGGTATCCGTGTTCGTCCCTATCCCAACCAGTCAATGGATACATGAATTGCACTGGAAACACAGTGGACAGTGTCTGTCAGTTTAGCTGTCAACCTGGGTACGAACTGGTAGGATCCATGCTACTCACATGTTTGATCCAAGCCCAATGGAACGGAGTTCGTCCAGTTTGCAAAAGTAAGCCTACAAAACTTGCAATACGTAAAAGGAAAAAATGTCTTGCCGTGTACAAGTCCTGTAAACTGTATAAATTAACGTGAACGAAACCTAGTTATTCACTCTCGAGTGTTTCTTTGGTCAGGAGCATTAGCGTTAGAGAAGTGCTGAAACGTAAGGGCAGTAGTAAGTTTTCACCGAAATCGACGAAGAAAGGCTTTCCGCATTCTGTAATAATTACAAATTAACTTTACCACAACTTTGAACAACTCTTTCGGACCTACCGGGATGATAAACATTGATTCAGAATCCACTTATCTAAACCTTTGGTATATCTTAAAAACCAAGACTGCGAGAAATTATGAAGATTATGGATTACAGCCATCGATGCTTTCATAATTACTCGTCAATTTTCTTTTTCTCTGATTGCAGCAAAGCAATGTAAAAGACCTAAGCCTCCTTCCAATGGCTTTGTCAAAATTCCCTGCTCAACCACATACAAAGGAAAGTGCTCCTTTGATTGTCGCTCTGGGTATTTCCTGAATGGCAGCAAAACCGTTTCATGCTCAGCTGACTCCACATGGATACCCACTCCTGGCAACTGTGATGGTAAGGAATATGAGCTTCCAGGTATTTCATCCTTAGGATGTGACCGCTCTAGATTACATGATTAATTAATTGATTAATGTTTTAATATTTGATTGACCATTGCAGCTATAACAGTTTGTCGTCCCAACCCTTGCTTGAATGGAGGCGTGTGCCGCCCTCTCAACAGCACTACTTTTTGGTGTAACTGCACAGGCACTGCTCACATTGGCAGCAAATGCCAGGTCGGGATTTTTCGCAAGCCAAATTACCCCCGACTTGAGCAGAATAGCAGCTGGAACTTTACTTTTCAGTTGTCTCCACCAAAGGACGAACTGAAAATCACATTTACCTCAGTAGGATTGGAATTGCATCCTAGGGATCTGGTAGTTGTTCCAGTAAAACTCGAGCGAGGAAGACTGTACATCTTTAACATGACTGTCACGGCACGTCTCCCAGGTATCCATCAGATCACTTACACCCTTTCTGGTGCTACAGCCAAGGATTACCAGGCAGTGTTACCAGACACGGTGATTGTTCTTCAGAATGGCACATCTTGCAATGAAAATGCCAACATCAGTTTCCCAAAGGGCTGTCACAAAATTGCTCTTTATAAGTGCCCACTAGGGAGCAGTTTTCTTCACGCAATATCAACGGAACCATGGTTACGGTCACGGAGACGAGTAAGCACAGACGGGGCTGTCTTTATCGTATCTGGAAATCTTACATTACCACTCGGCTTGCGAGGGGCAGCGCTTGACAAAATAGATCGCTTTACCGTTTCAAGAGCCACAGGGCAATGCTTTGACAAAACCCCTAAAAACCTTGAATGTCTTCCCTCAGAAACGTTAGCAACCGTTTTTCTTCAATCCCTAAATACCAGCTTACCCAGCTGGCTCCGTTTAACTCCGTCGAAAACTTTTTCGACTCTTGAGCCAAATGACGTGATCACTTATATTTGGACAGGACTGGAACTGAAAAGCGTCTTGAGGGGTTTGGGACTTTCACTAAATGATCACACCTACTACTCTGTCCTTTTGTACACTGGTGCCATAACCGTTGAGGTCAACGGGACTTCTGTAAAGCTGCCAAAATATGGCAAAAATTCGTTCCTCCTGGCCGCTGTGGAGCTTTGCTTAGATGCTCTTCCCTCCAAGGTCGTTCTTGCCTTCAATCCGCAATCGTATGTTGCCCTAAAAAATATGCCCATGTACCAGGAACTTGCAACTAAAGGCTGGAACATCTCTGTCCTGGCAATGCAGTTTTTTCGACAAAGAACAACGAGCTATTCGGTAAATGCAGGAAATAGAGGGAATGTTCTCATACCTGGCAACCTGGAACTCTTTGGAAGAGTAGAAAAGACTATTTTTGGGTCTCATCCCATCCATTCTATGAAAGTGAGCTTAGTGGGAAATGCTGTTATTGGCATTCAGGATAACAGCAATGTAAGTTTGAACAAAAGTAAACCTGTCTAAAATATACATAATTAAAACGATGGAGCGTGGCTGCATATGAGCAGTTCCAAAACCACACGCACAAGATTCAAGATTTACATATTTACATATCACTTTAGGTCCAAATCACGTTCTTGAATCACGACAACAGACGCTGGTGTTATTTCGGACAAATTTGAGTACGCTGACAAGAAAGTGTTCCATGGCATAGAGAAGAGGACTTATTCATCTTTTCTTCTCTCTCTTTACAAAAGCTTCGATAGGAACACTGTATACGCGGAATTTTACGTTAATTTCAAACGCCCCTCTAAAATTATTTCTTATTGCAAAAGAGATCTCTTCATTACGTCCACGAATCACCTCGGACCGGACCTCGGACCACGAAAACTCAATGATAAGTTATTTTGTCAACGGCAATATTATATATCTTCAGCACTACTAGCATGCCAAAACCTAAGACTAACACAGTGTTATTAAAACACAGGTGTGGGTCAAAACTCCAAGTTCTTGGACGGCTGGCTTTCGAGGACAAACGACTGTGTCCCTAGCTCTTTCCCTTCTAAAGCAACAGATGACATTAAACATGTCATTGTATAGGTCCTCGGGAAAAGTGCAATACCAAGGTCAGTGTGCACGGAGACGATTTTGCTGGCCCTCTATTTGCTTATCTATCAAGAGTAAGAATGAAATCACTTAAGTAAACAATC
This sequence comes from Porites australiensis, assembly GCA_022179025.1. NCBI lineage: Eukaryota > Metazoa > Cnidaria > Anthozoa > Scleractinia > Poritidae > Porites > Porites australiensis. Next base: position 356,831 of record BOPM01000174.1, on the reverse strand, counting down.
ACACAAAGACGAACCGATACTTTACTATGGTAGGATGCGTAGCTGGTTTCTGTTAAGATGCTAGGGACCTTCCTGCACTTACCTTGAAAAAAGTCTTTATTGTTTTCGTCCTAAACGTTCACACGCCCGTTTTGGCTACGTTTTAGCTAGACATTAACCTGCCATAGATCTTGTGACTTCGAAAACGTTTTAGTGATTCTAGATTAACCTGAACTTTTACTGCTTTGGTTCAATGAAAACCTAAGCAGGCAAAAACATTTCAGTTTGAAACTTGCAAAATACAGTTGAACCTCTCCACATCGGCCACCTTGGGGAGAGGGTTAACGCAATAGGTTTTCCAGGATACGGGATTTCCCTTATTTGAGGCTCGGGATTCGGGATTTTACAGCAAAATCAGGGAGGGATTCCGGATTGAAAGTATGCGCGAGAGGTGGGATGCCAAAAATAACTCTCGGGATTACGGGATTGCTCGAAATCTCGGGTCGGGATTACGAGATTGAGAAACCCTATTAGGGATCTTGTGGAGACAGAAGAACGTGGCCGTTGTAGAGAGGTTTAAACAAAAGTCAATGTATGGACTGTCCGCCAAGAAAATGTGGCCGCTGTAGAGAGGCGGCCGTTAGTGAAGGGTCAACTGTAATATATATTTCAACTTTTATCAGAGCTTTCACATGTGATCCAAACGGGACATGGTTGGCGGTTGATTCACTTTAACACATGTGTAATGGCCTCAGCAGGTTGTCCGCACGTTAATTCTCGCGGGAAAAGTCAAATAACCTTTTCTGGGGCCAATTAGCGCCTAAATTTGAGATCAAGATTGTTTTAAGAAATCCTGGACAGGGTCCAAGGACTGTTTAGGAGAGCTGTTTAAGAGACCACGTACAATCAGCAACTACGACCGTGACGAAAATGTACCGCAGATCATTATCGGGGAAGTCACCGCCGGTTGCATGTGTGATTTTTATAGTGAACGCAAAGTCACGGCATGTCTGTTCTTAAGAAATTTTTTTGTGCGGTGGATTTACCTTGAGAATCGTTTTTTAAAAGTATGAAATCTTACGTTTTATTTTTAACAGAGTATGAAAACTACACATCTTGCAAGTTCAAAGATACATACGAAATGTCCCTGAACGGGCTCTTGCAAAAAGATCCCTTTACGTCTACTCTACTTGGCTCTTTCATAGAAAATCCTAATAGCAATGTTACGTTGTTTGCCAAATCTCATAATTTGAATAATTCCTCGTCAACCTCGAGAACAGCCATGCATTTGGAGCTTTACGTAAATGGGACCGTTAAGTTTGGACCACTGAAGTTTCCCAACGTGACCATTAAGACGGAAATTGCTGCTAATGAAAATTTTAAACGATGCGGTGGTGAAAGGAAAGCTCAGGATCTGAAAATGTCAGCAAGATTCAACCAGACGGCAGCCTTAGGAAGATTCTTCACAACATCCCAGTCGGATTCTGTCGAAATATTTCTACCTTTCGACAGCCAGAACAAATCTTATGGAATCATTAACGCAACAGTGTCGATACTGGGTGACTCGTTTGAATCGCAAGTGACAATTTCAAAAACCTCTGCTAGTTTTAAAAGAGACATCCTCTTGTTCAATGCTTATCGCCTATTCCTAAGTGGCTCAAGTCCACTACAGCCTTGGGATTATTTACTTTTAAAGGTTACCGGGATATTTGGAAGATCCAATGTAGGAGGCGCGAATGATGCATTAGAAGATGTCATCAAAGGAATGATAACGGAGTACATTCAAGTTATTGTCGAAAATACCGCACAACGGCTAGTAGCCCTAAAAAATATCGATAAAAAAATGAGTCAAAGACTTGAAAAAAGTAAAACTAGACTTCTTCTTTCCGAAAATAGGACTAGTTTAGCCATCACAAAATACCTCTGGGCATTGAAATTCCAAAAGGCCACTTTGAAGGAGGTTACTGCCGCCGAGAAAAATGTATCCGTGAGTAACCAAGATGTCAACAAACTCAAATCATCACTCGAACGACTATGTTCTGTAACGACATGTCCTTATGTCTGTGTTGCTGGAACAGCATGTAATACTTGTTACAATGACCTCATCAGCGAGGAACAAGGACTTTGCCCTGCAATCTGTCATAATGTCCGGAAGGAAAGGCTTCCTCCATATAAGGAGATGGCAACCTGCTTGGAAGAGGAATGCGATCATTCAGGAGGTGACTTCTTCTCTTCCATGAGCTGTAATTTTGAGAAAGTGGGAAAAGCAGTTCTTACAACAGCAGCTAAGGCAGTTGTTACGTATGGGCTAGTGTCTGTAGGCGTTCCACCACAAGTTGCATATCCAATAGCCAGCGGAGCGGTTACGTATGCTGTCACTGGAAGCGAGGGAAAAGCGGCGGAATCTGCAGCGGGAGCTGCTCTATGGCAAGTCGCTGACACGGGAATGGCGAAAGATGCAATCTTTGGGCCAGACGATCCCAAAAGTCCTGGTCCTGAAGTTCCTGATGGGGTTATCGGAGGAGTGGTGGATGCAGTCACTGGGTGTAACGATGAGGGTGAATGGAACTGCAAGGTAGAACGTAAGCCTTGTGAGAAGAATGTCTTCAATTATAAGTTTACAAACGTACCTTACTCATGTGAGATTTCATGCAAAGTAAGCGTTATAAAAGAAACTGTTGCTACCCCTTGTTGCAAAGAGGTAAACTGTGCATCGCGGATGAAGGAGTTGAGATGCAAGGAAAAAAATGTTTTTTGCCGCAAGGCTAGAGAGAAGGCCTTGTCCAAGCTTAATGCGGCAAAAAGGGATCTCTTTAAACCAGTTACGAAATTACAAAAGGCCGAAAAGAAACTCAGGATTGCCGAGATTGAACTTTCTAAACGAAAGATTGATTTGGAAGCCGCTTCCAGCGAACGCAGTATCCTTCAAAGAGTACATGATGCTGTCGCAAAAGCCAGTAACATCTCACAAAGGGCGAATGCTGAGAATCGCGCTCTAATAAAAGACGCAATTGCTTTGGCACGACTCTGGAATAGCACCAATCAAACATGTCCAGTTTATATAAGGGAAATTTCATTCGATGTTACCTTTTCCTCACCCCACGAAACTTCAATACCAGTGATGTTCAAAATAGCCTCCAAGGACACAGAGAAAACGATCTTTCCAGTTCTCAATTTTGCATCATTTAACGATTCCTTGCAACAAATATCAAAACAAATAGTCAGAGAGCTTTTTGGTAACGTTAGCGTTATTCTCCGTTCCGGGCATCCATTAAATCAGATTTCTTCAGCAAAACGGACAGAAAGAAGAAAGCGAGCCATTGACGAAGGCAAAGCTTATGTAACAAATCTGGTAGAATTCAAGAAAAAATGTGCACTGGTTACAAACTATCAACACGCCTTGACTGACATAATAAGTTCCCTTTATAAGATCTCTACACAGTCACTAATGACTTTCAATAATGTCACGAATAAAACCATAAGGCAACGGCATGCTGAAGCCCATGATTTTACAATCAACATGACACAAGCTGCGGAGTTTGGGCTTACCGCTAAAGATTTGAAGGAATCTATGAAGGCCGTGTCATCAGACGAGGAGGTTATAGGTGCAGTTGACTTAATTGAACTAAGAAATGCTACAAATCACGCTAAGGTGCAAACGGCGATACAGGTTGTTTACAGAGACTGGGAAGCGAGTATGGAGAGGGTATTAAACGGCACATCACTGGAATGCAGTGGTTTCGTGGATTGCATGGAAGACTTTGTAGACAACTGGAACTATCTCTACCAAGACTCAACTCTCCCTGAGGCAGTCAGGCTGAAGAGAACATTAGCAGCACTCGCGATGGAAGTCAAAGCCCTTGTTTCACTTGAAGACCTTACAGTGGCCGACGCTGCCGAGAGATCCTCTAGAATTCTTCAGATTTTGCAAGACATGAAGAATGAAAAAATTTTCTGTGCGGTCGCCCCCAACATTACAAATCACCCGGAAGTGATGAAAGACATGAAAACTGGGCAGACGCTCGAGTTGACTTGCAAAGCCACCGGAGACCCCGCGCCATCTTATCGCTGGAAGAAGAATGGCGTGCTTCTGCTAGAAAGTGACGCAGAGAATCTGCGAATCGAAAAAGTAACAACAAAAGATAGCGGTAATTATACATGTGAAGCTTACAACCACGCGAGTGTGGAGACATCGACGCCCAGTTTAGTTCTGGTACACCCACCTCCAACCCTGGTACATCAGCCTCCAAGTAAGCTACACATTCCCATCAACACCGGCTTTTATTTGCGCTGTAAGGCAACCAGCTTGGTTCGACCACTTCGCTATCAGTGGCTTTTCAAGCCTTTCGAAGCGAATGGATACA
>BOPM01000174.1:302488-347488 GCA_022179025.1 Porites australiensis | reverse complement strand
GGCGCTCAGGAAAATCTTTATATGTCTTAGGTCACGTAGCGATCCTATCCCCAGTTTCCACTGTCTCCGCTAAGAACGCCTGGGACCATGACTTCCTATTTATGGACTAAATACGAAGAAAAAAAAAAGGCTTGCAAATTATGAGTCTTTCTGCTACGCAAGCTCGACTAACTAGAGCCGCGTGGGTAGAGTACGGTGGGATCCCGATTTTCCAAATAGTTGATTTTCCGAAACGCCCGATTTTTCTAACCGAAAGACGTTGCTTTGGTCAGACACGGTCAGTAATTTCACCCCGGTTTCCCCGAAACTTTCGATTTTTCTCAACTTCCGAGATTTCGAACTAATTTTGATTCCTTTCAAAAATTTACTTCCAATTTCTTGAACCTTGAAAATTTAGGAACCAACCTGGAAAACAAGATTTTGGTCTGCACATGTACCCCTGGTTAAGCATTCAACAAGTTCCTGGAAAGGTGTATTTATATACTTGATATTACAAAGTAAGCGACAATTCTGTTATAAACTGCAACACCGTTGTTGTTACACAATCGGAAGCATTACGGACATTGTAAAGAAAGAGCCTGTGAGTTTCCGTGTTGAAAAGATGCAACACCTTATATCACCCGTTATTTTAACACAGGTAACTATGAACTACTATAATTATACATTTTTACTACCGTGGGCTTCTGTTACAGTAAATGCAGTCCGCCCAAAATTAACACATACTGTATACCAATACAGTACTGGTTTTTGTTTTTCTTAGTTGGCTTAAATCTTTTATAATTTACACTACATGTAGGTTTAGTTTGAAAATAAGGCCGTTGTTGTCTGCAGCCTTCTTCTTCTCAAAACCATGTTAAAACAGATGTGATTCCATGCCACCGTTGACTTTTCGAATATATTCTCGCTGATTTTTCGAACCAATTTCCATTTCCCTTGGAAGTTATAAAAATCCCGATTCCACTGAAACAGTGAAACAGCAGGTGTCACCTGCAGAATGCCACCCGAGATCACGCTAGAATAGACCATTTTACAGTTGTAGTCTTAGTAATCTAGCCTATGAGTGAACGTAATGCTGAGGTTGACCTTGTTTTCATATAAACGTCCTTAATTTTATAATGGAACTTATACTGAAAAAACATGAGTTAGCATAAGAACCACATGACTTACATAATAAAGAAGGGAGGGTTGTATCAAAACCAACACACCATTGACTGAAACGAAGGTCACCTCCAGCCTCGTTGTGACCTGTAACTGTAAAATGGTTTATTGTTTGTGGTTTGGCGACGTCCCACCCAGGCACCTCTTTTGTTTTGCTAAATATGGAGAACATCACTAAGACGAAACAGTCTTAGAAAAAAGCAAAGAAGTCTCAGCACCAAATTCCAGTAATTAGGCTTTGGTTTTTCAATCCGCCATTTGATTTCGCTTACAACGCTTAGCCTATTTGCTAGAGTTGTTCGATATTATGTGAGACGACATCGAGATCCTCTTATCATTGCAGACACCACAACCACCACAAAGACACAAAGAAGGAAAAAATCCCGAATCTGTTATCATTATTTTCGACAAGCGTTGCCGCAAATCTACGCTCAGAAAATAATCCTTTTTTATTAACGACGATCCTATTGAAATTTAACAATGCTATTCCTTTGGCTTTCCTTTTGTGCTGATGGAAGCTTCTCAAATTCAAAACAAATATCGATAGGACAATTTATATAGACCCAGTATTTTTGAAACAAAACGTTTTCTTGACTTCATTTCCTTATCAATTGATAACAACATTTTTATCACTCTATTTCAACCTTTATCATTAGGGCCATTTATAATACGAGGAAAAATAAGACGCCTCTTATGTAAGACGCGTCTTATTTTTCTTCGTATAAATGGCCCTATATAGTTTAACTCCTTGTTTTATGTGATGAAGCTAGATAGCCTAAAAAGTGTTTCAACGCATTTAGGAGGAAACCGTCATTGCCTGCCCCTGATTTGTACACAGTTTAACATAACTGAGGTACAAATACAACTAGACTAGATGGTACTCGACAAATAAATAAATCAGAGATAACTGACTTAACCAAAAACATCATTGACAGTAGAGGTAGCTAAAACACATCAATACATCAATTACAGCTACTTCAATTTATAACAATAAATTAAAATTGTTCTCTTGTCAAATTAAAAAAGAAAAGAAATCTTCTTTATTAGATCTTGAAAAAAAACTCAAACCAGCGACAAGCAATGGCAAAATCAAGGACAAGTAATCATATAAATTGATGACAGAATATAGAAGGTACGGCTTGCCAAATATAGGAAATTATGCGTTTTCCAAATGAAATAGAAGATAAGAAACACTACCTTATCAAACGATTCTCTATCATTGGCTCTACATAGGTGAAAAATAGAATTCTGATTTTTTTTCATCACCAGTCAAACACTGCAATTTTACCCCCTTTATTTAAATCTTCCGATAGCTCGAATCAATTTGCTTTTTTCAAGGTGGTTCGAAAAATCGGGATTCCACTGTATATCATTTTCACTCTCAGAACTTTGAAGATATATGAACGAATCCTTCTCTTTTTTGAGTATTTAAATATGTTAGATCCCTTGGTTTGCCAAAATCTTCGCCACTTTGTCTTTCTAGCCTCCGACGGAAAAGAGGGCGAGGAGAGCATCACACGTAGCCACCATATAAATAGTACACTGCGAGAAGAGGCCCTTCGATCTTCCTAGATAGGTCGGAAAGATCGAAGGGCCTCTGCTCACAGGGTATATAATTAGAAATTTCCAGAGTAATTTAGCTTTTATAGTACTGATTACTTGCTAGAAACCAGGTTGCCAACTGATGAGCAAGTAAATTTTGAGGGATATACTAGTTTTTCTTTATATAGGAGAAAAAACCCAAGAGCTAAGCGGGCGTCGGGTGGAATAACCCTTCTGGTAAAAGAGCAGTTGTTTCAGGGCGTCACCATTTGTAAATGCGATGACGACAGATTTTTATGGTGGAAATTAGATCGGAATTTCTTTGGACTTACGGACGACATTTTCGGCTTTTGTTCTGTTTACTTACCGCCGTATACGTCGAAGACGTATGTCCCAGAATCAAACAAAGACCGCATTAATTGTTTTATCACTTTCCGTGACCAGCTTTCCTGCTTCGGTAAAAAAGAGAAAATTATTTTTTGCGGTGACTTTAATGCACGCACTGGAAACTTGGATGATTTTGCAGAAGATGTCTCTTAGGTTTCTAATTGTAGATTAGGAGTATCTGAACGCAAACATGCTTTACGAAGAAGCAACAGGGATCATAAAGTTAACAAAATTGGCTTAGAATTGATAGAGCTTTGCCATGGCTTTAAATTATAATAATTGTTAACTGGAGAACTAAAGGTGACAGAACAGGTGACTTAACGTGCTTCACTACAATGGAGTAAGCTCAATTGACTACGCTGTAGTAATTGAGGAATTACTAACTGAAATAATGGGTTTTGTCGTCTCCTCTCTAACGGACTGGTCATGCCATTGTCTAATATCTTTTGTATTGAAATCGGGAGGGCGTGTGAAACCAAAAAAGTCTCCTTCCCAGTTACACCCTCTACCTGTGTCTTTCAAATGGAACAATATATTCAAAACAAAATTTTTGGATGAATTATCTTCACAACAGGTGGTAGACCACCTTAACAAATTTTCTAATGCATGTCTGAAAGACGTCTCAGTTCTATGATGTCGATGACGCTGTTAAAGATCTTTCGGATGTTGTTTTTAGTGTTGCTGAAGCCACGTTACCTGTTAAATCAGGTTTACCTGTGTTGAAAAAAGCCACAAATTCCCGGAAAAGGAAAAACAAGTGGTTTCATAAATCTTGTTTCGAACTTAAAAGAGAAGTACTGCGCTTTGGAAAACTGTTTTCGAAATTTCCCTCTGATCCCATTGTGCGACGTACATTTTTTGTAATAAAGAAAGCTTATAAGAAATTAGTAAAAACGAAGGAAAGATCTTTTAAAGAATTCTTACTTCAAAAAATTGCTTCTTTTAAGTCTGACAATCCCAAGGACTTCTGGGAAATGGTAAACGAATTAAGACAAAAAGCAGCCAACCAAATATCAGACAAAATTGATGCAGAAGAATGGTTTACCTATTTTAGAAAACTCTTTTCCCCCCATAACTCCGCAAAAAGTGGGTTTGAGAAGTTGGTTGACTTCAACGTATCTAAAATTGCTGAATTCCCAAAATCAAATGAACCAATTCTAGACGAACTAATCACGCTTGAAGAGATACGTAAAGCATCGACCAAGTTAAAAACTGGCAAGGCAGCCGGAAATGATAGTATATCTAATGATCAAATCAAGCGTGTCCATCATTGGGCCTGAATAGCAAATTCTTTTTAATAAAGTTTTGAATTCCGGCATATTTCCCCAGTTGTGGTCGGTGGGTTATATTTCACCCGTCTTTAAAGCGGGTGATATATGCGACCCTAATAACTCTCGCGGAATTACTGTATGTAGTTGTTTAGGTAAATTCTTTACCCTGATTATTAAAGACAGTCTTACAATCTTTGATTTAAATATTTCATAGCTATATAATCTGTCATCAACAAACAATTATTTTTCTCTCCGCTTGACAACTTCCCATCAAGAGGTCAAAAACTGGTACTCGAAGAACACTCAACATTGCTGGCCATTGGACTGGCTTCCGCAATGACTTTATCTTTGAGTTTTAATATTTCAAAGCTATACTTTTGATAAAGCAAGTTCAATAATCTCACCCGACTATTCTGGCTGTAATCAGCGCAGATTCCTGTTTATTTTAGCACAGCAGATACTCAGCAGTGTTACCATGAAGTGGTCAGTATTCGTAGCGTTTGCCTTTTTCCTTCGTGCTCAACAGTCAGACGCAGACAACGTAGCATCACCAAACTCAGAGAACTCTAGCGTCTCAGTGGCTTTTTGCGATGATTTTGAGACGAACGGAAAAGAATCTTTCAAAATAGCAGGTGAAATAGGTGCAAAAACTTTGGAACCTGTAAACGGAAGGTTCTCCTTTCGTATAAGAATTGACCCAAGCCGTGAGATTCAGCGATACGATCTCCCGGTATTGATACCGCAAAAAGGCGTTAAGCACATCAAGGTATTCAGTTCTGCATCTGGGGAAGATATCTGCCTCAAAGCTGTGTCCGTAGACACCAGTATCTTTGTTGACTCTCCAACGAACTTCCAGGCTAACTGCTGTGCAGAAGAAAAAACCTCTTCCCCGCCCTGTAAAGAGTTTGAATCCAAGCTGAAGCCTTTAAAGTCAGACGCAGAAAAAGTATCAAAGACACAGAAGTCAGGTGTCTCAGTGGCTATTTGCGATGATTTTCAGGCGACGCGAAACGCATTTTTAGAAATAAGTTCAAAAACTTTGGAACCTGTTGATGGAAGACCCTTGTTTAATGCAAGAATTGAATCAATCCGTGGGGTGCAGCGATATGATCTCCCGCTATTGATACGACAAAAAGGCGAAAAGCACATTAAGGTATCTGGGGAAGATCTCTGTCTCCAAGCTATGGTAGTAGATACGAAAATCTATGTTGACTTGCCAACAAACTTTAAGACTAACTGCAGCGCCGAAGATAAAACCTCAATTCCGCCCTGTAAAGAGTTCGAATCCGATCTGATTCCTTTGAAAGTTTGCCCGAACAAGATTTCCGAGCTACTGAAAAAAAAAAAACTCACTGACTCCATGCCAGCCGCTGATCCCGAGGCGCGCCCGTTTGAAGTGCCGAAATACAATGCCATTAATGATTATGTCCAGGCAAGTTACACTATAGCTGAGGGGATATATAATAATCGGAAGGGAGTCAATCGATTTATGAACCAGCTTAAGTCTGTAAATAAACTCGCCAAGGTCATCGGCGGAGGAGCGCTGCTTTTTAACTCGATATTGGGCGCGGTTGGACCCGCACTCGGTATCTTCAGTGGACTCACCAGTATCCTTACTACAGCTTTGACTCCCAGTCCATTTGACAAGCTGGCCGAATATCTACAAGAGGAATTCACGGCCCTACATAACCATCTTGACCGTATGGAGGGGGAACTCGAGGAACTTATCATGGCTGAAGGCGCCATGACAAGGATGGCTGACGCGGTAGCCAGCATTCGCTATTCTCTCAGGGAATTTGATGATATAGCGAAGTCGCTTAAGAAAAATTCAGTATGTGGAACTGATAATTTGATACGAGAATACAGCGTCAACAGATTCGTCAGTAACTACAATAAAAGAGACACGGAACACAAGCTTCAGGATCTCTTGGAAGTTGAGCTTGGGTTTCTACCACTGACGTATTCGCTCCTAAAGCCATTTATGAAAACTTACTGCAAAACAAAACCTGACAAAGTCAAAAGGTTTATGGAAGACATCTCCACCTACGCCTTCCTTGGGACACAAACCCAGCTATTTTTCAATGACCTCATTTGCACTATGTACAAGCTAAGAAACTGTGACAGCAAAACGAGCATGTGGGAGGAACGTTTGAAAAAACTACTGTATAAGGCCAAGGCTCTTACTGTAGCTTTAGAGAGTCCGGCAGAGGGTTTTTATCAGTTTTTTAAAGATGATCTAAGGCGAGAGGTAAGCAGGGAGGTTGAAGGGGAGTTTAATACCGAAGATGCTAAGTTGAAAAGGGTAGCTGACTTGTTTATCTACTTTCTCACTGATCCTGAAAATTGGCCAAAGAGCTGCATTGTTGATTCAGGCAAGAAAGTTGTTGCTTTTGTAGCCGTTAAAACAAACGCAGCAGCTGATCGTAGAAAGATGGGATTCCTTAGTCCCTATTACCTACAACGCGAAGATGAACTCAAATTGGTAAAAATGAAAATAACTAATCTCCCACAAGAAGAGGATTTGACACATAATATAGACGTGCCTTATTCTTTCAATTGTTCTAACAAAAGATGATTATGATTACCCGAAACTTAACGAGCATCCAAACGGCAAATTGATTTACATGGAAATAAACCCCCAAAATGAATACCTTAATTTTTCAATAGAGCCAGTCGATGTTTTCAAGAGCCGTCATATTCGTGATCCTCTTTTGCTAGGATGTTGGAGTGGGAAAAATTTTTTAGCAAACGACGGCGGCAACTATTCATGCCTGCCCTCGTATAGTCGACCTTTTCCTCATCCTCCCCTTGTACAGTGGGCGAGTCGTTTCTGTTTGTTTTACAAGAATGAACCAAATTATCCATAAGATGAATCCGAGGAAGGAGAAGTTTCAGGGAGAGTTCCCTTAGATTCTCTGATACCGCCCCCTCCCCTGCCTTTATGGCCGAGATATAAAGCCAAACATGCGTACATTTCTTAGACTGCTCTGTTCCAAAGCGTACCACAATTTAAGTCAGAGTGCATGACAAAGAGGATACCAACCACAAATAACGGATAGTATTCTACTGGTATCCACAGCATCTAAAAAAGGCTGAACATTTTTATTAGTTTCTCCATCTTAGTTACAAACTAAACAAATACGTACTCAACCCGCAAATAGCAAAGGATAATCGAGGCGAGTTGAGTAAAGATAATTAATTAGATTATTAAATTTTAAAAGTTACAGGAAAAAAACTAGATAAAAAACTAAAATAGTAAGACAGTAGAGCACAATCAAGGGGAATAGTAGGTAAATAAAGAATACATGTTTACAAGAAAAAAAAAGTACATATTAAAATAATTTATAACTCAAGACTGACTAGAAATGCATCAGTTAACTAAATAAATGTAGGGGCATTAAACAATCAAGACTGCTAATTTGGTGCTCAGGCCTGTGGCCAGGTTTTTTTAATGGGGAGGTGCGTTCCAGCGAGGAGACGGACCAAATGAGGCCGGAGGGGCAAGTCTCTAGTGGGAGGGGTGGGGGGGAACTTCGTTTGTCTGAGACTGAATTGCGCAGAAAGTTTACAATTGGGAAGGCTCACTTGAACGCGTTATCTTGAGTCAACTAGGGGGGTCCGGGGGCATGCTCCCCCCTGGAAATTTTTTTTTAAATTTAAGCCCTCTGAAATGGCTGGAAATGCATCATGGTGTGGTGAAACCTATATACTTGCAGCAACATAAAACGTCGCAATAAAAATACTTTTCTCCAAAAAAACGCATGATACAACAAGAACTATTCTCCGAACCTTCGACCGTGTTCGATAACGAAAGTTTAGCTCCATGTTGAACTAAAGCCGAAGAACGAAGGAAAAGAAAAACAGTAGCTTCACTTTCATTGCTGCAAATTTAGGGTAGAATATCAAATAATGGTTCTTTCATAGCCACTGAACTCTAGCTCTCAACAATAGGATTTGTGCTGTGAAAAATCTTATACACCAAACCCGCTAATGATTTCGGATCGAAACGCACCAATCATGAATTTAGCCATTTTCTTGTGCGGTCTGCTTAGCGGACAAAACTCTATATCTCGTCCTCATTCAATGCAGGGCCGGGATACTGGTAATAAAAGTTAATTAACAACCTTCGTCCGCTATGAATAATCAGTTTTTCGGTAAAACGTTAAATAGAAAAGTAGCTTCGATTTTTTTTATTACCTGCTTTTTACTGTTGAAAAGCCCCTCCCCCTGCGCGGTCCCTGCAGCAAGCTCCAAGCTAACAGTAACAAGAGTTGTGTAGCATTAATAGGAGTTGTAATATCCTCCAAGCAACACAAAGAATTGGGTCCAGCATGTCAAAGGTGACCGCCATAAGGCATTATTAGTTGTGTTACTTTCTTGTATTGACTAGTGAGCCGCCCGCGCCTAGGCAAACGGAACTCTGTCTGTACCCAGACTCCTTTGCTCTGCGGACGTTGTTCTCGTTGTTTCTTTTCTGTTATTTTGTTCGGATCGTGTTTTGTTGTTTCTACTTACCTTGTTGACTGGCAGACGGGGAATTTCATACTCGCCGACTGTTAAAATTATAATTCAGATCCAACACTGCAGAAACCTGGCTGCTATGGAAAACAAACCCTGAAGGGAATTTCATTGAGCAATGAAAAAATGTCTTGTAGGCACATGAATTCCTTGAAAACACAGGATCAAAGTGATTTCGAGGAAATCTATAAGAAAAGGGTAGGGTAAGGTTAAAACTCAAACTTGAACATCGTTAGGTGTAAAACATGTTTGAAAGTGTAAGAACAAATCAAATACGAGACACCTGTTTCGCAGCGAATTTGTGACCGCAGGAAGAAATGTATTGATCCAGAGTTAAAATGTCTGGAAAGCTTTACCAAAAGAAATCCCAAACACCAAAGAAAATCCTCTTAAAAAATATCTTTATCCCCAAACAAATACATTGCAAACGTCTTTCACTGAAAATAATTCATATCTTAAATAGCACCAGGCCCGTAGGGAGGGGAGTGCGACCCCCCCCCCCCCCACCCCCCACCGACGCCAGAGGTCCACTTTTTTATTGATCAGCGATTTAAAACAAAGTGAAGTAGGAGTATTGTTCTATTCTAAGTTACTGATTGTGTAGTAAAAGTGAAAATGCTGTAAAAGAGGTCACAAGCCTGACTCACCCTTTCCACAAAATGTGTTTTAGCCTTCGTAAGTATAAAAAGGGGATTTGGCGCAGTAGATATCTTTTATTTTAGAGAAAGGTATTTCTGGTGATTGGGGTATTGAGGGTGTCCTGATTTTCAGATGTTTCAACCTCGTCTCCAGGTTGCAGATGTTTATTATTAAGAATATTTTTGTGGTGACTTCTACAGATTTCCACATGTTATAATTTTAAATTGCTCTTTAGATTTTCATGCTTGTAATCGATTTACGAAAAAGCTTACCCAATCACCGTTGGTGAAGAAGCTTCGCACCTCTAGAATTTCGCCGACTTGACATGATTTTGTAATAGCAATTTTAGTAATTTTCTGAGTATTATTTATAAATTAGATGTGGCAAGTTGATGTCTTGCTCGCCTTGTCTCATAATGACTATACAACCTAGGCTTTGTAAAGAAAATTGGGAGAGAAAATTGTTTTGGCCAAACAAACAACTCGCAAGATTTTATGTTAATGAGCCTTTCCTGGCCAATTAGAAAGATCCTTACATGCTTTTATTACTAATGTAATGCGCATTTGATTATTTTTATGAATACCTGCGCAATAGAAGTGATTAAATTATTATTATTAAATCAGATTCTTTTTTAACATTAATTTTTAGGGTGAAAAATCCTCAATTGGCTGCTCCACTTATTTACAGACAACTGATTTGTTAAACCTTTCTCTTAAAAGTCTAGAACTTCCAGATGACTGGAACTTGGCAAAGGTTTTCCTTGATTCAAAGCAGGTGAACGTAAATATCCAAATAATTATAGACCAATATCGGTTAAATCAACCACTATCCAGGGTCCTTGAAAAGCTTGTCTACAAGCAATTCTACCTCTATTTAGTTTTAAATAACATAATTCAGTTAGATCCACGTCAATTCAGCTTTAGATCTCTTCACGTAACAGTTACCGCCCTTCCTGTTCTTACCAAGCAATGGTGTTTTTATATAGACAGCGTACGGATTATCGAAGTTGGATCTTAAGAGCGCGTTTGATACAGTAAATCACGAGCTTCTACAGACAAAACAAGAGTATATTTGAGTTCGTGCCCATCCCTTAGAATGGTTTAAATCTTTTCCAATTAAAAGATTTAAAAGGTTTAAATCTTTTCCAATTAAAAGATTTCAGGTCCTACACATAAACGGGGTACTCTGCGAGAAATCTGTTCCAAGATATGGTGTTTCCCTACGTTCAAGACTTGGGTCACTTTTGTTCCTAATTGCCAATGAGGCATCTGAGCTACGAAGCAAGGATGCCTTGGCGGCAGATTCATAATGCTGCGCAATGAAAAGAAAATTTCTTAAATCTGCGTAGCCCTCTTTTTTGTCCATATTTGGGCAGTGACGTCACGGTCTTGCATTTACTCCTTGAGGTTCGAGGCCGGGTGGTCCAGTGTAACTCTGTTGGTTGTGGACTATGGACTGCGTTTGTTGAGTTGTTGCTGATGACCTAACAGGTGAACAAGCTTACGATTTCTTGTTTGCAAAAGGGCTATTTCAGAAATTAGCACGGGGGGTTGGGGGGGGGGGGGGACAAATCGCGAAGAACGATTAGGCACATTCCACTAAAGTTAAACAAATTCGCCTTGTTGGCACTTTTACGGAAGGTACCCCTAGTATATGAAAATGCATGATCTTAGTGATATGATGGAGTATGCTACCACACGAATGTACGCACCGAGATGACACTTATTCGACTTCCACTGTTTGCAGTATTCCTAAAATACAACAGAATATGGGTGTAGATTTCCGGTATCTTTAAGCCTTTGATACAGTAGATCATGAGCTTCTAATGACAAAATTGGACTACACTGGAGTTCGTGGCCATCCCTTAGAACGGCAAATATTATCTATTTACCGTATTTATTCGAATAAGCGCCCAACCTCGAATTAGCGCCCACCTCGAATAAGCGCCCATCCTAAAGGCAGAAAAAGTTAATAAGCGCCCAGCCTCGAATAAGCGCCCACCCCACCACACCTTCCTCCCACTCCCACTCAAACTCAAATTAGCGACCACCCCTAAAACTGAATAAGTACTAATAAGAGACTTTCCCGAAGACGGAGTTTTCTTCAAAGTATTTTACAGGAACCTTGCTTTGTTACATCTTTGCTTCTTGTTATTACCATTCATTGTTTTGTTGCAAAATACACATACTACACTTGCTGAAAATGTTGAAAATTTAATAAGCGCCCAGCCTCGAATAAGCGCCCACCTCGAATAAGCGCCACTCTCAAGGTCCAAAAATTTAATAAGCGCCCAGGGCGGTTAATTGAATAAATACGGTAACAGATTTCAGATTGTATAGATAAACGGGGTACCCTTCGAGAAATCCATTCTAAGATGTGGTGTACACAGGGTTCAATACAACCAGAGAGTGATGGATGTAGAGATGGGAACCTTTACACCACTGATGTTTGGTACAAACGGGGGCATGGGACTCGACTGTCAGAACTTTTTAAGAACTCTCGCAAATAAGCTTTCGACTTAGAACGATGAACCCTACGCCAGCGTTATTTCCTGGCTTCGAATACAGCTCTCATTTGCTATATTAACGACTGTACACAGATGCGTCAGAGGTTCTAGATATTCATTCAAATCACGTGAGGTCTCAGAAGACTTCACTTTTGCTGTAGCTGGTCTACATCTGCACTCATAATTTTGGGCCTAGATTTTTGATAGTTTTTTTTTCTTAGTAATGCTTGATTTTTCTTTTCCCACTCTTAAATTATTCGCAATTGTAAATAGTTTTCTATCGTGGACATATATTTAGTTTTTAATTAGTATATTAGAATTCTGAATTGTGAAGGGGTTTTGCCGGAAATTTGTATTTATATAATAATGAATGTGAACGTTTAATTTTTATGAATATATATGTGCATGATCTTAGTAATATTATGGATGATACTACTACACGAATGTACGCAGATGATACTAATTTGACTTTCACTGCCTACACGAAATGAATGCAGATTTACGGTATCTTTAAAATAGGCTGATAGCAAACAGGCATACACTGAGTGCTAAGGTTTCCCTACCGGCCTTGAGCAAGAGGTTTCCTTACCGGCCTTGTAAACGCTCTGCTAGGGATAAGTGGCCTACCCGGGACAACGTTCCTCCGTCATGCGTGACCAGTAATCGTGATAATTTATTTCATTTTCATTTTACTTTTGCCATTAACCACATACAAATACAACAACAATATACAGAAATTTATGATACATTAAAGATAACATACACTATTCAAACTACATTATTTACAAAATTAAATGTTTAAAGTAGTTAAAGATAAGGATGATACTTTGAATAAAAGTCAAGACAAAGAATTGACAACGTTGTTTATAAATAAATTCAATGTTTCAGACTTTAGAACACGATTTTTTTTTCGACTTGTCACACGCTTAGAACATGGTTCGAGTTATAGAGGGTAAACTTATTTGGAAATTGCCTGAAGGGAAACAAAAATTACTTCGAGTTAGCGGGAGGTTCGAGTTATCGAGGGTTCGAGTTACCGAAGGTAAAATTACAGTAAATGCCTAAAGGAAATCCATGAGAAATCGACTTTGGTTCAAGTTAGCCCATTTTGTCTTTTCCACTCAGAACAGGATGCGACCCTTTTCTTCAGTTACATCAAGAATCAACACCCTAATATACACTTTAACATGAAGCGGGAAACTGACCATGTTCTACCTTTCCTAGATGTTCTAATCAACAACAGCGACCGACACCTAAGTGTGACCACCGTTTACCGGAAAATACTTCCACAAGTTTGCTCACCAGTTATCTGAGTTTCTGCCCCTTTACCTACACATTGGGGTTAATCAAAACCTTGATTGATAGAACCATTAAGAACTTTTAAGCCCAAGGAAACACCTAAGTTCTATTTTAAAATGAGTTTTATTTGCATGAGAATCAAAAATCATTTTCAAATCAATAGCTTCGCACTTAGCCTCACTCCGAAACCGAGGCTTGAGACAATTCCGAAAATGGCCTATTGCGCGTCACCAACCTCGTTCCCAGGATCCTCTCTCTTTCTAGCTCGAGAAAAGAGGTCGGCGCGTTTCTCTCTTCGCTGAAAGCGTTCTTCACGAACGTTCATCTTTTCCGTTATATGCTCCCATGTTGTTTGTAACAGGAACTAACAAAGACTGAAGCCCAAGAAATCGTGCGTCTTTCACAGGAGATGGCAAAAAGCTTGGACTGTTCAACTCTGAATTCTTCCTCAAAACGTTGGTAACTTTTTCTCTCTTCAAAATGCCGCTGACTGCTCTTCGTTTACAAACGATTTCGTCCACACGAGCTTTCCAAATATGGGCATACTTCGGAGTTTCAAAAGGGTTGGAAAGAGAAGGAACAAAGCATGGTCGCGTGAGCGCGCTATCAGAAATTTTTTTGATCGACATTCTTGATCTTGGATGGCCACTTCCTTGACGAGAAGCCTTTGATTGACTATCTTCTTTTTTATCGGAATCTGTAATTTCCTGAACAGCAACCTGATTACTTCCTTCCTTTTGCAGAGTGTCGAGTTGTGTTTTTGCAACCACCAATGCACAAGTCAGGCATCTCTTTCCGGACTGACTGACGTCACCAGGACTGGCTGTCCGGTTTGACCGGTTTGGGCAGTCCACGAATGAGTGCCGAATAAATGGCGTCATGCAATCAGGGGTGATCGAGCTGCTTTTTTCTCTCCCTTTCTCCACTTCTGTCACTGTCTCGAGCTCACTTTCTGCATTCATCAATTTATCATTTAGATAAATTTTTACATCAGTAGCCAGAGTTTTCTTTTTCAAAGTGGTTTTAGGAACATTTACTGTTTTGGCGGTATCTTGTGAAGGTTCTTTGCGACTCGTTGCTCCTGTTTCTTGGTTTTGATCCGGTTGTTTGTAAAGTTTAGTTCGCCCGTTTCTCTTTCTAGCCGTAGAAACTCTCTGCGGTTGGGTAAAATTCGTTGTCATACCTTTTTTTGTTCCTTTAGATGTACTAGTTGATCTAACAAACGAGGTGATTCGAGTTTGTTTGAATTCTTCTCTGGCATCATAAACTTTGCCACAGAACTCATTCTTCCACCTTCGTTTATGTACCTCAAGCCCTTCCAGCTTGTCTATCAGAACCCTTGTTTCCTGAGGGTTTTTCTTTAAAATAACTTGGCCCACTTTGCTAACTGAAACATTGTGGATGGTTTCGCAGGCCAACTTTCTCTCCACTAACTTTTTACGGCTCATAGTTAGAGCCGTAATTGAGCCGTAATTGTCGATGAACAATATCTCGAGATCAACCGGGCAATTTGTTTACAAAGTGATATATTTTCCTGTGTACATCTGTAACTAAGAGCCACTGTTAATTACTCGTTTACAAGATCATTAGCACCTTACCATTTTAGGCCGTAATATTAACTTACACTTTCTCTATACTGCTCTACGCACATTTCACATCCTACTCACAGGAATTGTTCAAAAATCAACACACTGTATCTTTGCGAATCATTCGCTATATTTTGGTCAAAAAATAAGGGGGGGGGGGGGGCGGGCCCCCCAGGCCCCTCCCCTAGATCCGCCACTTCAATGATATCATAAAGGAGATAACATGTTGATCACAAAGGGTTACTAGGTAAATCTAAAATACGACGTAATTAGATTAACCGGTAATTGAGTGCTAAAACGTTTTTGTATCTACTTTCACAAAAAATAATTACAAAAACGACTACGGAGAATAAAAGCTTCGGACAACAACTCGTACAATACCGTAAAATTCGGAATATAGGTAAAACCCCGATTTTTATTTTCCTTTTACTAAAAGCATAGGGGTGCACCTATCTTTCTGACATGGGTGGTCTTCGCCACAACTCATTCCCAAATTAATCACTCCCCTCTTTCTAAAAAGTAAACCTCTATAACAAAAATCAGGAGCCGATCCAAACCTCCTGCCTCCCGTATCTTACATCCCCAGCTCCCGGGCCTTTTTGCTTGCCTTCCTCCATTTTACCCCTTTTTCGACTGCGAAATATTGCGTAATTCCCCCTATTTCTCTCGCTTTCCACCACTTTAGAACTTTTCTACTCCCACCTCCCGTACCCATCCCGTCCCCATTCTCCCGGACATCCACACCCTGTCCTCCCACACTTATTTTTCCAGCTATAATTCAAAGGACGAGGAGCACCTGACGTCCGGCGATGACGTTGCCCGCCCCGCATTAGCCTCCGGAACGTAACGCGTTGAGTTTGCCGCGCCTTCCTTCCCCCCGTCGCGCGTGTCTCGCGCTCCACGTTCGCTTCATATTTAAATGAAAAACGCGAAAAATAGCGCCACTTCTTGCAGGCTGGCCCCATCTCAAACCTCATCACCCCTCATTTCTCTCTGTGAGGCGCATCTCAGTAACATGAATACATGAAGTTTAATCTTGATTTCTGCTCGTCTTTCCCTTTCCTTCCATTGGAAAAAATTAGCTAAGAAACACATGTGAAGACGTCCCTCTCGATTTTCATTCCGTTGACATCTTCACTTCGAAAGCAGGCGCCGTTATTCATAGGTACCCTTCCCCTAGATAGCGTTATCGGTTTAATATGCATAGCTAAGTTCATTATAACGTTTATTTTCTATTCCCCCGCCAATCTCATCATTTTCAGTGAACGCAGGCCTCTACTACACGATAGACTCTGTCTCTTCCCTTGGCGTTAGTTTGTAGAACGTGTCACGCTGTTTTGGTCTTTGCAAAGGATGGGCAAGTAACGCAGCCATGTGGTCAAACAAACGTGTAGTACTGCGTGACACCTCTAGGATGTAGCCTTCTTCTTCTTCATCCATGTCACAGAAGTAATCATACACTTCCTGCAGAGGAAGCAGGTAAAAGGATCAGGGAGTTACCCAGCCGGGGGTATACTCAACAAAGTTTTATACGGAGAAGATCCGCACTGAGGTCCAACCTCTTACCCTTTTATAGTGTGGCTAAATATCATTCAAGTAAAGTTAAATTTGAGCAAATGCAGCCAACAGTCCTTCTCATCTGCAGCACATGACCTTCGGGGTGGCCTCTAGAGGTTTCACAGGGTTTCAAGGTTCATTGCTTTACATATGCAGTGTTATCAGCCGATCTTTGCGGATCAAAAGCTTAGCTATTGCGAATCATTGCGGATTCTTGCACTCTCTCCTCCCTCCCTCTTTTGCATTTGGTTGCGAGGGTAAGTATCTTTTCAGGTACAGCTGCAAGTTATTTCCACTGAATTTCAGTGTGACGGTGCCTGTTAGTGGGCGCTCGTTTGGGTGGTTCCCGCATTCCAGGGTTGCCATGGATACCTCCCAGCGGCTATGGCATCTGGCACCCCGCTAATCTTTGAGGCACTAGTTCCCAAGCTCATCAATTTGTGCTGAGTTAAGTACCATTTTTGACGGAAAAGGTACCTCTTTTGTATACCTTACATTGACAAATGGTGCCCCTTTCATATACATGTACTTAGTTTAGAAATTTTCATCTCTTTAAACCGCTCTAAATACACTTTCTTTTAAGTATGAATCAATCAAAAAACTAGAAAATTTTCTCGACTCTAGTCTTTTTGGCAGCCATAGAATCTTTCCGTAGCCCTTTTAGGTCATTTAATTAGCAGAAATGGCGTTATAGAAATAAAGCTGATGATGACGATGATTATAATTTTTATCATTATTGTCAGAATTATGAGGGGACCCGAGGAAAATCACACTCAGTGGAACAGTATTCCTCAAAGTGTTCGAGTACTCCCTAAACCCAAATTTAAGGCTTCTTTACATTATTCTCCTGGAGGATACTTATTTTGACACCAAAAACCTTAGCAAGATGACATGAAATTTAAAATAAGTTTGTAATTTTGTTATATTGTATTGTAATAACTTCCGTCAATCTTCTTGTGGATCCTCAATCTCTTGCTAGTGATTTACTTTATTTTTTCCTCTGCCCACCTCGATTAGCCAAGCTATATGCGAGCTGAGGATTTTTGCATGTACATGTACATGTATGCTTAATTCATGTTTCAGGGGCACCCAACAAGGATATAGTTCAAAACCACTTAACATAGCACTGTTGAACGTATTTTAGTATTCAAACGGTAGATATAGGCATATTTTTATACCCTAAAAACTTTTCATCTGTTCGGATTTCCTAGATGAAAGTCTAGTGATCCGAAAATTATAGGGATAAAAACTTACCTTCTCGAAAATTTCAGCCAGGAAAAGGCTCCCGAAAATTCTAGGTGGCCTTTTTTAGGGTCAAAATCCGTTAAAAATGGGTAATTATACCATTTTGTAGATGTTCGAAAATCCTAGGAGAGGCAGGCAAGCAAGAAATTTTACAACAAATGCTCCGAAAAATTCTAGATCTCAAATCGTCTTCCGAACAGGTATTTTCATGAAAATTGCCGTTGGGTGCCCCTGATGTTTGTAACCTAAAAACACTAAAACATTCCAACAGTCAAATGCGACAGCTATACGGGTATGTTGCAAATGAATCCTCCCCATGTGAGATTATTCTTTCATTTAATCCTAAACCTGATAAGTTAAAAAACCTGTTTTGAAAATTTTACGGTAACATTCAATTCTACTCACTTTGCAAAGGTTATGCTCAGATGGTAGCTCATGAACATACAATACATCAAGAAAGAAATATGGGGACACCAGAAGTGATGACAATATCTGAAACAAATAAAACATGGCAATGCTGATGTTATAAATAATAATTATTAATAAAATAATTATTATTTTGAATAGCAAAGGCTTAATTTTCCTAAATTTCCAGTAAAGCATTATTCCAAAGCAAGTTTGCCAAAAACATGCTTTGAAGGTAATCAAGCTGTTTTGGTCCAACAACGTTGAGAGTTGTTTCGTGCGTGTTGGCAGTAGTGTGCAAATGGATGCAACATTGTTGCGCTCTGCTTTGGCGATCATGGAACAAAAGAAATGTTACGACTTGTTGGCTTCAAACTTTGAACCATTTCAAGCTTTGTGCAACAACTCCCAACAACATGTAACACTGGGTGTCCAAATGGATGCAACATGTACAGTAACCTCCAAAAATGTTCCATTTGTTTGCATGGGGCTTTAGATGACAAAGTTGTCCTGACTGTTAAAACTGATTACATCATAAGGGGTACAATGGATGTGGATCCGCATTGGCCTTTACGCCCAGTTCAGGGACAAATGGGTTAAGTAGTAGATTCATAAACATCTACTTCCTGCTTAAAGACATAACATTTGGCAGAACAAAGACATAAACAAACCTGCTTGCCTTCTGGAGACAATTTGGGCATGCACAGCGAGCGTCCATACACTAAAATAAGTCGAAACACGCAAGGAGGAGGAAGCAAGATGTCTTCTACTTCTGGTAAACTAATGTTTTCCTTGCTGATAACGAGAAGAACATGCCTAAGATTAACAATGTACTACCTGACATTGAAAAAATTATTTAGAAAAAAAGACTTAAATAATGAATGAGTGACTGGGAAACAGCCAGTAACAGTATCTTCTGATGCAAGTTTAGATTCTCCCTACACATTTTACTTCATTTCCTGTAAAATGAAGGGAGAATTTGAAAAAAAATCACAAGTTTCATGTACTTAGGATTTTTTCCATCCACCCTCTTAATATTATTACTTACATTGCTTCAAAGAGGTCGCACATATCTAAGGAAAAGTCAAGGTTCTTTAAAATGGACACAATTCACAAGACAATTTAAAGGATTCAATAGAATTTTGTGTGGCCTACCCTGATGCTCCACAAACATGTAAACAGTTCAAGCGTTACAATATGCTACAGGGTGCAAAGAAAGTCATTTTTACAGCTTGCCATTCGGACAAGCTGAAGCTAACATTTACTAGCCCAAACATCATTTCATCTAGCCCCAAAAACGTTTTGATGAGCAGATTGATTTCACATTTCTTCTGTAATTTGTATTCCTCAAAAAACTTCAGTTGCCCATTGGGCAAGTTGATAACAGAATTCACTAGCCCAATAGCAAAATCTAGTAGCCCCGGGCTATCAGACACTACTTTCTTTGCACGCTGTGCTAGAATAGACGCTGACCAGACACCATCAAAAACATGTCAAAATGCTGCTAACAAGACTACAGCTCCTTCTTGTTAACAACATTAAATTGAATTGAACTGCATTTAATTTCGAACGGTTACATATATATGCATTATCACAAAAGAAAACGCTCCCTACTATTGCTATGCCCATAATACACCTTGTTTGCCCTACAAAATTTTGCATAAGCTTTGTCTTGAATTTCTCTTGGGATAACTATAATGCCCAGTGGAAATTTGAAAGGGTGGTTAATGCAATCAATGTTGGGAGTCAAACAAGGTGTATCATGGACAATGTTAAAGTGGCAAATGTAATGACTAAACATCAACAAGAACTGCATGATCTACAATATAACTTTTTCTCACACACAACTGAGAGCCATGTGAAGCCGGCCATGCAGCCCAAACTCTATTATATCAACACCACAATTCGTTAGTGTTACAGCACAGAAAGAGAGCTAATTAAATGGCTGACATGAAACTAATCCTAGATATAAGAATAACCAGAAATAAGGCACAACTTAAGATCCTACAACAACCCTGAAAACACATAAATGGCAGGTGGGCAGGGCAGGTCAGGCAACGGCAGAAGGCAACAAAAATAACTGAACTCTGAAATGCCATGTGTGACCTGAAGACCTCCCACAGACTTGAACCTATACTCCTTCGTTCCTCAGCCAGTGGAAAACCACACTTTTGGGGTACATGTAGCTCAATTCAACCTAGCAAGCCCTTCAGCTGGAAATCCTCCATTTCTCAAGTTTGTATTACTTTCAAAAAGATACCAAATTGACTTTGCGATAAAATCGTATCCTCAGGACTCAGCCGATTCAATGTGCTGCAGATGACTTCCACATCACTAGTGAAGTGCTTGTACTAAAAGCAAAAAGTGTCAGCTATTAGTGATCAAAGTAGCTTTCTAATACCTTAAAGGTAAAATGCAAATAAGTATTAATTACAAGCACTCATGTCACTATCTCACAGAGCTGCAAATGAAATTTGGTCATTAAACAAAGTCCAGCATAAATTTTTGAATTGTCTCTGATAAGGGGGATTCAAACCAACCCAGCCCCTCCCCCTGGATCTGCCACTGTGAAGGGTAGGGTTTTCAAGCAGTTTAGCCTGGGTATTGCAAAGTTTATGAGAGAAGGATTGGTAGTGTGAAGAAATGACACAAATCATTATTTTGAGTGCCTTTCATTGTAGATGAAATGCAGGGCGTGGCCCTTACATGTACATGGAAAAATTGCTTCAACTTTGCAAATTCATGGTTACCGTAGAAAACTGAATATGTTAGAGAGCTTACCCAAGAAGCCTTATCATCTAGAACCATGATGGAAAACTGGTGATGGGGATTCATTTTTGACTTGGTTTTCACAAAGATCCCTGCTGATCTCTGGACAAGTTGAAATATTGACCTACAAAATCATAATTAATACGAGTACACTGTACACCTTATTTCATTGATAATTCATCATATAATAGAATGCAAAACAATACGGCCATTTATACGAGGAAAAATAAGACGTGTCTTACATAGGACGCATCTTAAACAAGACGCGAACTTTCTGTATAAACGGCACATTTCGCATCTTCTTTTAGAACAGCCTTTAACACCTGTTCTTAGATAAGACGCGTCTTAGCTAAGACGAGAAAAACCTCGTTTAAATGACCTTAGCGTCTAATATAAGACGCGAATGCATAGTAGGCATGTGTTAATTTTTGGCGCACCACGTTGGATTGCCGTTGCTACGGGCAACATTCACATGAAAACGAGTCATGAACAGAAATAAGACACGCACCACTTATACGAGCTGTTCTCATCTTCGATAAGACATGCTCGTATGAATGGTACAGTTCGCGTCTTATTTGAGACGCGTCTTATGTAAGACTCATCTTATTTTTCCTCGTATAAATGGCCCTAATGTGTTTCCTTGATTGAGGTACCCATGCTCTAATAAGCTCCCTCCCCCAAATAAGCACCCAACCCACTCGGCTATAATAGTAAACAAGTACCATCATGCTTAAACTTCGGCCCCTTTGGTCAACCTCCGTCTTTCAATGAGTGCCCTCATTTTACAGCTGTAGCTATAATTTTAAATAAAGGCCTGGGCGCTTATCACAGAACAATACAGTATTAATTTTATGCGAGATGCTAAAGGTCTTTCTATTACAAGCTGGGTAGGGACCCTTGAGACTAAAATACTGTGCAAAACTAAACCATTCATGAGGTGATTATGAATCCAATGGGACCTGACTCAGATTACATTTTGTTAGTCCAACCTGATCTTTATGATAGTTTATTCCACATGAGACGCCCAAGCGAGCTACAGTACAGTTGTAACAATTGTAACAGTTACAGTTAGAGTCGTAGATCAAATTTGTTGAATGGAAAAAGAACAGACAGATTTTCTCTTAACTTGCACCACAGGCATCCAAAGCTCCCATTACGAGAGTGGAATGTAATTTACTTTATTATATAAACACCAATGAAATACCAAGTGAGCTTTCGCGTGAAAACTTGATACCTTCACATGTGAAAATAACATGTTATCTTCACATGTGAAAATATCACTGTTGCTATGGCTACACAATAAATCACGCCTTTCACACCGAAAAACTATCAGAGTGAAATGGTTTGGTATTTCATTGGTGTTTATATAATAAATAGAACATTACATGGCCGCTTGGAGATACAAAACTTCTTTTCTCGTGTATTTTTCAACACTCCAACAGAAATTTTGTATCTCCGCGCGGCCATGTAATATCCTCTATTTCTCACAAGAGAGTTGTTTTCACTTTAAAGGTGACCTTTGATACGTTGTACGAGAAATAAAATACTGAGGTCTGCAAATGTTAAATACCATTTTGACGTTTTCTTCTTTAAAATAAGTGAAGGAGACTAATACCTTTGATGTATCCCTGTGTTTTCTGATGTGAATTCATTGATTTAGTCGCCTTTTTGGCTTTATCATGTGACCCCAGTAACTCCATTTGTCTTATGACTGGCGTTATATGTTACAAAAAAATGTACAAAGAGTTTTGGTATTAAATTTGGTTGAAATTTCTAAAGATTTCCTCATTTTTATTGATTCAAACATTGCTGAAGCAGGTTTTGATTCAAAGCCCGTTGGCTACTTTTTCATAAACATTTTGCTCATAGTCTCCATGACACGTGCACGTGAACACTCTAAATTACGCGCTCATCTTTTATCCAGTTATGAATATCTCATAAGCTTGTTGATATCAGTCATTATACTTAGTTCATTCACTGTATGCTTTAAATACACGCACAATAATGAGCCCAAGGTGACCATAATAACCTGAAGGAAAAGAATACTTGTATAATTATGTGTTAGGGATACTGACATACCTGTCTGGAACACTCTTACACTGAAAGGACATTGACTTGGTTTCTGGTGACAAATCCAGGCACAAAATCTGAAGAACAGGTGAGACCTCTTCACTTATATGCTTGTAACAATCTTTAGCATTTTTGATACTTAAAAGGGCTATGTCAGAGATAAACGGCTTTTTTAGGTCAATTCTGCGCTTAAGTCATTACTCCTGTAGAGTTAATGGGATGAACAATCTACCTTATTTTTTATTGGGGACGTTAAGATAAACCATTCTCCCCCTCAGGTATGGGTAGGCAAAGACGTTTTCCATGTAGCTATATAACACGTGACCATGATTTCCCTGATAAATGTGGTAATGGCATCATTACACTACCTGCTAGCTATAGCCTAGCCATTTCGCCAGGGAAAGAGGCAGTCAATGTTTATTTCCAGCTAAGGGATAGCTATAGTTATTTTATCCCTCCCTGTACATGGAAGCGGCCTATCTTAAGGTCCCTATCATTGCAAACCACACTTACAATATACTCAGGACAGTTGACTTGTGGTGGCCTGCTTCTCTCATTTTCTGAACTCTCTGAACTAACAGATCCACTGTCCCCTGTCACAATTGCCTGCGCGTTTGGTAATTTATTGCCTTCTCCCTTATCCTCTTCACCATCACCGCTAACACGTTCCTCGCCATCAATATCTATTAATAATCTCTCTTCGTTATCCCCCTGATCTTGGGTAGCATCACCATCATCATGCTCATTTTGTTCACCTTCCATTTAGAAATGAGTCTTTGATCTAGAGTTAAAACAAAAGATTAATAACCAGAATAAAAAATCATTGACTGCAAAACTGATAAACATTTTGGGAATGTCTTTCTGTAAACCCTGGTTCTCATATATTGCTGTCAGCCTACCTATGAAATAACTTCCAGTGCTGCCTAGGATACCGTTTTGATATGAGAACAGAAGTCACTGGCAACAGAGGCAATCATAGTCTTAACCACAAGGTAGCCTGAGAAATTGACTTGAGTTCAACCTGCAGGCATGCGAGCAATCGTAAAAACCTGTAATGGCTGTTGCTGCTAGCCCGAGAAAACAGGCAACATTCCAGGCATCTTTCCTTGCAAGATGACATCCGAGAAATGAGCACAGAGATTCCATACTGATGACGCTTCACCAGTCCAACCCTCCAAGTTAAAGTTTTTTCTTGGTCACCATTTGTCAACCAACTGTTTTGGTTTAGGGAGACTTTTTTAAGAATCAAGTCGCCAGCTCCTAAATTTTAGGTGCCATGGCAACCAAAATGGTCGCAACGTAGAGTGTTGACCACCTAGATATCGGTGGTGCTTCTGATTGGTTGTGCCGCATGGGAGATTTGCTTCAACCAATTAGAAGCAGTACCCAGATCTGAATAGTGATGCATCATCTGTATGAAATTGCTGCACTCATTTCTCAGACATCATTTCACCTGGAAACCACCAGTGGACCAAAATGTCTGCTGTTTACTCAGGTTATGCTGCACCTGGCAGCACATTTTTCTAAACGTCAGAATATATAGTATTAGGCAGGATCAGCAGCTACATCACAGGAAGGTCACTGGCCATTAAATTCAGGCCAGCTTAAGTTTTCTTTCATTTCAACTTAAATATATTGCAATAAAAATTTAATTGCAAACTTGCAATTGCTCACAAGGATAGGGAGGTAATCACTGAAAAGATATATAGTCAAGATAATTATGTTTAGATTGGTTTAAGATTACTAATCAGAAATAAAGGTTAAATCTAGTATTAGTATTGATAGCTTAAACTTTCATGAAGCTAAAGTAATTTTAAAGGGCAAATTAGAATTAGAAAGCTGGGAGAAATAGTATGCTTAAGAAAAAGCCACTCATGATTATAAACACCAATGGACATTCCTCGCCAGGGTCATTTTTGTACACATACGTTAACTGAAACTCGGAAAATTTTCTTAAACTGAGACTACCGCGAACAATATCTCACCATCGTATTCAACATACAGCAAACATGTTTCACATGCTTCCGCCGTCCGCCATGTTGGCCATGAATTGTTTGGAAAACTGGGCACAACCGTTCAATTCCGACAGATAGGAAGCTTGGGGACAAGAAACGTCATCTCTATGCACGTGCGCAGTGAGAAGTTAGTCAGCAGTCAGTCAGCAGAAAAGATTTTAGACCGGTTGCACTTTACATTTCTGCCGTAAAAACCATGGCGCATCAGTAAGTCTACATTCATAATCTTGTTAAGTAGTTGATTTGTACTTTTCTCAGTCCCGTGTCCGGATTTCTTGTTTGAATTTCACAGTTACAAGAACTAAAAACATGTATTCTGAGGGACAAGGTGGCACGATTATGCATTGTGGTGAATCGCTCAAGAGTTATGGTCTTTTACTTAGCTCTTAGCTTTTCGATTACATCGTGAAAATATCAATTATTATCCAGTTGACTATTTAGACTTCGAAATTCATCCTAGTACCAAATGTTTGAGCTTTTTTGTCAACTTTTTGCCCGAGCGATTTTCATTTTCGTCCGTGTTGAAAAATGAATGTTAACGCTGGTTAACGTAGTCTGACTTCCTGTTAATTGACTTGTGTTACAGAGAAGAACTCGCCACGGCTATCTTAAAGAACAAAGCAAAGCCAAACCGTTTGTTAGTGGAAGAGGCCGTAAACGATGACAATTCTGTGGTATCTATGTCTCAGGTTTGTTGAAAATCATAGTATTGGTGATAAGTTTTGCCTGTGGAGCTTTTGTTCCCTTTCACTTTACATGCATTTTCACTTTCTTTTTGTACTTTCCCTCCACAGGCGAAAATGGAAGAATTACAGCTCTTCCGTGGTGATACAGTTCTCATTAAAGGAAAAAAGAGACGAGATACCGTAAGTAAACTTTATGATACAGCATATCTAGAAACTACTACTGCTGTATGCTGGACGTTACTGTACTTACGTAATGTTAAACGAGAAATTTGTAGCTATTTTTGTTCAAGCCCATCGATTTTTTTTTAACGAAATATCTTTACTCTCTGCACATTTAAATTGCCCAGCATGCAGGAGAAATCTGTACAACTTTGTTGTTACTTTATCTCCTCATTTGACAGGTTTTGTCTTGTGTCAAGTGCTGATTGGCTAAAAATAAATTAGTCATTTCCAAGAAAAGCACTACTTTTATTGTGAACTTATTACTTTGTCATTGTAATAAACAATGAAACTCAATAGTTTAACCACATAACATGTATTTTATTCAAACTCTTAGAGATCTCATTAGGTCACTTAATTTAAATGGACTAAGATTTTCGTATAAACATGGAGTAGATGATCTCACCCTAACATCCCAATCCACTACGCACTTACTGAAACTTCTTCTCATACACAGATCTTGAATTTAATACTTAACATGGCACTACTAAAGCCTGGGTGAATAATAACATTTTGAGAGATCACTAAGTTATCTTGGGTCATCTTTATGAAACTTTCCATAAACTGCGAGAAGTTATGTCTTCTAATAAGAACTGAACATGTACAGGTCTGAAGTCCATGAATGAGTATGAGATGTTCATAAGAGATGTACTATTTGGTGAATGTGTTTAATGTGAGAGTACATGTAGTCAATGTTACTAATGCAAGGTTTTTTGTTAGGTCTGTATTGTGCTGTCTGACGAGTCAGTACCTGATGACAGAATACGCATGAATCGGGTTGTGAGGAGAAACCTTCGTGTGAGACTTGGTGACATTGTCAGGTACTTATATACATGTGCATAGATAAATAACTTGATTTATGAAGAAAACATATGAATCAGTACCATGAAAAGCACATCAAAATCAAGGGGCAGTTGCAAATAACCCCCATTCCCTTCCCCATTGTACCAATTTACTGGACTTGCTGTATCCAAAAGTTAATAGAGTTGAGATGTCATTACGTCCATTGCCATGGAAGCAAGATTTCTGGATGACAACAAACTGAAAACGTCACTTAAAAAGTGGACTTGCATTGTGGCGAAAGTTTCTGGGGGTTAAATCTGAAACAACTGTATTTGAGTGTAGATAAAGAAAAAGATATTTTTATGTGGTGTTCACCTACCTCATAAAGCTGGCCAGTGAAATTAGGAAGTTTCTCGTCGCAGTAGTGCAACGATGGCTAAGAAATGTACTACAAAAGAGTGTGATGCACATGCGAGGTTGTTGTTTCACTAATATAAACCTATTGCTTTTTTGCTGTCCTTGTTGCCGTCACCATCGCCCGCTATTGCTGTGATCCAGAAATGTTGCTACCATGATAATGTGACGTCACACTTCTCCTCTCCGTAATACTCATTTTCCTTTTTTTGTCACAGTGTCCAAGCATGTCCTGAAGTCAAGTACGGCAAGAGGATTCATGTGTTACCTATTGACGACACAATAGAGGGCCTAACAGGGTTTGTAGCGCACTGTTTTGTTTTACCATGCTTATAATGAGATAATAAGATCAAAGATAGGATTTTCATGGCTGATGTCAAAATGTTATCTCCACAGCAATTTGTTTGATGTCTATTTAAAGCCTTATTTCTTGGAGGCCTACAGACCAATCAGGAAAGGTAAGTATTCTTTCTTCCTGTGGAATATAAAAAAAGAGACATTGACATTAGATGAAGAATCACTCAGGGTGTTAAATCGTGTGTCCCTTTCTGTGCTCTTTAATAAAATTAATATGAAAAAATGACTTTTTCGAAGCTGCTTTTTTTGCATAATAAATAATGTACAGACTTGGCTGAGAGAAATTCAGATGTGACTAGCTAACCACTTACAATACATGTATGTGTTACAACCGTGTCTACCCACATACTGGTAAGTTAACTGTGTTATAAATAATGGATCATTTTGCAATGATTGTTTCAGGTGATCTGTTTCTTGTGCGTGGTGGTATGAGAGCTGTTGAGTTCAAGGTTATCGAGACTGATCCAACACCGTACTGTATAGTTGCACCTGATACTGTGATTCACTGTGAAGGAGAACCAGTCAAAAGAGAGGTCAGTCTCAGCTTTCTTCTGAATGGCAAAATAATAAGTAACAGTAATTTGAGCCATATAGCCTCCCACAAAAATGCTTTAGGGCTTCGTCACACATTCCTAAGAGCTAGAACAACTGCATGGGAGGCTCTTTGAGCCAGTGCTGTTAGTTCAAGCTGTAATGCCTGCTGCAGGTGAACTCCCTTGATGTTATGGGTTATTATGCCAGTTAACCAAAGTAGAGATCATACACAGGCATTAAAATGTTATAGGCAAACATTTTGATGCTATGCCTGCTTCAAAACTAAATGACACCATGTCTTTTGTCACAAATTGTTCTGCAGTAACGTTGCATGATCAAATTCCTGTGTTTGATATGTTATCACACACAGTTCTCATTGCTTTGCCTGTGCAGGAATTTGTACACAGCAAAGTTTATCAACGAAAATTGGTCCTCTGACTTCTTCCCCGTAACAACACCCATCCACCTTATTAATCATGTTTTACTGCTTGTACACAATTCAGATCACATAATACAATGTATGCTATGTTTAAAAAGTTCTGGGACTGTAATTAAGAGGTAGGGGCCATGGATTTCCCCAGGCTACTATTAATGTGGCCCCCGCGACTTCCATAGGAAAATAGAGGAAACATAGCACTAAAAGAATTGTAATCCCTAGCGGTTTTATTTCGTGCCTACTTGTTGTATTTACCGGGCAACTTGAAATCTTAGTGACATCCCTGACCTTTGAAATCCAGAGCACGCTCTATATAAGTTTGTCCACAGCTTAACCTTTTCTTTTTACTCAAAGGCGAAAGTAAGTTGCCAGGCACAATTGGTAATTTAACTTTAGGGTTTGTTTTGTTTAGATGTGTTAATGAATGATAGATTATATTGCTGGGCTTTAGGAAGAAGAGGAGTCATTGAATGAAGTTGGTTATGATGACATTGGAGGCTGCAGAAAACAGTTGGCTCAAATTAAGGAGGCAAGTGCAGACAGTCACCTGTCCTAGCTACAGTTCTCTCAATTAGATCTGAAATTTTTTATTTCCCCTAGTAGCAGATGTATCACACTAAATCTCAATTTCCATAACCTTCATTTCAGTAATTTTCTTGTTTTGGCGTTATCTCCTCTTGTTTCTCACATACATGTACATGTATAGTGGAAACTTGTCAGGGATTTCACCTAGTGGCTCTACAAGCATGATCATCAAAATAGAATCAAAAGAACTTCCTAGCTGTTCAGGGCTGTCAAAAAGTTTTGAGTAGCAGGCTGATAATGAATAGTAGGCAGTTTTGGAACTCGCACCAAAGGCACAAGTTCTTAAGGGCCGAGGCATCTAGGGACATTTTGGAATTTTAGAGTCTCAGAAATGGCATTTCTAGGGGTTTCCAAGAGGTATTTTCCACCATGGACGCCATGTTGTTTCATGAGAATACACTGGGAACAATGCCATTGATCCACAACATCGCATGGTTTGAACTTTTCACAAATCTAAGCCTATTTAAATATGCGTTCAATGTCATTCAAAACTGGGAATCGGATGTTTTACAATTTTATTCGATGGTGCTTATTTTTTGTTAGCAGTTATGGTAGAGGGGGAGCCAGCTAAGGATGGCTAACTAGCAGGTGGTTTTAGCCGGCTACCGACCCCTATTGACAGCCCTGGCTGTTCAGTTCCTTGCCAACCAATTGCATGCACCCGGCAAGTTAAAATCTCAGTGACATCCCTGAGGCTCTTAACCATAGCCTCTTTGTGATATTAGTGGGTCCTATGTTATTCAAACTGTGTTTTGAATTGGTCTTCTTCAGATGGTGGAACTACCACTCAGACATCCCCAGTTGTTCAGGGCTATTGGAGTGAAGGTAGGGTGATCAGAAGTAAATGAAAAAAGCAAGTACATTTTAGTATAAATTTTGAACAACAACATGAGGTCTCCCTAATTGTCCAAAAACAATATCCCTTAAATTTTTGTGTTCTTCCATTCCTTGTATTTGCAACTTATTATTAAAAGTTGTTTGATCCCAAAATAATATTACCGCAGAACTAAAACGAATACAGAATAGCCAGCTTTGTGTCCAATTGTAGCCTTTTTGAAGCAAAGTATTTCCAAAAAATTAGCACTTAGTACTTAATCACACAAGTATTTCAAGGATGCTTGACCTTTGATTTTGTCTTGACTGTTATAGCCTCCTCGTGGTATTCTTCTGTATGGCCCCCCTGGAACTGGAAAAACACTCATGGCGAGGTAGGTGTCCATTTTTACTGCCAGTAGTCAGTGCATGTAACATGAGTGAAAAGTATTATTTAGTATCATTGTTCTCATTAGATTTATAATACTTGCATGTCAACATGTGCTCTTACAAATTGTGTAGCTGCAAATGAAACATTTGTCCTTGTTGTTGCAAGAAAGAAGTGATCTTGCAGTAACCTTGTTCAATGATTAACGTTTGTTGATTGATTTGACAACTATGCTTAATTATATGCATTAATTTTTTGCAGGGCTGTTGCCAATGAGACAGGAGCATTTTTCTTTTTAATTAATGGTGAGATTTTTGTTTCCTGGAATATTATAACCCGACTAGTTTTCAATATTTTAGGACAACTGGTCAGATTTTGACAAGAAAAGAAATGGTGCTTTATAGGATAAAAATGAATGTTTATTGACTTTCCTAGAAGCTTGTGCCTTCAGTACTTAGCAAATGGCTTCCTTTTACTTTTCTTGGGAACTGCGCTTGTCTAGTGTTAAGCTCAAGTTTGTAGTTTTCATTTTATTTGGCAAGTTGTCAATATTATTTTGATTTGCACAATGTTGATTGTGTGTTCATTGAGCTTGTCAGGAAGTCTGAATCAAACAGGGCACTCTAGTGTTTAGGACAACTTCTTAAACTTACTTGTTGTATTTTTAATTTTTCCTTTAGGTCCAGAAATCATGAGTAAACTTGCTGGTGAATCAGAAAGTAATCTTAGGAAAGGTACTGTACTCAAAAAACTTGTGTCATATTTCATTGGCTTGCCTTTTCATAAATAAATTATTTTAAATGATTCTTAACAATTCCAATGCTTTCTCTGTTTAATCTTAACAGCTTTTGAAGAGGCAGAGAAAAATTCACCTGCCATTATTTTCATTGATGAGATTGATGCAATCGCTCCAAAGAGAGATAAGGTGAATAATACTAATGTACATCAACTTGCTATTAAACTATTGTCTGTAATAACCACAGTCCATGGACATTGTAATACAAATCAAATAAAAAAAGCGTACTCTAAAAAAACTTTGCAAAAACTTTTCAATAGATATCTGTACTCAATATTGTTACCTACATGTATGTTTACTGCATGTGTTCAGTTAAATAATCCCTGTACAATCCCACTGTATTCTTGTGACAGACACATGGCGAGGTGGAAAGGAGAATTGTCTCCCAACTCTT
Source organism: Porites australiensis (assembly GCA_022179025.1). NCBI lineage: Eukaryota > Metazoa > Cnidaria > Anthozoa > Scleractinia > Poritidae > Porites > Porites australiensis. The sequence continues at coordinate 316,116 of BOPM01000174.1, read as the reverse complement.
GACTTTGATGGATGGCCTAAAGCAGAGATCTCATGTCATTGTAATGGCGGCCACCAACAGACCCAACAGTGTAGATCCAGCTCTCCGTAGATTTGGTAAGTCATCTTTCATCTCAGTAAATGAGTCTTTGACTGTGATGATGAGTTTTCCTGGTAATTCTTAGAGGTGGTGTGCCTCCTCTTTCTCAAAATCCTGATCCTATGTCTACTGTTTCCTCAGGCTACTCCTCAAATGCTATTGCTCCTGGACTGCTCTGCCCAGCACTGTTAGCTTTTTCTATTTCTGCGTGGCTGTGCTCTCTCTCTTTTTTTTCGCAATTATTTCCTTTAAATTATTTTACTCCTTTTGTATCAAGAGCACAATAAAGATTCTTGTTGTTGTTGTTGTTGTTGTTGTAATGTAAGCTGTATTTCTGCTTCAGGTCGGTTTGACAGGGAGGTAGATATTGGTATACCTGATGCAACTGGTCGTCTGGAAATCTTGCGAATCCACACAAAGAACATGAAATTAGCTGATGATGTTGAACTTGAACAGGTATGTACCATAATATATTAAAAATTACGTGTAATAAAGTGGCTAAAGCCGTTAAACAGTGCTCAATACACTTTTTAAGTGTAGAGCTTTGAATAAGAAGATATAACGTAGAGACAAAATTCTCTGTTACTCCGAGTTTCGTGTTCACGCACGACATGTATATATATAACTTGATAGGTTTATTCTCCATTAAATACTGTCTGATGAGTGCGTGAGCACGAAACTCGGAGTAACAGAGAATTTTGTCTCTTCGTTATATCTTCTTATATTAAAAATTAATATATTATTAGTCCAAAACAAGTTACCAGTTAATTTCTGCTTCAAAGACTATGCTATGGGGCTGTCAATGATAATCATCATCATCATCATCACCATCATCATCATCATCATCATAAAACTATTTTTTTTTACTTTATTGTACGAATGAAATGCACTGTCATTTCTCTTTATTCCCTGGAGGTCTTGTAATTGTACTTGGTGTTATGCCCATATAATGAGTGAACATATGATTCTGATGGCAAATTGCAAATTGTTCATTGTTTGGTGATTTCATTGAGGTGTGACATAGACTTGAAACACAGGAGTCAGTTTTTCCCCAGAGTTGTGTGGGTAAACATGAAATAACAGTATTTTTTTGTGGTGGTGCTCTGATGAATTTGCTTGTTGTGATTTTTTTTTCATAGATTGCAGCTGAAACCCATGGTTATGTTGGTTCCGATGTTGCCTCCCTCTGTTCAGAAGCTGCTCTTCAACAGGTATAGTTTCTACCCCATTGAAATCTGTGGCTTTATTAATGTTAAAATTATGTGAAATTAGTTATATTAAAAATAATAATTTATTCTATAGTGACTCATTGCTTAACATTGGAAACTACACATACTAACAAGCCAAGTTTGGGCTCCAGCCTTGATTTCATACATTTCCTTACAATATAATTAGAGTACAGTGTTGCAAGTTATTTTGCGTCAGCTGATTTTGACGGTGAAGCTTGTGTACATGGAGCAGTTTGGATGGCCCTTTTTGGCTTCTCCATGACAATTGGGCAAACCCGAGCGTTTCAAATTGTTCGATCGTGCTGCAGAAACTGAGGCGATTTTTGATTTGTCTGTGCACCCTCGCAGTATTACATCTCTAATGAAATTGTTTTCTCCAGATTCGGGAAAAAATGGATTTAATTGACTTGGAAGATGAGCAAATTGATGCAGAGGTCTTGGACTCATTAGCAGTGTCTATGGATGACTTTAGGGTGAGTACATTTAGAATTCTGTTACTCACATGTGGCATTGGCAATGCCTTTCTTGTTTTTTAATTGCAAAATACCTTTCCCAAAGCACAGTCTCCTGCCAATTTTATATTATGTTTGAGCAGGTTCACCGCTTTGGAAAACCAACTTGTAAATCTGTCCCAAAATGGAAACAACAGTGCATTGGTGTTGTTTCTTTCCATTGACTCTTAATTTGCAGACAAGGAATCAAACAATTATTAAGAAACATGGTCAGGTGCATCTCAACCCTTTTAGCCCAAATATCTAGATTCAAATCCTCCAAACTGATTTCCATACGATTACTTAAAGATTTGGTTGAGGAAATTTGACAAAAGATCAGGGAGTTATTTATTAAGAGAATATTAATCACAAATAAGATAGGAAAAGTGGAAAAAAGTAGTGACAAGGAGACCTTATAGAAACTATAGGAGCTTATGAGAGGTTGGGCCTCCTCGAACTACAGGTTAGAGCTGATAGTTCCTGCCTATCCCAGCTGCGTAGTTCCTCTGGAAATCTTTATGGCTCGGAAATTCAGCATGGGATTTTTGGAGGGTTAAATTTTGGCTTAGAGGTTTTTTTTGGGTTTTGTTTGAAGCCCTAGAGATTTTTTGGGGTTTTGATTTTTGCCCCTATTCAATCATCCCTGTCACTTGAAATCTGGAGTACCGCTACTGGTGACTAAAACTGTTTGAAAACAAGATTGACGAGTCCAGAAGTTTGGGCTGCCGGCTTGAGGTGATTCAGGCAGAAACTCCTTTTCTCCACCTCACTCAAGACGACAAAAAGAGGCTCGGCTCCCAGGGTGAAAGACTGGTTGCAATGTTTTTAGTTTAGCCAGACACTAAACATCCTATACATTCTGTCCTGACAGTATGCCATGGGCGTATCCAACCCGTCCGCTCTACGTGAGACTGTGGTAGAGGTACCGACCACAACATGGGATGACATTGGTGGCTTGGAAAATGTCAAGCGTGAACTGCAAGAACTGGTGCAGTACCCTGTAGAACATCCAGACAAGTTCCTCAAGTTTGGAATGATGCCATCCAAGGGTGTGCTGTTTTATGGACCTCCAGGCTGTGGTAAAACACTCTTGGCTAAAGCCATTGCAAATGAGTGTCAGGCCAACTTTATTTCTATTAAAGGACCTGAACTGCTGACTATGTGGTTTGGAGAGTCAGAGGCGAATGTTCGTGATGTATTCGACAAGGTGAGGTTTTACTGTACTGACTAGCCTGCAGAGCTGGCATTTTTTTTAAATGCTCAGAGATAAATTGATCACAGTCACCATCTTAAAAGCCCGCAAAAAAAAACTTGGGAAGGAGGGGCGAGTTAAGGGGGTGGGGAGGAGAGTATTTTTCCTCTCCTCCCCCTCCTCTATTTTAAACCCAACAATCTCTCCCTTGAAATCAGTTTTTAACCTGCCTCAGCTCTCTGTTATGCCCAACGTCGAAGATGGCAGGAGAGCTTTAGTCCCACAAAAAGTGGCTTTGTTCACGCTGCAAAATACAAGTGTGCCCAAAATCAGTACAAGAAAAATCATCATTATTTCAGTGTAAATGTCATAGAATCTAACGTTTTCTAGTACCTTTCACTACCAGCATGCTTGTTATATATTACAGTGAAACCCCATTACTGCGACCACTGGTGGACCATAAAGTCCTGGTCACATTAACGGGGTCTTCAAAATAATGAAATGACTCGGTAATTTTTGCGTTCAGGCAGCGTGCAAAGAAAGACATGTCTGATAGCCCAAGGCTAGTGGATTTTGCTTTCAGACTAGTGAATTCTGTTCTTAACTTGCCCAACAGGCAATTGAATTTTTTTGGGAAATTCAAATTACGGAATGATTGTAATCAATCCTGCTAATCAGAAAGGGTTTTGGCGCTAGCTGAAATGACTTGTGGGTTAGTACATGCTAGCTACAGCTTGCCCGAATGGTAGGCTGTGAAAATGACTTTGTTTGCAGCCTGGTTCAGGTGAAAAGAATTTGATTGTGATGACAAGGTAGTCATATACACAGGGTGTCCCAAGGTGTTGTTCCACTGTACAATGTAATTAACTTACTTTCCCAAAGCACAATCCCCTGCCAGTTATAAATATGTTGAGTGCAGGTTCACAGCTTTGGAAAATCAAGTTGCAAGTCTGTTTTTTGTGGAAAGATAAATATTGCTTTTACTTTCCAATGACTGGATTTGCAAACATGAATGTAAAAAATTTTATTATTAGTGGTTTAAGTGTTCACTTTTCCTTTGAATACTCAAGTAAAATACTAATATTATTGTCATTAATACTCTGAATATATCACAAGTTCATCGTAAATGCAATTTAGTAAATTCTCTGTGTTTGTAATTCTGTCAGGCTCGAAGTGCTGCTCCTTGTGTGTTGTTCTTTGATGAGTTAGACTCCATTGCCAAGGCCAGAGGAGGAAATGTGGGAGATGGAGGTTCGTTCTTTGTCACAATATGTTCTAAAATGCAAAAGTCAGTTTTTCTCAAATCTTCCAAATAAATAACATCATTAAATTTGTTTGGTATATTTAGGCGGAGCTGCCGATCGTGTTATCAATCAGGTGCTCACTGAAATGGACGGCATGAACGTCAAGAAAAATGTTTTCATCATTGGAGCTACAAATAGGTTTGTTCATCATTTCTTGCCTGCAGTGAAACCCTTATATAGCAAATCCCGTCTACTCAAGTGGTATGAGTCATTAAGTTGTGCGATTGACTCAAGTGGTGAATGTTATACATTTGAGTGAAACAAAGTGAAGGTACATTACTTGGCTGCATATCATTAGACAAGTGCAGAGAGTGAGTGCTGTCAAGTGGTGCGACTCGTACGACCATTCTAAAAGCATCCTAAACGAAAAACATTCTATTCATGAAACTACAAAATGGCTGAATCACAAAGAGTCTAGTTAGTGTGTGAGCAAGAACGCACACACCATGAATATTTCTTGTTAACCTTGTTCTATAGGCATCGTACAGGTGAGATGTGACCTCACTAACTGCATGAATTGTACGAGTCGTTCCACTTGAGTTGTACCACTTGACAGGGCCCCACTACAACTTTGCTCACAAATTCTAAGTGTTGCTAGTGACATGTGATTTCACCAGGATTCATACTGATTGACAGGGCCCCCTCAAGAACTTTGCTCACAAATTCTAAGTGTCACTAATGAGATGCTATTTCTTCAATTCCATGACTCGTACGAGTTGCACCACTTAACAGGGCCCCTTCTCTAGAACTTTCCTCCCAGATTCTAAGTGTCGCTAATGAAATGTGACTTCACCAGTTACATGGCTTGTACAAGTCATACCTCTTAACAGGGCCCTCTCACAAATTCATAGTGTCTCTAAATGAGAGGCAGGTTAACTATGTGATACCTCATATTACCTTACTGAAATATCACCCATTCACCACTAGTACAGTTCAAAGGCTAATCTCACCACTTTACCACTCCTGCTTGTTGAAACACACTTGTCACAACTTTCACGCCTTAAACAATGGTGAGTATTGGACAACCCTCGTAGGGTGGGGAGATCACCATAGATGCTGGGGAGTACATGGACACGAAAGGACTTCCCCTCCTCAAGCTTTGTTTTAGCATTTTACGGCAGAGATCATTTCGACATGTGACTCTTTTTAACTGTATATGTTGTTTTTATGCAGGCCAGACATTATTGATCCAGCCATCATGCGACCTGGTCGTTTGGATCAGCTGATTTACATTCCTCTTCCTGATGAACCAGTGAGTCAATTATTGATGCATATAATAATAAATTGATTATGTCAGTTATACACTTGAATGATTGCACTTATGAAAAGTAAACTCTATTCTATGTGCATGAGCCTGTTACAGACAAAATTAAACCCATATACTAGTGTAAGATTGCCAGTGACAAGGTTAGGAAAGATGTGTTGTGATTCTGTTTTATTGTTTGTACAGTTTTCTTTAAATATTTTGTGTACTTATGGTAATATAAGTTAATGTATGATTAGAGTAACCACAACACATAACAACATGACATGTACATCTAGAGCACTGGAGAGGTTTGTGGATGATGCATTTGTTTGTTTCATGGGCGCAGAAAAAGCTGCATGTAATTCAGTGGTGACCAAGTAATGTAGCTCATTTCACTAATGACCTTTCTTCTCATCTATTCCAGTCACGTGTCTCCATTCTCAAGGCTTGCTTAAGGAAATCGCCAATTGCAAAGGTTTGTTCTACAAATACGTCTCTTTTCAATATTTTCTGTTATTGTTTTACGAGGTGGAAGTTACTTCATTAGTAAGTGAAAACTGGCCAAATACATAAACCTCATGATGCTGTAAGATCTTTTCTGGAAGTGGGGAATGGGGCTTCATATTGTTTGATCTGGGGTTTTCCTTGTTTGGCTTGCATGGGTTTTGTATGTGTTAGCAATCTTGCATAGCTATTGTAGCTAGCACACTCTTTGTGCATGCTGTTATTTTAGAAAAAAAGCTTTAGCAAACTACATTTGGGGAATATAAGTTCTGGTTATTGTAATTTCGTGACAATTTTTTCTGCTGGGACTCTGTTGACTGGCTGCTCGTTTAAGTTGTGACTCTAATTACGTCGTTACTGTTAAAATTGAAAATTATGTTTGCAAAGTTTAACACAAGTTTTATTCAACAGGATGTAGAATTGGGCTACATGGCCAAGGTTACTCAAGGCTTCAGTGGTGCTGATTTAACAGAAATCTGCCAACGGGTAATTTTTCAGTTTTTATTGTACAACTTAAATTGGGCTTTTCCTTTTAATCAATTACTTGCTTCTATCTATCACTGAAGATCACTGAACCCCTCTTCAATAGAACGTGTTTGCAAATGCTGTAATATAAATTTACCTAAGTATATTTTAGATAGTGTTGGTGAGTACTGTTAGGAGTGCCAGTGATTCTTTTTTAGAGGTATTATTGTGCCTAGTGATCTGTGGGAGCGGTTAGGTCACAAATACATTAAGAATGACAGGGGCCTGCAGGGTTCTCATAAAGTGCCATAAAACTGCTACTTCAAATTTTGAGCTGTGTACTTTTTGGGAAAAAGGCTAAGGTGAGAGAGTGAAAGTCTGAATTCATTGCCAAGCTGCGCAAGTCCACATCCTAACTTTCTACTTTAGAACTTTATGAGAACCCTCGGCCTGGTGTGATGATTTATGGTCATATCTTAGCCCTTTTTCCATGAGTATTTCCCCTTTTTTTTCCAGTATACCTCTAACTTTGTATTGCAGTATCAGAAACCTTTTATGTGATCTGACTTGTAGGCATGTAAACTGGCTATCAGAGAAGCAATTGAGACAGAAATTCGAAAAGAGAGAGAGAAAGAGGATAATCCAGATTTGGATATGGTAAGAGCTTTTACTAAACATTTATTTTTCCTGTCATCTGGAAGACACACATGTTTACATAACATTGTCTTGACATTTCTATGACTAAATTTGCTTTGCACTGCACTTTTTTCCTGAAAATAATCATGTTGGGCTCAGAATTTAAAAGTTCTTGGTTCATGAATCATGCATGCTTATTTTTCCTGTGATCTGGAAGACACATATGTTTACGTAACATTGTCTTTACATTTTTATGACTAAATTTGCTTTGCATTGCATTTTTTTTTCCTGAAAATAATCATGTTGGGCTCAGAATTTAAAAGTTCTTGGTTCATGAATCATGCATGCTTATGTCTATCAAAATGATACAGTATGATATTGTAAAGTAGGGACTGTTGAATAGACCTTTCCCGCATTACGCGCCAGTGAGCAAACTTAAAGAAATGAGGACAAGGCTCAGGTGGACGATTTCATACGAATCACTGTATTGTGTCCACTTGAGCCTCGAGTTGGTGCCTTTGTTTACAGAAATGCAGGAAAGGTCTATTTAATCATACAGAGTCATCTTAAGGTTAAAAGCAACACTTTTTTAAAGTCCTTCATTGTCAAGGTAACCCTAGAACCTTGCCTTCTTCATCTCACACATCACTCTTCCCTTAGACTGCAAAACAGTCCGTATTTTTGCGTATTCAAGTACGCGTGAGTAGTCAACAAAAGGTCTGGAACGAGGCTGAAAACAGAGAGCGAGACTCTTACAGCACGCTTTACCGATTTCTTTACTGATTTTGAGAAAAAAAACGACTGTTTTGCAGTCTACTCTTCCCTTCGGTCTTCCCTTTCCTTGCCTTAGCTTGAATTGTTGTTGTCAGGGCTAGGTGAAAACCCGCCATTTATTATTATTATTACCTGTGTTCGACATGTGTTCATCTATGACGCTAACAAAAGGAACTGTAACAATATAGGAAGTGGAAGATGAAGATCCTGTTCCAGAGATTAGACGAGATCATTTCGAAGAAGCCATGAAATTTGCTCGCAGGTCTGTTAGTGATAATGACATCCGCAAATATGAGATGTTTGCACAGACCCTTCAGCAGAGCCGAGGATTTGGTGGAAACTTCAGGTAAGTTGATTCTTTTAAGATCAGTACAATCAGAATCATTTTTCCTTTCGTATTTAAATGTGTAATCCCAGTGAGGTCTCAAAAACAAAAGCCGGAATTTGCACAAGAAAGAAAAACCCTGAAGGATTCTGGTCATAGTATGCAACTGTAGTAAAATGATGGTATTGTGCAGATGGCCTAATGGTATGAAACTATGCATTTTGTTAGGTTCCCAAGCCAGAGTGGAGGCAGTGGAACTGAAGGAGGACAGGGCGGATCTGGTGCTGATAATTCTAACTTATATGATGATGAGGATGATGACCTGTACAGTTAGAACAAATCCTGCATATTATTCAGTTTTATTTTCAATTAATCTTTTGAAGCTTGAAAGTAGCCTCTGTGCAAAACTCTGTGAACATGTTTACATGTTTGTTTTTCTTTTAAACATGCTACATCAGGGTTAAGTTGCTGAAAAAAATCTGTATTAAAACAAGGAAACAAAATTAGTGTAGAGCGTAGCTTCCAAATGTCAAGAATGTTACATTTAGACACAACTGATATTTAATAAAATACATTTAGAAGAAATAGGTTTTACTTGATTGCTTGAGGCAAAGGTTCAGCTTCTTGACTTTTGAACAGCATGCTAATTATTAGACATAGACAGTGCTGGTCAGCAGTCCCTATCTCTAATTATTATCTGCCTCGTACCCAGACGTCTCTCTTTTGATGAAAATGTGCGTGTAAAGGAAGGCGGGAAGGAGACCCTTCCCATGGTTCCTTGCGGTTCATCACCAGTCACTCGTTTCGCGCTCGCCTCTGCCATGCAAAAAACGAAGTGCCTGAGGAGGAGGCTGAATTATTATAATAAATTATTATGTTGGGCAGTCTTAAGGTATTTGCAGAGCCTCAGTAACTCAACAACTCTTTTAATGACGTCAATTTGTTCACAGTGCTTTTCAGGTGCAGTCATTTTAATTGCTCTGCTCCCAGCCTTCCTTCCCTCCCTCTGGATACGTCTTGATAAGTAATTACAAACTCTCCACTGAGGTCCTCAGTGTGATTGTGCCTGGTGGTTACTGCCCAAAGGGTTGTTGTGGTTACCTCAGCGCCTGCTTGCAGACCCCTCAGTTTTTCCAGGCACATGCTCCACACCCAACTATTGTTGGCAACGGGTCGTGACCCATTTAATGCAATGCTTTTTCCGTATTGGTGAAGAATAGTATTGTTGAAGACCATCAGCATCAACATGATATTGGTATTAGTATCTTTATTGGACTTTCCATTGGCAATAGTCTGCCTATGAATCGTTTCTCAGTGAACAATTATATAAATTGAACAAAAGAACCATCACTTACATGTACTTTAACATAAACTATGCCATCCATGCATTCAAAGAATGCAAATCAGTTCTCCTTTAACCTCCTTCAGTTCTCTCACATTTTTTTGTGTTGTTTTGTTTTACTTTGTTTGATTTTTTGGGAAGCAAAGGTTTATAACCTTTATAAACAAGCACATTAAAAGACTTGTATTAATAATTGTTGTTAAGACATGTTTTGAACACATCTGTGTTGTCTGTTATTTAAAAAGACAACTTTAAAATTTAGTCACCACATTTCATCTTTCAGAGTACTATGAATGTTGCAAATAAAAGTCACTTCTTTCAACTGATACAATCTAAACGCTTCCAACTAGTAGGTTATGACCACCGATCAGGTAGTGGTGGGGTCATCATTCCCTTACAACAGTCCAATCAGTGTAACTTAAGAAACTGATGAGTAACTTCATAAATTCCAACTGCTTCTGCTGCTTTCTCGTCATAGTCAGACCAGTCCTAAGAGGAAAAGTGAAGACTGTTAAGTGTCTTTCGTTGTACTCTTGGCCTCAGTCGTTAGTCAATGCTAACCACTGGGTAGAGATGTATCTTGAGGATAACACAATGATAATTTGGTTTGCAGGGCTCGAAATTAAAAAGATCCTCAGGTTGCCTTTTGGTGACCAACTGGAGAAATATAGTCGCCAATTTGTACAATGTAAATGACGCAGCTCATAGTTTGGCACGATCCGTCAAATGTGATTGTTTGAAAATATCGCAGACAGAAGTCAGTATAAATTTGGAGGTAAACTGGCTTTGTTTATGTGATTTGGCACATTTTTTATGGCGAGAGCAAAGCAAAATAACAAAAAATGTTAGTTTCACCTTTATTCTTTTAATTTAAATCTAAATCATAGGGAAATCTGGTTGCCAAAGTGGTGACTAAACCGGAATTTTTAGTCGACAAGGACAAAATGTTAGTCACATTGGCAACCATATCAGTCCTCAGGTACTCCACTGAAATAATTTTTACAAACAAATAATCCAAAAAAGCACAACTGGCAGGAGGCAATCAGTTGGCTATTTAAAAGTGTGGCCAAGGATTTGAATTTGGAATGAACAGGAAACAAATCCAGGTACTGGTCAGAGAAGCACTCGAACCCGGGAACGCCAGATTGTTAAACTGAAGCTCTGACCACTCTGCGATGAAAATTTCCATTATGCCTGATTACACTTCATGCTCCAACTGAAGCATTATGTCCAAAATTATGCCAGCATATTGTATCTAACTCTAGTCATAACTGAAACTTGTCAAAGCCAGTTAATTTGTTGTGTAAAAATAATTGTTATTGGAATCTCTTGCCATGCCCACAAAAGGCAATTCTGGTACCTTTCTGAAATGTTTTTTTTTCCTATAATTTTTTCTTTGATATTTTCCTTCTCTATAAGTTAAGTGTTCTTGTGAATCACAGTCCTCAGAGTTCATGTGACCTTATGTTAAATCAAGAGTTAACTGGCCTGTCCGCTTTAGTTAAAATTATGTACCTTTTCTGTTAAATTGACATCTGTGAACTTAGTTCCAGTGTCAACACCTTCAGCCACAAATCCACCCTGAGGACAAACAACAGTAATTAGACAACTAGTGAGCAAAATTTCAGAAACAATCTCAGACCTGCTAACCCCCAAAAGGCAAAAAATGAGCGATTCTGAACCCAGAGCTGGGAAAAGAAGTGAGAAGTGGGTAACACGTGGGAAATCAGTTGTCAACTTGTGAGAGTGTGAGATTGGTCATGAAATTGTGAGACTCACGACAAAGTCGTGGGACTTGCCAAGTCTGTGCCTCTTCACAAATGCCGTGGATAAATGACTCACCCGTGGTGAAAAGTCAACAGGCTCTACACCTCTGCAATCGAATGCCACCATTGTCTTAAACCTGTTGCTATCTTCAGCCTGTAATGAACATGCCATGATGTTAAAACAAATTGAAAGTGTCTACAAGACAGTCGGATTTTAAAATTATCGTATACTCCTTCACGCTGTCTTTGATTATATCGGTTTATTAGAGAAACAAAAGAGAAGATTATAGCCGAGTCTTAAAATTACCATATACTCCTTTATGCTGTCTTTGATAATATCTGTTGATTAAAAAAAAAAACAAAAGAAAAAATATATAATTATAATATATAATAAAATATATAATCATAGAATTAATTCCAAAAGTAGGTTGAGTTTGATCGTGCGGGTGAACGTAGTCCTGAATAGGACTGTTGTTGTTGACAGTGACTTATACATTGACAGTCACTGTCAACAACAACAGTCCTATTCACCCGGATGATCAAACTCAACCTACTTTTGAAATGACTCCTGGGTTCAAACCTTTCACGGAATTAATTCTGTTATAGTTTGGAGAAAAGTAGTCTGCTACACAGCCGTTTTTAGTGTCGTCACGCAACGCTCCTCCCTCTCTGTGGGGAGGAGCGTTGCGTGACGACACTAAAAACGGCTGTGTAGCAGACTAGGAGAAAAGCTGATTTTATGACCTCTTAAATGGCAGCAAAAAAACTTAATTTGGTATCACATGAAATTGAGTTTGCATTAATCATACAACATATCCAATAAATTTGCAACCATCCAATTTTGGGGCACCAATCAAACTTCGGAATAAATGCATTCTCTCTTTTATATTAATAATATTATTAATCATTCATTAGCCACATTTCCTCACCCATGGTGTTCTCTCTTCCACATAATTTACACTTTGAAACAAAATTTGCACTTCCTCTGCTTCCTTTTATTGCTTGAGCTTCCTATTAACAATACAGGTTATTCAGTATGTTTTATCACGAAAGGACTTGTTGGATTCCAGGAGTACAATAATAATTATTAAAGCCGCAAAAACATGCAACGTAGTACTGACTTTAGTCTGTGAATGAAATCCTGTGACATGACCATGCATTCAACTAAAAGCTACTGAGCAGTTCTTTCCTGTTGTACTGTATATTATGCTGTACAAGGTGGTTCTAACTTTTGAGTGTGTAGAAGAAATCCTGAAATGTGACCATTCAAATGAAAGCCACTGAGCAGTTCTTTCCTGTCATGCCATTTCTTATACTGTACTAGGCGGCTCTAACTTTTGAGTCTGTGCATGAAACCCTAATTTGTAAATGACCATTAAAATAAAATCTACCGAGCAGTACATTCCTGTGCTAGTGTTTGTTGTGATGTATAAGGCGGTTCTAACTTTTGACTCTATGGATTTAATACTATCAATGATGTTACAATTCACCTGAAACCTCTTCAGCACTACTTTTACATCGTGTTAATTAACTTACTGCAAGACACATATAAACCCAATCCTTGGTATTTTCCCCACAATTTTGACATTGCAGCTAAGGAAAAAGTACAACAATTAACTTTGAGAATAGAAAAAAAAGGAAACATAAAAATTTGGTACACTTAATGACCTGTCATGTAATGCCATTCTTAGCCTCTAGCGGACACAACTGGGGGGCAGGAGTTGTAATGATCTGCACCATTCCTTGTATATTTACAGCTGGGATCGAGAAAATTACATTTTCCCAAAAGTAACTAAGGTTGGATCTATTTTTGGTCACAGAATAGGCTACCAGTATAATGGGTACAGGTTCTGAGAGGCCAGCGGCACATACCCAGCAAAAATTAACCCCCGCTCCCCAACCAGGTTAACTTCTCCAATAAGTTTGCCTCCTGCCAGTTGGATTTGTTTGTAATCACATTAGGGCCATTTATACAAGGAAAAATAAGACGCGTCTTAAATAAGACACGAACTGTACCATTTATACGAGCATGTCTTATCTAATAAGACGCGTCTTAGCTAAGCCGTGTCTTATTTAAGACGAAATGTGCCATTTATACGGAAAGTTCGCGTCTTATTTTTCCTCATATAAATGGCCCTATTATGTTTAATTTGAAAGGTAAGAAAGGTTTTTTCAAACGTTTCTGACAAAAACGTGAGGTGGCAGGAATCTGCTCATCCAGGGAGGGGGGGGGGGGATAATATTGACATTACCATTTGTGGCCCATAAAGCTCTCC
>BOPM01000174.1:277625-291444 GCA_022179025.1 Porites australiensis | reverse complement strand
AAAAAAATTTTTTTATTTTTATTTTGCTGAATTTTTGTGAGCCCCCAGGTGGGGGGCCTTTCCTTTAATACTCCCCCCCCCCCCCCCCCCCCCCCGGGGTGTGAACATCATCAGTATGGAATTTCTGCAGTTAGAGTGATTTTCGTATGACCTTGAAAAATGGTTTCGGTAAGTGTTCATTATTTGTTTTATCAGCCAATGGATGAAAAGATCAAAACATGGACTCTTCGTTTTTCCGCTCAAGAAAACCCTAATAATTATGAAGAAGGCATTGTTCAATTAGCCAATCATGTTGCAGTATGATGTAAAAGTGAAGGATCGATTGATACTAGAAAGTTCTTGGACATGAAGTTTTTTCACCTGAGCATTGGCTTAACCAACCAACCAAAAGCCACGCGTGTTTGTATCTGATTGATAAATGAGTCAAATCGCTGTATTTGTGTTTGTTTGTTCTTTCTGTTTTGTTTGCACATTTTCATTTCAAGGTCATACGAAAATCGCTTTATTCCTAGGATGTTCTTTTGCCAGGAAACCAGTTGTGGCGGTGCCAAATGTCAGCTGTTTTCTCAGGCTAATTTTCTAGTGGTCACAACCATTTCCCTTGAACCACCTCGACTCCAGAGGAACTCTGCTGAACTTGAGTTGCCATGTCAGTTTTCAAAACTGAACCATTCATCACCCTCTTACAAGACTGGGAGTACAACAATGTGTACAGCTTTTTGAATAGGACATTCACTTGTGTTCTAATCACAATTTTATTCACAAAATGTATGTATAAATATCTTGCTATGATCTCAAGTCTGACCAAACAACTTTACTTTTGTGACATTGCTTCTGCATTAGTTGAACTAAGTAATACATACACCCTGTACAAATGCTGTGGAAAACAACTTTCATTACCAGTACTTGTATTTACTTGAAGAAGTGCTGCCCATTAGAGTACAAACTAGTGCTACTCCACTAAGTAAGAACAAGGCATTTTGGGAGGTACCTGGCATCAGACATAACTTCTAACATTTATTTAAGGTTCAGCCCAGTCAAACTCTTTATTTGAAAGTCAGATCCTAGCGGTTAAATCTGGCACTACCGGTACGTTTCATCTAATCGAGCCCTTGAACTCCAGATATGATTATTCCAAGAATAGTTATATCAAACTAGAAATGTAGAGTGATAATAGTTCTTCCTCTCTTAGTTGTAGAAAAAGAGTACTTCTTCACTGTCAGAAAGTATTGTGCCTTCCTTTATAAAAGATGTTTTGGGGCACGGTTTTGAAGGACTTTTGGAATCTAAAAGAAAATTGGGGTGAACTTTTTCAAGCAAATACAGTTATGTATAGATGTAAAACTTTTCTCCATAGATGTTTCCCACTCAACATGCCAGCTGTGTTTTCGTAGATGTGATTCAGTATAAATGGTTTGTTATCAGGAAAATCAATTTGTTTAGCAATCTTTGACTCCTTTGAGTCCTTGTAAATAAATATTTATAGTATTGTTATGTAGTTTCCATCACACATCCAACTTTAGGTCTGAAAAACATTTTGAATTACAAAAAGTGAGTTAAATAATCTTAAATGATCCTCTTTGACGAAATTCTTACTTTAATATCTTAAACCGGAGTCTTTTCAACAAGTTTCGGTACGTGGATGTCTGATCAAACATTTCCCGTGTTTGAAATATCATTTACATGAATGAATGTTGGAATTTGGCTAAGGCCCAGATCAAACGTCACGTTTCACATGTGCCCAAATTAATGCTAATGAGGGAAATCCATTGTTCTCCCTCATTTACATGTGAAATGCGACGTTTGAACCCGGCCTAATTTTACTTTAAGTTTGTGTCGAAAAAACATTGGGGAACTTAAGCACCAGACGTTCTTGGAACCACGGACGCCAACCGGAAGTATTTTTGCAGCATGACAGCCACTGCGCATGTCAAGACGTTCTTGAGCCGCGGTCACGGACTTCAACGCGCGAGTTCTCACGTTGAAACCAGAGGTTCAAATTCTGTGTTCTTCGAAGAGTTTTCGTCATACAAAAGTAGAAATTCCTCGTCTGAAATCATATTTTCCTCGTAAGAGAGATCAGAACTTAACGCAAATCTTTAAAAAGACATTTTCAACTGAATTATTCCGTCGGCGTTCGTGATGGTTTCACGTTGTTTTGCCTAATGATATATATTTGTTGCGCAAACCGCGTCCCCCTGATCCAGTTCTGCGAGGCCAGCCATGCTGTTTGTGAATCAAGAACGTCTGGAGATTAAGTTCCCTATTGTCCTGGTTGGTCAGCTAAACCATGTAGTTCTCTATTGTTGAACGCATTCTTCACATTGGCGAAAACTGTCTATCGGACCAGAAAAAGGTTAGGAGTTTTTTCATGTCTTTTTATTGTTCTCTGCTTATCGTATTTCCACGTGTTATCCACATCAGTGTGTTATACACAACTTTTAGGACGCACTTTTTTGTCTCTGATGGCGAGATTCACTCAGAACAATTTTTCTCTTGTTGGCCTGGGAGGAACTTTGTCAGGCCCGACGTATGCCCCTTTACATGTAATTGCGTTTCTCCAGAACGTATGCTTTTGATTGCTCTTATAAAAGGTCTCTTATTAAACACCACAGAAGGAGACACAGTGGCGTTGCTGTGTTTAAAACTTGTCTGCTTCTAATATTCACGGCCGATGATGTCGGTAGAATAGGAAGGGACGTACCACTGCTAAGATCTTCTTTGACGGTTACCTGCTTTTTACTTGAATCGACCCTGATAAAAAAAGAATGAGTAAAAGAGGATATTAACCTTCGTTGCCATACACTACAGATCTTGCAGCGACATAGCCAGCAGAACAGGCCCTATTTTTCCGCATTTTTCGAGCGAACGAAGCACGAGGCGGGCGTGAAGCGTGAGACACGCGCGACGGGAAAGGCGCCTTCTCCCGTCGCGCGTGTCTGGCGCTCCTCGCTCGCTTCACTCGTGAACGGTAACTGGAGAAGTCTCTTACCGTGAAAGTCAACTGAAAGACTGATCGTAACAGTTACAAATTAAACTAAGATCGATTTTCGTTTGAGTGTCTTCATAAACGATACATGGTTTGCGTACGAAAGCATGCTTCATTAGATTTCCAAAAGCTTGAAAGTCCGATAAAGAAACTTTAATTTAGCCCGCGCAAACTCCCGACTCGAGAAGATGGCTGTATTTCAAGCTGCTCAATGTTTGTAAATCCTAGAAACGCACTTTTCTCGTGTTTGATGCAATATATCAAACAGGATGAGAAACTTTCGTCTACCGATATCCTGACATAAACTAATAGGCTGCTATACCTTACACAAGAACTCTGTCGAGTGCAGTTTACTTCCTATTACTTCCATTCGTTCAAAGCAGTCGCGTATACTCCTGTACTTTGCCAAATGGTCTATCATATCTCAGAAAAGCATTTTGGAACGCATGTTGAATTACGTCAGCTAATCTCCAGAACTGACATTGCTTATTGATAATCGTTAGTTTTCGTAACATCTCCGGCAGAGAAATTTATCACAAATTTTTTTAAGCGCAAATCGTAATGACCAGACAATTGTTATTCAACAGTTTGCCTTCGTTACATTAAGCAAGATAACTAAGTGCAACAGTAACTACTCACCTTTTTTGTGTCGGATTGTTGGTGACTTTAAGCACGAGCTTTACGCGACGAAAATTCGTTCTTTTTCTTTTTCTTCTGCAGTATCTTTTTCTGTGTCTTTTGCGACACTTTCTTAGTTTTCTCTTTGGCTTGGGATGAGGAGGTATCGATGGTGTATAACTAAAACATTTACAGAAAGAAAGATCAGTCAGTAGTTAATACAAATCTGAATCGCCGTTATTCGATCCTCTTAATAAAATCGGCGTTTTCCTGCGATCTACAAATATATTACAGATTCAGAGAATATTTTTCCTGTTCATTCTCGCGCCCTCACGAATATGTAGTATTTTTGAATAAGGCCTTTTATAAATGAAAGTCGCCCGAAATGCTAGACGCAATATGAACAAATTACGGCCTCTCCTTATACCCTGCATGTGTCAAGGGCGTGAAAATTGCGCGGGAAATGTCGGCGAGCTTTTGTGTTGGGTTTACGTCTGATTGGATAAAATAGTAGCGGCACATATTTTAGCCAATCACAAAACGTAGTCACACGGTATTGCAAGAAGTATCGATACTGCAGTACAAACTGTACAATTCTTACCTTGGCAATTTCTGATTGGGTCCTAAGTGATCTACTGTAAATCCTTCGCGTTTCATGATATCAATAATGCTGTGATTTCCAAGAAAATGCCCTGCAAAAGTACCAGCAGGTAACACTTAATCGACAGATATAATGAGGGTGGGACACTCTTACTTTTAATGGGTGGACGCCATCCTATTGCGTTGCCAAACAAATGAAACCTCTGTTTATTTCTCTGGAGTTTACAAAAGCAATTTAAAATTTTGCGAATTTTTCACATTTGCTACCATTAAGGAGTGTAAAAGGTTAATAAAGACAATGGCGCCTTTGTGGATGAAAACTAGCTTTTTGCAGCCCACATTTGAACGAAAGGCCAACCCAAGACAAGACCAGCCAAGTTGTTGTGCTTCTCAAAGTGTTACATTCTTGGCAAAATTTTAGCATAAAGTTCTCTCAAAGTATCACAATTATTTTACTCTGAAGAGCAACTTTCGGGAGAGTCTTGGCGGGAAACGGTTACATTGTAAGATGTCACATGATGCTGAGGTAGCCAACGGGAGTCTTTGCTTTTCGTGAAGAATGTTGATGAAGCACTTACCCGCGCCAAACGCGAAAAAGAAATTCCGCTCCGGGTGTTTGTTTAACAGATCAATAACTCTCTTTGCCATGAGTTCATTTCTTTTGAAGATAAGTTCAGTCTTGAAGTATTTATCAATGTCTCTGGTAGCCTGCATTTCCAGTTCTTCAAGTGTTGAGTTAGAATTCATGTTTGCCAGCCGCGTTGTTTGGGTGGAAAACAACACCGTGTTCAAATCACCGCAGTTGTAGTGATCTATTAAGTCATCTGTCGTGTATGCTAATGTTGCCTTGCCAACCCGTAACTTTTCTTGGAAGTTTAGTGTTTGGTTCAAAGCAAAAATAACCTACAACGAGAAGAGGCAAAAGAGAAAACTTTATATTACGTTATTTTCACCCTGTACCGGACAGCTGTTATAACATTACAAGCTTACAAACTAAGGTATTTTTGAGCCGGGCGCGTTCGTTTGCAAATGCGCCGATTATTCAGATTGTCAAGAAGTTGCTTATTGGGACGTGCAGCTCGTAACAAGGGAAAAGGACATAATCCTATTCGGGATATCTCAACCGCAAAGAAAAAGTCTTTCTTAAAAGTTGAAAAAGGACCTATTGTGTGTATCTAAAAAAAAATCGTTAACATATTGTTTACGAGGTTATTTCGCACGTGACGGGTTAACTTTAACCTCTGAACTGACGGAACTTATACAATCATTAATTCATCTTGAGGGCGGAGTATACTTCTTTCATTTGTCTTGCGGTTCACATGCTTGCATGTACGACTCTACCGCATACTCGTGTAGAGTTGTAAACAAGTTCTTGCTAATGAGGCATTACTCTTGAGAAGTGTAAAGGCTTGGTTTTTGAGGCCCTCGAAAACCACGCCCTTGCTTTTAAAAACTCAGACTAACGCGGCAGCCCAGAGATTTATTTGCAACCACAGAAAGTGTCTCCTTTTGTTAAGAAGTATCTCTGTCATATGTAACGTTAACTCTTAAAAGCTGTCTTTGATTTCGGGAAGAAGTCAAGGACTGCAAGATCACCGAGTTTCGTTTATCTTTTCACGTCATATTTTTATTATGGTATCTAGTGTAAAAGAAACGTTCTCTTTTCGTCCAAGAATTGTCTTGAAAATGACACCTCTATGTTATCGACAAGGGCCGTTTTTTATGAGAGAAAAGGTATTAAAGTTTAATAAAAGTATGACAACAATTTCTCTGACAGCAGTCCATTAACTTTTTTGCCGACTCACTACACGCGGTCACAAAAAATCAATCAATTAATAGACCCATTTGGCGTATCTTCTCGAATCTGCACGATTACCCCTGGACGTGGCCCAAAAATACATTGTGATTAGCGTTAACACTCAACTTAAGTATTCGCTCTCAGTTAAAGAGTGCCCACATAAAAATGCGGTAAAAAAAATCTATTTTCGTATAATGCTGAAAAACAAAAACACCATGTGAAAGTACTGGAGCGACCTCCTTCATCTGCCGCGCTGAATGGTTGCACCTTAAGGTTTCGTCCACAGAGTCAAATGTTAACACATGACATTTGCATGATTCTCTAACAAATCCGAGAGGGTAAAATTACATTGCGGGAATAAAGTTCCGAAAACTTTAAGCACTTTAGAAGATTTGCGACCGCGGGTTGGTTGCAGAAGCCGTCTGTAGCCAGAAAAAAACAACAGATAATCTTGCCAGGCCATTAACGCTTACTCACGATCCAAATTTTTGAGAAACTTTTGACCAAATGTCGAGAAACAAAAAGACAGACTCGAAAGTTAGCATTCCATTTCACGTCCCCTGGTAATTTACTGTAGGAGAAACCGAGCAAAATGAACACTTCTTCTCACTTTTAGCAGGCAAGAGGGGTTTTTACACATTTTTAGAAGATTTATTTTTAGGCGGGCCGCATGGTTGGAAAGTGAGGCGCCTGTATGGGCAATAAATCAGATAATGTTATTCCATTAAATAATTACTGAATGAGACAGAGGAGATAATTTTGAGTTATGACTTTCTATTTCAGAAATTTGGAGAACGTAGAATGACCAACTTAATGATCCCTCGTATTGACTTTGCGGCTTAAAAAACCGTTATAACGCGCTGTAATGAACCGGATCAAGTGTGTCTGACGCCATAAACTTACTGAAAATAACAAAAAAAACAACCCACTTCTATAATTTCTCGTTCTAACTAAATTTCTGCAACGTAAGTTTGTTTTGATGGCGGTGAAATGTGGTGAATTAGGGTTGGATGGCTTACAGTTTACAGACAAAATTCTGCAAAAAAAACTTTCGGACTTCTCTGAAACAACCTGCTGAATGGTAGACATCAGAATTTTTTTGAATTTGGACTCTGAGCTCTATTGAGACACATCGTGTAGATTGAAAAATAATGTTAAATTTATTGAACACGGGTCAGGACGGAAGGTAAAAAAATGCAGCCATGCACGTCCTCAAATTCTGACGCCTAAAATAGCGGGACGATAATATGGTTCTAAATGTTTCCCCTTTTATGTCTTTTCTCACCGAGAGATCATCAAACCGTCTTTTCCATGATTTTCAAGTTTGCTTGCTGTTAAGTATAAAATCAAAAACCGTTGACGGATGAAAATTTCCCTGTAGTGTAGTTTTTTTTCCCTAGAATTCACTGTCATTGAAGAAAAGATGCGAAATAATTTTTGTCAAATCATGCTTCGGCTATAGGAGAAATGGCTCTTGGCTAACAAAAAGATTAAATCGGTAGACCGCAAATAAACATGGATTACTGATACTGCTGAAGTCTTATCTCTTTTCTGGACTATTATCTCCATTGATTTCTTGTATATATATGGGGAGACAGACCAGAAAATACAAAAGACGGCGACTACTTCTTCATTTGGGATAAATGTAACACTCATAGTTAGTTAAAACCCAATTTACCAAAACCCATGAATCAAGAACATGCAGTCACCTAAAAACGTGAAAGGAATCCGTATATCGATGACATAAGTTCATTGAGGATAATGATATAAGACAACTGTATAATTGAGGTTGTTTGGTTATCATAGCACGTGATAGTTTTGCAGTGTAGCAAAGTCTAGAAAGAGGAAACAATTTCGCGTTCGTTTGATTTCTCAAAATTCAAGATTATCTTCAAAATGCAGATGTATGTATTGAATCGATTACGCATTTTATCTTTCTCGATATACTAAATTATCGGGGTTTTATGCCCTGAGGTTCAACTTACAAAAGAGGGCAAGTTAGGTTCTTGTTAACAAGTTTGCAAATATGGTCAATTCAGTTACTATAATGCCACATTTGCGCGCTCTAAGACTACCTTATCATTCCATGAACGCATTAACAGGCCTTTAAACGAAATCATAACAAAATGATGTTTGTTAGTTCGGAACATAAAAACATTTCTTGTCATACGTGGGCTTCCCATATACAAATGCCTTAAATACAAAGCCAAATCGTGTTCTTGGCCTATTTTTTGTTTCTTGTTTTCCTCTATCTCTCTATGACACTGCGTTGCCACACGACAACGTTCTTTTAAAATTTGAAAGCAAACGAAAAACCACATTTTAAGCAGGTGGTGCTTGAACAATAATGTCCTAGGGAGAGAGGTTTTCATCTTTCTTACTTAAACAATGTTACAAGAGCGGGGAGCAAGAGAGCGCATTCGAGATAAAAGCCTTTCACGCAATTTGTTTTTTGCGTTATAAATCAAACCTTATTGAAAAACCCTATTGTTGTTCGACATAACATAATAACAATTTTCTTGTTTAACAAAAACAACAGATAAAACTAATTTGAGATAAGCTTCAACCCCGGGTTTATCAAAATAGTATTATAAAAAAGTCTCGCCCAGATTTGTGTGCAAGTGACGGAACGATTCCCGATCAAGAGACCTTTTAATTTTAAACATCAAAAAGAACCGCCCTTTATCGCTTAAGTCAACGAACATAAAGCTAATGGAATAAATAACAGACTTAGCGAGCACAATAGGAAAACTCATTGTGTAAGTTCATAGTTTGGGCTCCAAAATCTACCCCAGAGAAACGATGCAACGCTTCACACGTTGCCAGAGACAGAGAAAACTTATTGGACGGTGATCAGTACAAGTGGAAAATGTTTGTTCGTCTGCGGCTCTCTTGACTCATTTTTAATACAACTATTCAACTCTCTTTATCGCCAGCACAATTGCGTATTTCAAGAAAGTGACGTTATGATTAGCAAGGGCATCAGTTCAATCACTCTGCGGTGAGGTAAAACCGATTGCCATCGTTCCTTATGACGTGAATCAAAACGCCTTTTCTCGATCTGTCGCGGCGGAGGACATGTTCTTGATTTAATTAACACTATTGTCTACAAAATAGTTTGTTGACATAAGAACCACGCTGCCACTCATTGAAAAGCTACGTGGATTTCATCGTATTAGGGCTAAAATCGTCGATCAGGTCTATTTTCAGTGCATGTTCCCCCAGTAACAGAGTAATTAAGCTGATAGTCCCAAGTGCGGCAAGGAAATCTTTTCACAGAGAAGGCGTGATTGTAATGAAATTTTAATGACACCCAAGATGCGAGATGTTTTCATATCAGAGTCGATAAAAGCTGCATCAAACAACATTGTAACTGATACTGTAGTCGGAGCCCAACAGAGGACACCGAAAGGAAAAGCCGCCTTTAAGAATGTCCTAGTGGTAATGAAGAAAAATGGCGTACACGCGTGGAATCCGCTTTACTTAATTGACTGACACAAGTCGAACAAGGTTTACTCACGGTTTTATCTCGCCAATGGCTTTTATTACAGGGTTATAGCTTATTAGCTTTACGTAACAATAACCCTAAACATAGAAAACACATGAAAGAGACTAGGTAATTTGAGCACGCACGTATACTCTTACCCACAAACTGACTAAAAGAGCACGTTCTGCGGTAAAAGAGGAAGAGACGCGAATTTAATTTTAGCTCTTAAGTATCAGGTACCAGGTAGAGAAACTAAAGCCTTCCGATGTTTTGTGTCACGTTGCCATCAAACCCTGACAAACCGTTTCAGGAATTCACATTAAAATTACAGTGAAAAGCCCTATTAACAAAACATGATTTAGAAGATGTGAACACTGTTTGTGACGGCCGTATACACACAACACCTCTAATATAAACACAATGACCATTTTGTACGCGTCCACACATTAAAAAAACAAAATCTCGCTGCTAAGCTAATGCAATGCCATACGGTTTTTACAGGTTTCCCCCAAAACAGGGGATACCACCAAGAGGACACACAGATTATCACGCGTTGTAATAGAATTATTCCCCACAGTCGGCTCACGCAAGAAAAATATCAAGGAAACAGCCTAAAAACGTGTATCACGCTTCAATGACGCGCATAAATTCTCGCGGGATGAGGCCCTTGAAGGCGCGTTCTAAAGGGCAATGAAATGTTCACTGATTAAATGTCGCGTGCAATTTAACTCTAAATATTTAATGTTGTTAGTTTCAATTCATTTAATCCACTTTTGTCAGCGGTAAGCTGCATTCTGTCTGAAAAACATTTGCCCATGATCAGCTTTGCGGGATTATGTAATTTTTTCTACAAACCTGTGTGTTGTTGAGAGAATTAAGCGGCCGACATTGTTCCTCCACCTCTTCTACAGCTCCGGTGAACTTTTCGTTCCTGGAGGCCTCGGACGCCAGGTACTGATCAAGCACTGGAATGCCCCTGTTTTTAATGTCGCTTTTGGTCAGAGAATTGACCATCAGCATAACCCATATAGGTCGCTTTTGTTGCCAGTCTTTGGTCAAAAGCTGAAATATCTTGTCAGCGTACGGCGCCATTCCTTGCTGATAATCATCGTCTTTGTCTCTAAGCCACACCGGAATCATTTTTTTAATATATCGTAAGTGCCTGTAGAGGCGTCGATAAATACTTCGCGGCAACACGTCCTTAAGAAGTCCTCCCTTGGGTAGCATTTGACATCTCCATAGTGCATTCACTGTAGCCTTGTTAGTTAAATCAAGTTCAAAATAGACGTACTGGCTCGTCCTGAAGGCATCCTTGCTGTTTGACGGAATATAATCCCATACTCGTGTATACGGCACATGTATCGTTCCGAAGAAATAAGCTGGTGGATCTCTCTTCACCAACCACAAGAAGGAATTAAGGTTCTCTTGTAGCTATAAACACGAGTACAAATGGAATATGCACAGCGTAATTATTTTTGAAAACACAATAGGACAGTAATCTATAAGAATTTAAGTGCACACATCAACAAACGCACACAAAAAAAGATCTCGAAAGTCTGTTACCGCGTATCTCGCACAGGAGGGTCTTGTCGATGGAGAGATGTCCGTAGAAGCATTATGACTTTGGAGAGGTGCCTCAGTTAGCTGCAGTGAGAAGCAAGATGTGTTATGATTTGTAAGTGATAAACTGCTTATAGACTAACGTGATGGCCTTGCATGTCAGTGGTCAACTTACAACGAGCAGCAAAACCCACACGAGGTTATAGTACGACGCCATGCGTTCATCCTAACAAGGGATTTCAACTGTGCTGCTACTCCAGTTTTTTTCACTTTGGCAGAGACGACGTCCACGGTCATCTGGCCTTCATAGCTCACTAACAGACAATCTTTAAACCTTGTCAGCTTCAGCTCACCGAGCTTTGCGGCCTCTGCTCAGGTTAGTGGTCAAGCCTATGATTGGTTTATCGCGAGTCATAATAGGCGCACAGTTAATCTGAAGGGGCGGGCAGTCATTGGAAACAATAGGCATGTCATTAAGCGTGACAGCAAACATTCGACCTGACAGTTGTAAGCTTAATTGCAGTGCTCGCTCACCTCCATGGATATGGACGGATGGTAGCTTCGTGACATGACAAAACGTGGCCTAATAAGCTATCTTCTGCTTGAATGCATTTAACTCTGCAATTCAAAACTGAAACAATTATACTGCAAATAGCCTGAGGTGTATTGCTTTACTTAGAACAATTGAAACTTCAGGTCAACTTTCCATGGCTTTTGGGGTGGTGAAGAGCTATACATGACCCCTCTCATATCACAAGTGGACTTTGTTATTTTATAGACGTGTAAATAGGTTCCAAAAATTTGCCAAAGGGCAAAGAGAAAAAAAAGCAAAGTAAAGTTCGCGGAACGGTCAGCTTGAGTATCCCACTATCAGAGAAAATGCAGTCCAGTCTTAATTCTGGTTGCACCTTGATCTTGAACTGGCTTTTCATTTTTAAATTTAAAAACCGGATCTGCTCAGTACAACATGTAAGTCAAACTGAAGGAAAAAAACTTCTCAGAAATAAAAAATTTTAATACGAGACGTGATCCGAGGAAGGCGTGAGAGGATATCACTGAGGCTCTCAGTTTTCTCATTACTCTAAATTTTACCAAACGGAGGAAGATATTTTTATTGTTTTCTTCTTTTTGCACATTTTAGATCCATTTGCCACCTGGGTTTTCTATAATGTAGTGCGTTGAGTAAATTAGGTGCTTTGTAAACAATTCCTACCGAGTTATCGCAGCACGGTGTCAATTAGAACAGCCTCGTGCTGCGTTACCTGGGGCGTTCACTAATCGACTCACTTCTCGTTCGTTTGTTACTAGCTTCGCCTAAAAGTGTTAAGAATAAAATGAAACGAATGCTCGTAAATTTCCACCTCTGTTTCCCTCTTAAAGGAAAACTGAACAATGGTAAAAGCATTTACGGTAAAGTTCTGCTCAAAAGCTTTCATCGCATTGAGTCGGATGTCAAGGGCCCGATTAAGTTAGAAACTCGGCTCTCGACCCGTACCTTGACTTAATTAGGAAAAAGATTTAATGCCGAAGTTGTATTTGGTAGTATTGAATAACAGAAACTACTCTAATCTTAAACTAGACGTTTCAAACCTTTCCACGGTATGATTTAGTGACGAAGACCTGTACAAAATAAATAAACTGTGCATATGTTTTAACTTTTGATACCCTGAACGAAACAGGACGTTGCGACAATTGAAATCAACCGTCTTTAGCAGCAATTTTACACGTCACTATTTGTTTTCAGTATATTAAAAAAATATATTTGGAAAGGTTGACTTTGACCTCTTGTAGTAGCTAAAAGGTTAATTAAAAAAAGTTTTGGGAACGGGTTAACTAGTAAGCTTTCAGTTCTATACGGTGTAGTCCGGATTAGGAAGTCAAAAAAGGCATGCAACGAATGCTATATGTTCTTAAGTTAGTCCACCGAGAATCTAACAGTGACAGGCAAGCTTAATCACCTGCTCTTTCTTAGTGCCGTTTTTATTCAAAAATTGCCAAATTTGTACCTTGGAAGATTACGAAATGACCCAAGACATAGACAAAGGCTTAATGTAAATTGTCACTTTACCTCACAAGGTATTCTTCTCGAGACATGGTTTATTTTTAGTTCGTAATACCCAATGCACCTCATAATATAGCGTGATTATAAGAAGACCTAATTTAAAACAAAACCATCTGAAAGAGATATGTGCTTCAGTGAATAAATAGTTATATTTTATACACTATTACACGGTCACGTCTATATACTCTGCATGTGTTCTGCTCAATAATGTGTTTGCTGTTCAGGAATTCAGCTAGGTTTAGGCTTACTAAGAGGGAATACTGGCCAAAACAGATTTACTTATATTGAAAGAACACGTCATGATCTATAAACATACACAGCTAGGACGACCGGGACAACCGCGACAACCCGGGCGAAGGGGACGACCGGGAAAACAGGAACAACCGGGATAACAGGCACGACCGGGAGAACCGCCCGGACAACCGGTACAAAGTATCGTGACAACTGGGGCAACCGAGACATCGGGGACAACTGGAATGACCGGAACAACTGGGACATCCGGGAAAACCTGCAGGCGTCATCAGCGTTGAGCGGTCAGCGATGATGATGGCCGCGTCTTTTAAAACTACGTAATTTTGTGTTATCTGCTACCCATTTGTGTTTAAATGATTTAGTTTTTGTTGGGCCATAATTAGATTTACTAAACTGTGCCCTTCTCCATTCTTAATTTGTTTGCTAACCTTATGTACCTGAAGTTTTTTTCGT
>BOPM01000174.1:262490-270838 GCA_022179025.1 Porites australiensis | reverse complement strand
GTAGTCTCAGTAATTATTACACTCTTGTTCATCCCAAAAATGCTTTAGAAAATTGTATCACAACTGTATCTCAAGTTTGTCATAATATAAACCATTGAAGGCAATAACGGTAAATATATTTAATACAGTCTAGCGATCTTTTTTCAGGGGAGCAAAGGAATTGAAGGAGGAGGGGGGGGGGCTCTGAAATTTTTTCGACTACCAAGGAGGGGGCTGCTAAAAAATTGAACCGCTAGCCAGGGGGGCTGCTAAAATTTCAAGCTTCGAGTTTCAATATCTTTATCCCCCCCCCTTGTCATATTAAATGAACTTTCCCTAACCTTAGAAAACAGCCCACATTTTGCAACACCACCTGAGGTTTCCCCACAAAATGACATCTGAGGAATGAGTGCAGAAAATTCCACTTTGAAGATGTGTCACTACCCAGGTTTGGTTAGTGAAGCCACTGGTGGCGTCGCAAAATATTACCTGTTTTCGCAGACAAATGTGATTGTGAGTTTCACCAATGAAGATCACAGCTTTAATTAACATATTTGGACGTTAGTGTGTTGAGATCCAGCAGCTTAGATTCGAACGGATTGTTTCCAGCACAGCTAATGATAATCAGTTCTGAGGCTTAATAACTTCTAACACTAGTCTTGCTCTCCATTAAAGCTAAGGAAAATTATGCAAACATGGGGAAAATCACTTCCCCCAAAGAGATGTCTGTTATATAGCTTGTGCAGTATGAGTGATGTGGTTAAGTATCTGAACTTCCTTGCAATTCAATTATTAAGAACAGTGGCAGGAAGAAAAACAAAAGAAAACTATTTTATCTTAAATTATTAGTTTTATTTATAAATTACAACTAATTTTAAAAAGTTTAAGTTATTTTTAAAACTTATTTTGGAATAATCATTTGGGTACCCTTTGAAAATGTATAGACATTAGAAAAAATTACGGCTGCTGACAACTCGCCCATTTATTGTTGTGTATGCATGGGTTTTGTCACACAATTCATGAGCAAATTCTTTTATAACGGTGCATATTTTTTGGCCAGTGAATGACTAAGTCTGGTAAACAGTATGTTTCTTATGAAGTGAAACAAATACATTGTTGCAGATTGGGCTTTCAACTGTTCAAAAGTAACACAACTAAAGTAAAAAAAATATGTGGTATGGGACATTAACCAAAAAGGGGGGGGGTATATTTGAGATGGAAAACAATAAGAATCGACCCCGACTTCTTTTGTTAAGCCAGAAAAAAGGACGAGCTGTATGCCTTTGGCATGCATGGTAATGAAATGGTGACTTAGAAACTGAATTCTACTGTCTCCTGTTTTGACCACGAGTTGGTTTAAATAATTCAGACTCCATGTCCTTTACTGACTGACAATTTGGAATTTCCTTTGAGTTATATTTTCTATTTGTAGTTTCTTCTTGGTGGTAGTGCTATTAATAGTTTTCATCCATGAGGTTTGTAATGATTTTGATATTTTTGCAGCTGGATAAATTATGGATAAAACCTTTGTGTGATACTGGATTTGTGTTAAGGTGAACATCCTTATTTTGAAAAGGATGTAAAATAAAATGGAAACTCCATGTCTCTGCTTTAGTGCTCACGGCCATAGCTAGGTTTTTTGTAATGGGTGGGGAGAGGGGAAGCATTATCACAAGCCTTGTAGGGGGGTGCTGGGGGTATCCTCCCCCAGAAAATTTTCAAATTCGGAGGCTCTGAAATGCTATTTTCAGCACTTGTCATGAGATGTCTCCGAAAAATCGACCTGGGGTATGAAAATGGCAAACAATAATATATTGCAAGTCACTATCATCAGAATAACTGAGTCTAAAGAAAACATATCCATCCAAAGACTGTCTTGATGTGTCTGGCTCAACAGGTCCAGGGGGAGGGGGTGCAGCTGACCCGTTGCCTCCCCACTAGCTACGGCTCTGGTGCTGTTGCAACTGATGGGCCATTTTGCCTAACACCTGTTCTATGTGGTCTGCCCTTTTTCTCTTTGAAGACCAAAAACATCAGATTGAGTTTGATAGTTTTTGCCAAAAAGTGCTGATGTTGGGTGTAAAATTTCAGGGGTCAGGTTACAATGAATTGCAGCATTTTTCAGAAATTCTACTTGTATGAATTAGTCAAATTATTATCTCTTGAATCTTGGCCTGAGAAAACAGCTGACATTTTGCGATGCCACCACTGGTTTCCCTGGGTAGTGCTTCTGATTGTTCATGCCCTAAGTGAAATTTACTTCAACCAATCAAAAGAAGTACCCAGATCAGGGAAGTGACACATAGTCTGCATGGAATTTCTGCACTCTCTTCTCAGACGCCATTTCGCAGGGAAACCAGGGGTCAATAAGACTTTTCCAAGTGCAGCTATTGTTTTCGGACCCTAAAACAATAGCTCCACTTGTAAAAGATTTATTAAATTGGCCCCAGTGTTGGCATCGCAAAATGTTGGCTGTTTTCTCAGGCTATCAAATCCCAGTATCTGCATAATTTAGAGTTGTATGTATTGTAAATGTAGGATTGTATTAAGTTTGATTTACATTAGGGAACAAAAGAACTGTCCATTATAAAAAGGTAATTGCCTGAAAGATACCATGGTTACCATCTTTGGGATCAATGTTTGTAACAGAATGGTCTCCCATGCAGACATTCTTTTGATTCATAGCGCAATTCTCCAATTCCTCCTTTCCCCAAAGGGGTTCATTAATCCCGTAATGCCCACCCAAATTTTCTCTCAATTCCATAATCCAGACAGCTATTTTAGGCATCCTTCATCCCCAACATATTTTTGATCCCAAATCTCACCATGTTGCTTTTAAACCCCGAACTTATCCCGCCCTTCAAATTAGCCAAAATAACCAATTAGGGACCCCTGATAACAGGTGGTGATGATGATGTTTCTCCCCCCCCGGGGTCTATGTAAGAGCGGGGGAATTTTAGAAGTAAGATATCAAGCATGAGATGCAGTGTTTCATCACCAGATGAAACAATTAGAAGAGAGTTGAAAATATGATGCGCAGCGCAGTATTTTTGACGAACTTTGAGGTGTTTCATCTGGTGATAAAACACTGTCGAAAGCTTGATATTACTTCTCAAACAAAATGATTTTAGAAGGAGAAAATAAGGATGCATAAATGAACAGTTTTTCATCTGATTAAACATTAACTGCCTTTGTATTTTCTTTGTGAATTGTTAACGAGTTTGAGAAGAGTAAAAGAAGAATGTTATAAAACTTTATTATTTTCAGAATTGAATCGTGTGAGGGATAAACAAGTTAAGAAACATGCAGATTATAACATTAACCACCTTTTACGCTGAGAAAGGGGGTCAACTAAATGTTCAACTGACACTAGTTTGAAAGGAAATGCTGGTACTTCAAGACAAACGCAAACACTCGGTTCTCTTCAACTTGAACCTATGCTTCATCTTCTTCATCGCATCTCTCAGTTGTTTAATTATTACAATAGATTGTAACATCTAAGATGTAACCCGAACTGTGATCGGTAAGGCATCGTTCAAAACGACGAACAGTGAGATAAACAATGTAAACTGCCCACAGGAAAGACAAAGCTTGGAAATACAAATACAATATTTCTCGACGTACATCTGTGAACTTTACAGAACACTTGAGTCTATGGGTATAAAACACCGGTGTTTGAATTTACTTTCATGAACGTTACGCTACAATATTTTTGTTTAAGCTTTAATCTGGAAGGTTCTTCCATTTTTCAACACTGCAAAAGCTTTGTATAAGCTGTGGACCAATCAGTCGTTTACACTGTTCTGCAAAGCCAGTTTGATTCAGCGTTCGGTTTCTGGACTTCCTACAAACTATTGCAACTCAAGGGCGTCTTTCGCAACACTTTAAAGCTTTATTTATGTCGCTAATCACTGTCACTATCATAGTCTCCTGCACTGACAGGCTTCTTCTTGTAGCTTCGTGATTTCTTCTTGGATCGTCTATCATCTCTGTCTTCTCTTTCTTCGCTGTATCTTTCATCTCGGCTTTTTTCTTCTTTGCTTCTTTCTTCCCTTTCATCTCTTCTCTTTTCACCATCAGACATTTCATCATCTTCTTCCTCAGCATATTTCTTCTTCTTTTTCTTGCTTTTTTTGTAATCCGAACCTTCACTATCCTGGTCGTCCACACTTCCATGTCGTTTACTTCTCTTGGATTTCTCCTTTTCTTCCTCACTATCTGCTAAGGCAAGAGTCAAAGAAAGCTTAAAGGAGCTCTGTGACGAAATTTCTCAAAATTCAAACAATTAGCGCTGCCTTAAGATTAAGTGAAACATAAAAATAACCGCTCAAAACATTACACGAAGGTATAAACAACTCAGTAAATATATAAAAGAAGATCATTAAAACAGACTGCAATAATTGTGGTTTTTGAAAACTTGTTAGACTACCAGTTTTTCAAAGTTCATTTTTGTTGTTTGATATAATGCTTTGTGAGAGGGATTTATTTAAAATGAAGCTGTGATCTTTTTTTTCATTTACAAGTACATTCCTCGCTAACGTTACGTTCCTTGGCGAGCAAAGACGCGTTACTGCCAATATAAGACCGCCGTTACACAGTTTACTTGTAAATGCAGTACACAATAGAAGCTGAAGCGCTCAGCCTGAGCTTTTTAAAAACGCCCAAACGTCACCTCTACGTGCATAAAAGCTGTTGTCCGCAGGAATGATTTTAAACACTTGTCCGAAATCGTACAAACTGTTGGAAGCTTGTTAAGCGTCAGTGAAATCTAGGTCACCTCTACATGCATAAAAACGTTGGGTTGCAGGTCTGCAGGTCATGTCAAACTTATGCCAACTCGTACATCGACACGAACAAGTCCCTTGGCTAGGAACTTGCTCGTGTGAACGAAACTTATGACTTCAGAAGCAATGAGTGCATAATAGGCAGCTTTAGCTACGTGAACGATTACGACAGCGAAGACGTCACTATTAAAAAGTCTTTTTTTAAAGGTTGTCGCCATTAGGTCAACTCGCTCAAAATTTCAAATGTAACTAAATATCCTTGGAGTTTAATTATTTAGTTTACAAGGAAAAAGAGCGAAATTCGTCGTCTTTGTTCACGTCTTCCGTAAAACGTCCGGTTAGGGATTTTCATGTTGTATTTGTGAAGAGGACGACAAAGATAATGTGCAAAAAAGTGTGCTGCGATTGCAAAGTTGACGATTTGCTTAGTAAACCTATTGCTTTTTTGAAGTCCTCGTTGCCATTGCCATCGCCGTTGCATGTGACGTCACGGAGGACCTTGGGGGGGGGGGGGGGGAACTAAACTCCATTTTCATGTAAATTCTTCGAGAAAAAATTCTATCGTATTAACCACCAGCATGGTCGCCTCGTCACGTGGTTGCAAACCAAAAAAATACACTGTTACCTGCAAAGTTTCTCTCCTTATCACTTTCTTCGTCAGCGCTTTGTGAGCTGCTGTATTTCTTCTCTCTTGCTTTTCTCTCCTTTTTCTTTTTATGATGTCTACTTTGTTAAAAAGGAGAACAAAACAAAAACAAGCTTAGTATGTATGAAGGACAGCAATTCTAGACAGAGGAGTTACAAGATAAGTGCCTCAAAGAAAAACAAGGTAAATGGATTCCAATTCATGACAGATGCAAAGATTCCAATAAACAAAACAGGTGTGTTAATGGCCCACGTTCGATATTATATTATATTTTCCTCCATTTGGCGTGGTTTTCTTTGTGCTCAAGTCTTTCCTGGGAATTGCGAGACAATAGAGTCGTGAAACTTTTGCAATTTTGACCCTAAAGCCTCGGAGTCGTGTTAGAATTTTGATATATCGAACATGGGTTATTCAATACCACTACTACAAGTGTCATGTAAAAGTGCATTTCGTAAGAGTTCGAAAACAATGGTCTCATGGCACTTGCAGATCTACCCAGCTCTGAACGGGTACTTAACGTTTAGTTGCATTGCACCCCAAAATTGAAGAACAAACAAGTGCAAAATGATGCTTGTGATCAGTAGGACAACTTACCTCTTTGGTGATGGCGACATTGAATGACTCCTTGATCTTCTCCTATCTCTATCTCTATCGCGTTCTCGTTCTCGTTCTCGTTCTTTCTCCCGTTCTCGTTCACGTTCTTTTACCTCACGCTCACGTTTTTCCCTTTCCCGTTCACGTTCTTTTTCTCGTTTTTCTCTTTCTTTCTCCCTTTCTTTCTCCCGCTGTCGTTCCTTCTCTTTCCTCCTTTCTCGATCTCTTTCCTTTTCTGATTCTTTATCTCGAGCCTTTTCTTTGTCCTTGGACTTTCTCTTCTCTGTCCTTTCTTCTGATTCCTCTCGGCTCTTTTCATCTTTCTCTTCGTCCTTCTCAGTAGCTTCAGATTTTTGTTTACTCGGCTTTTTCTCCTTCGATGGCGACCTCTCAGGTGACGCAGTCCTCTTTCTTTCCTTTGATTTATCACGTGAACGATCACGTGATCTTGAGCGGCGGTCTCGTGATTTAGAACGCTTTTCCCTAGACCTTGAACGACGCGGTCTCCTCCTTTCTCTGTACACAACAATAAGAAATACAACAACGATATTTGCGTTATATCTCGTGAGACCCAGAGGCACTACATTACTAATAGGTGTTCCAAAACCTGAAGGGCTATGCCATGACGATTTCACAGACCGGTTTATTTTTAAGATAAATTTTAGAGAACTTTTTTCCCGGAAGGTACACTCCCACTATGAGCGCATTCGGAATATAAGATATCAAAAGGGGAAAAGTAAACGTCATTTGAAGGCCCAAAATACCTGTTCAGGTCTACAGGTTTTGCTGGCTATTTTGTGGGACTTCTAAATTTGCACCAAAATCGTTCTGTAAGTAACCCGGTCGGTCAAAACGCTGTGACATGAATACATGGAAGTTGCTCTCTCCGGTTGTCGGGTTTCTGACTACAACAGGGCAGGATTAAACCGATTTGTTCTTTATCTACGTGTTTCACTGTACATAGTAGTGTACAGGAAATAATGTACTGTTGACGCTTTAAAATTTCAGTAAAATGTTGTGGCCATCCGATAAGGCCTGTCGATCATCTAAGAAGACTTATTTTTAACTGTACCTGCTTCGAGAGCGACGGTTACTTCTTGGTCTTGAAGATGATCGTGATCTGCGTCGACTCCTGTATCTGTCCCTATAAACAATAAACAGCATATTTGGTCACTACGGGAAGAACATGCTAGGAGTTTGGAGTTGCGAGCGAAGTGAAACGGGAGAAAACGCGCGTGCATATCGCGCGTGGTGACGTTTCCGACATCCCTCGACTGGAGAGCTTAGTCGAAAGCTAGCGTAAACAAGGAGTGGATTTTTATTTCTTCTCCGAGGTAAACATAAGAAGGCAAGCGAAGAGGCAGTAGTCAGTTCAAATCGCTACTGCCTAGTCTTACAATAAATTTTCTTTCAAACTAACCTGGAAGGTGAGCGAGTGCGTGACCGTCTTCTTCGACGTGACCCAGAACGAGAACGAGACCTTCGCCTTTTTGACCTAAGAATCAAAAAAACATGTCCCGTAAACTGAACATAAAGAGACACGCCCTATAAATTTTGCAGACTTACAGCGCTTACCGTTTTTGGAAAGCGCCCTTAGATAGCTCAGTTCAACAACACAAACATAAATTTGGCTCAAGTTGTATACAGGTGTAGAACTTTTTTTGTAACGCTGTAAAAACTTGCATACCTTGATGAAGATCTTCGTCTGGAGCGTGACCTAGACCGAGACCTTGATTTGTCAGCTGAGAACAAAAATAAACAAATAAAAACTCACAATTTCACGACTTTCATATTTGAGAATTTGAGTATGTGGATGAAATCCTATAGTATGACCATTCACATTAAACCTGTTTGGCAGTACTTTCACATGGTACTATTTGACAAAATGAAATTTTGACGAATTTTGACTTCTTTTGAGGGGAGAAAAGGGGTAAGGAGAACTTAGATGCTGGTAAACATATTTAACGGTTACACTCGAAACCGGCCGTTTCGATACAAAGTTGTTTCAATGCAAGTCGTTTTGATACAAACCCAAGCTGTGAAATTGCACGAAAATTTTGTTCACTTCAAGTATAGTTTGCGAGTGAACAAGAAAAACATTTGGGGTGAATATCTTCGTTCTCTAAGCCAAGTATGTGGAACTGTTTACACCTCAAATGAATAAACTTGTATCAAAATGACTGGTAACTGTTACACTACTTGGAAGAACTGTACCATCTACCGGTTGAATTGTGACCATGCAGACTCACTTGCTGTAGTAACAAAAATAATTGTTAACATCTCGCAAAAATGAAAACTTCTCAGTTTTCATCTTGCTTAGATTTGAGAATGTTGAATGAAAAGGG
>BOPM01000174.1:244990-257490 GCA_022179025.1 Porites australiensis | reverse complement strand
TCAATGTACACAATCATTAAAAAATGAGAGGGAGGAGAGGCTCCCTTGATTTGTTAGTGGGGGTGGGGATGAGGAGGGAGTGTTAACATTTCAAATACAATATTTTGATACTCCCTTTCAATGAACTCACCATCTTGAACTGGTACAACTATAAGGGCTCTGTCTATAAATACTGTGTTCGTTAGATGCTGAGCGACATGAACACTGGAAGGATCTTTAAATTTGACAAAACAGACGCGGGTAGCAGTGCCAAGATGGACCATGGGATCTCTGAAAAATTCACATATGCAAAAACCCATGAGTTTGTAAGTTCCTGTATGGAATGGATTTTGCTCGCATGCCCTGAACTTTATTGTGATTGGTCACTACACAATCAACATTCCTGAAATGTTTCAGGTGTTCATGGTTTTCTGAGTTTGACAGTAAGGTTTCTGAGGAAAAATCAACCTTGTTTCCAGAGGGAAATGGTCATTTTGGCAAGACATTTATCAGACGTTTATAAAGCACCCTTACCTAAGAGTCCAAGGATTCACAGTCAGAGACAAGAGGTATACCCTGTTAAGTGGCACATCACCAAACAGCCCATAGAAGGAAGTAAACTACCCTGTCTCTACCCCCACCCTGTCTCCACTTATAGAAATGGACCTGGCTAGACCAAGCTGACTTAAGCTGTTAATCGATTACCAAAGCATTGATTTGTTCCATGTGATTACTTGGTTTCTACACAAAATTAAATAATTTGATGATACAGCTCACAAACAGGTTCCGTGTTCGATTTTGTTTCATTGCTGTAACGATTTAATGGAATTGATTTGAACGATTGTCTTCGGTTGAAATGTTGTTCCTTTTTTTAACATTAGATATGCCTGGTAAAATAATTTTCACCGTTGATTTTTGACATCTCATTCCTCGGCATACAAATTAATCAATAAACTCATCTTGCCGCCAAAACTTAATTCCAGCAGCAGGTTGCCAGTTTCATTACTGCTCCACAAAAACACGACACCATAATTATTGTAGTAAATCTATTCCATAAACTTTGAGCTAGCTTTTGATCCAATGATTCAGTAAACTTACTCAGGAAATAGATGCATCTCCTCGATTTCTCCAAGAAAACCAAACAAAGTTTTCATCTGATCAGTTGTGGCATTTTGCGCGATGTTTGTAACTTGAATCACGTGTGTACTGGGTCTTTCGTCCCCTGTAGTCATCTTGAGCTGTTTACTGGGGAAAAAGACGTGGTAATTTCTGCGTTCAGCTCAATGTGAGCCCATGAAAAGGAACGTGTGCTTTTCACACGCTGAAGGCTTGGTTACACGTACTACCAAGACCCGGCTACCAAGTCAATAGAGATTTATTACGCATTTCTTATTGGGTAACTACCGCTGACTAACATCATCCTTGCCTCTCCAGTTCTTCAGGTGAAAGATGACGAAGGATTATGTAAGAATTTAGTGAGAATTACAGCAATGTTTGCTAAAGTAACGTTTGCTCATCATGCTATCTATTCTGAGAAGTGCACAGTTATGGACCCGCTTGAAGGTTGTGCCGAAATCCTCGATTTCATTTTCACTGAGGGTTGCTCCAAAGATTCTCAGTTTCCATACACGTGCAGGTTTGTTTTTAAAATAGCAAATCATAAGCTTAAATAACAACCAGATAAAATAGTGTGATATATTTTGTTGCAATAAAATGTCTCGTAAGCTAGCTTAAAAGCCTATCTGAGTTTGGAGCAGGCTGCTTATTTAGATGAATAAACAAAATACCCTAAGTAAATAAATTATTGATTAATTAATTAAGCTTAATTAATAAAATTCAAATAATAAAAAACTACATTAACCTACTTTTAGACATGTAACCTTTAAGCTTATGGCACAAAGGAACGTTCTAATTATCTTATAAAAATAGAAACTTATATCGCTTGAGAAATCATTTTTATGATAATAACATTGTCCTTGTTTAAATTTTTTGTTTATGCAATGTAACTGAATGTAACTATCACCAAGGAAACTAATATACTGATAACCTTCAATCTAGTTAAAAGGTCTATAATATAAATATTTGACCCCAAAATGGCTATATGGGAGGTAGTTATTAAGCTTTTTATGCTTACATGTATTATTTTTGGTTATTATTTCTTTATGCTTTTAGGCCAAGTAAAGAAAAATAAAATGTTGATCGTCCCTTTATTTTCTTTAAACATACTATGGTAGCTGACTGTCACTAGCTTATGAAACTTTTCTTTTATTACAAAACCTTGACAGGGCCTCTCTTTAGTGGAGAATATGAGATGCAAGATCCAAAGTCACCGGATGAAGTGTGAGTCCAATGTGTTAAACCTACTTCTCTGTCTTAATGGCCATCCTGATAAAATCAGAACTGACAAATAATTTATTCTCCTAAAGTAATCACTCTTGTCAGTTCCAAACCCTGGGGGAGACTCCCAAGTGAAAAGGGTGAGGATGCTCGTCATCTCGCATAGGGGTGTAAATTTCAGATTTTTGTCTCACTTAGGGTTTTCTGGACAAAAGGCCATTATATTCAGCTGTAAAGATCTCTTTTAGGGTCGCACGTGAAGAAATAATTAAAAAATTGTATATTTTCAATTCATTTTTTTACTCGATTCATGTAATTAAAGTTTAAAATAGTCTCTTTTAGGGGTCAAAAAAGGCTGGACCACACCCAAATTGGTTTCCTTTAGGGGTTTGATTCAAGATTTCTGACAAGCATCCCCACCACTTTCATGTAGGAGTCCCCCCGGGCTCCATACAAGTTGTTTGTATAGAGCTGACAAAGCCGTGTTCTAAGAAGTGTTCTAGGATGTGCTCTAGAAGGCCCAAAAGCTCACCTGCTGTAAACTGCAGCTTTTAAGTCCCCCCTCCTCCCTCTGTCATAGTCCCCCACTTATAAGCCCATCTAACTGCAAACAAAAACACAAAAACTTCATC
Source organism: Porites australiensis (assembly GCA_022179025.1). NCBI lineage: Eukaryota > Metazoa > Cnidaria > Anthozoa > Scleractinia > Poritidae > Porites > Porites australiensis. The sequence continues at coordinate 254,542 of BOPM01000174.1, read as the reverse complement.
TGATTACGAGCTCATCCGGATAGAAGCCCCCCTGTAATTCTGTTCAAAATTTATTGAAATGAATTTGATTTGTTATGACACTTTGAAGTTTAATTAAAAGCCAGTAAATGCAAAATGTATTTTGATCAGCACTGCTTTGGCCTTTTTTAGATGTCTTTACTATTCCGCTTGTAAGCTTACTTGCATATAAGCCCTCCCCTCATTTATAAAGCCCCCTAAAACCGGTTACAAAGATGTTATAAGCCCAGGGCTAGCCTGTGAACGGCAGACGTTTCTCCTCGCTCATTGCCCCTGAGGGACGTTTCGCGAGGAGGAACGTCTGCAACTCAGCGACAGAAATTCCATACTGATGACGCAAATTCTGTCTGGAATCCAGTCAGAAGTGCTAATTGGTCGACGGAGTAGCTTTTAGGGTTCTAGCTACTGTTTACTAATGACAGACAAAAGACAAAAGGCGGCAAAGGTCAATTGTAAACGTGATGAATCTCTAATAAACCAGTCAATATTTGTGGAATATAGTCTTCTCTAGAAGTAGCATTTGAGTTTTGCTGGAGCTCATTCGCAGATGAACACAACACTTTTCCAAAATCGACCAGAAGAAATGTAAAATTGAACAAATTTGCATTTGGAACCCCATGACTACCGGATTTATTATGTAAACATTGATTTACATCATCAGTATGGAATTTCTGTCGCTGAGTCACAGACGTTCCTCCTCGCGAAACGTCCCTCAGGGGCAATGAGCGAGGAGAAACGTCTGCTGTGCTCAGGCTAGCCCAGGGCTTATAAGTGCCAGTTTATGGTGTGGATTTAGGTTGTACAGTCCCTACTGTAGGTATGATATGGAGATTTACCAGTCTCTCAAAGTGGCAACAGGAAATTGCCGTGGCCCTCCAGGTGTTGCTAGAAGCCTTGCTAAAACATTATTTTCTGTCACAGAGTGAATGTTACCGTCATTGATCGAGATGGAAATCCCGAGGTATTGAAAGGGAAAGTAGGAGATAACTTATTATACCTGGCTCATCGTTATGGCATTGATATGGAAGGTGAGATGGACCTGCACTATAGTTGTGGACCTTTGTTTTATAAGCAGGCATCTTTGGGGACGATTGCTAGTTGCTAGAAAAAACACAATTTCCTTACTTTTAATTTAAGGAAATTTTTACTTCATTTTCAGGGTCCCAAATTATTTATTTTTCCTTGCCCAGAAATTGCCTCTAGTAAAGCTGTGTTTAATAGTCGACTCAAGTCATTTATGTTGGTATAAGCAGATTTTACTTCTTTTGGTGCTGGCTTACATGACAGACGACCAAAAACACTGTGACTTAATTGACCAATCAGGTCAATAACCAGAGTTTAATACCATCGACTGACATGATGAAACTCACTTTGACTCTGAAGATGACTACTGCACAGGTTGTTGAAACATCAGTCACTGTCAACAACAACAGTCCTATTCAGGACTATGTTCACCTGGATAATCATACTCAACGTACTTATGAAATAACTCCTGGGTTCAATTACCTTTGACATTTTCACAATTATTATTTTGTACAGTTATGTTGACTGTAATAGCTTACAGTTGTAGGTCTTTGTCTTGCTGATGCCAGTATTTTGTTTCATAATTTTGTCCCATCTATTTTTAAAGCTAGTAATGCCAGAGTTAATTGGGACATGTGTAAATTTATAGACATATTAATGTCAAGTCTTTTTTTTTGCTTTTTCTTGGTTCACATAACAAGGTGCATGTGAAGCGTCTTTAGCGTGTTCAACGTGTCATGTTTATGTGAAGGAAGAATACTTTGATCAACTACCAGAACCAGATGAAAAGTGAGTACTTTATGAGTTCACTCTCAACTTTTTTCTTTGGGCATCAGGCACACAGCTAAACTACTTGTTTCTTTGGAAAATCAGAGTCTCTGGAGAAAAACCTCTCAGATTAAGAAAGATGTACTAGCAGTAAACTCAGACTATTCACACGAGCTGGGATTAATTCTAGTGTACAAACCCAGACCAGATTGGAGTAAGATGACTGCTTCACCACTTTACCATCATTGCTACCTATCATAAATTTTTCATGTTTAGTATCCTATTTCAACTGTGTTTGTGAATTGGCAAAATTTTCCCTACATTGTGAGAAGTAAAGTGCAAGGCAAGGTTTTAAGAGGAATTTACCCTGTTACTTTTTCAAGGAGTCCCAAATTCCTAAGCTCTGATACTGGCTAGCATATTCTCTTTTTTCATATTTCTTTTAGAGAGGATGATATGCTGGATATGGCACCATTTCTTCAAGAAAATTCAAGATTAGGTACAAAAATTATTTTTGACTTCTTTCTACTCTGATTTGTAGCAGTCATTGGATGATAATAATATTGATGATGATGATGACAATTTAATGCTTTTCTTTTCGGTTCACTTTCAGGGTGCCAAATAATTTTGACTAAGGATTTAGAAGGACTTGTAGTGACTCTACCAAAAGCAACAAGGAACTTTTATGTTGATGGACATGTTCCACAGCCTCACTGATGCCTTTGTTTTTTATGAGCATGTACCTGTGCTTAATGATCAAAGCTTAAATTGGCCAGATTTTTGTACCTCAAAGGGGTTTTGAATACATATGATTGAAAGAGTTGAATATAATGGTTATGCATCTGTGTATATGCATTTTGACAGTAATTTTGGACAAAAAATGTATATTAAATAAGTGGATAGCTTAGTAAGCTGGGACCAGGCTCCTTGGAGGGGTAAAACGGAAAAAAATGGTGAGCTGAGTGGGTTGAGCAATGACAATGAGAGGGAAAGCCTCAATTCTCCCAGTCCCCCACTCCATATTTTTTTCTTCACCATGCATCCCCTCAAGATTTTTAACTGGCCCTTTTCTCCCAAAATAGATTTTGTGACCTGTTTACAGGCTTATAGCTTGTGTACAGTACAATCACAACCCATAACCTTCTTTACCAACAATGCCGCAAATTAAAATGCTATGTTTAAAGCAGAGCTTTAGATGAAGATACTGCTGGAGAGGATCTGAATAGGCAATTTGAAAGATGACATCTCTTGACATCTACTACTAGAATCCTTCAGGGTTTTGCTTTAGTTACGCAAATCCCGGGGGTGGGGGAGACTCGGCATATGAAAGGGGTGGGGATGCTCATCGTCTCGCGTAGGGGTGTCAATTTCGAATTTTGGTCTCACTTAGGGTGTTCTGGGCAAAACACCATCATATTTAGCTGTGAAGGTCTCTTTTAGGGTTGCATGCGAAAGAATATAACAATATATATTTGATATGTATATTTTTTTGGTCTCTTTTAGGGGTCAAAAAAAGCTTCGGGTCTCCTTTAGGGGTTTAATTCAAAATTTCCGAAGAGCATCCCCACCCCTTTAATATGGAGAGTCCCCCCACCCCCACCCCCCCGGGACGCAAATTAGGGCTTTTGTTATTAAAATCTTGCTGGGATTCTCAAATTTAAACATGAATAGAGGAAAAACAAAATGAATTCTGGTAGTAGTAGTTAATGACACCATCATGCAGATGGCCCATAGTTACGCCATAGGATTTTGTCTATGGACTCCAAAGTGAGAACTACCTTGCAGGTCTTTATATTTATTGGCCATGGAAGTAAAGGGATTTCAGATTCTCTTCTGGTTAGGTTAGTTTATCCAGATCCTTCTTTTGGCTGCTGCAGTGTTGATAGTTTGTCTTGGCAGATTCTGTTAAATGTACATACATTTTTGCTGACTTGTTTATCTACACCATTATCTGTAAACTTATTTGAAGTTAAAAAAATATGAAAATCAAGTCAATGTGAATTTTGATTGTGTCACCCAGAAGGGATTCAGGATATAATATAACTGTTCAAATGTTCCCAAGTTATGATGGTGCATGTATTTGAGATAAATGCCTATGGACTCCATTTTTAAGCTGATAATCAATACATAGCACTCTATGATTCCTAGCCTGTTACAGCTTCCAAATAGTCGTGTCTGCAAGAATTAAAGAGCAGACACAAAAATAAAATGGTAGGAAACTGGGAAGAACAAGGGCACCACTACCATCCCATTTTCTTAAATCACGCGCTCATGTTTTTGCATGCCTTTTATGATCTTTTATAACCTCTGACCTCCCTTCTGCTTTTCAGAACAAAAATGTGCCCACAAAAATCAAATATAAAAATTTTTTTAACAGCATCCCAGAAAATATGATGAATTTTGCGTTTCCTCTATTTCTGCCATGTTCTGTGTCATGATTATTATTCCATCCACTTCCCTTCCTTTCTGTTAATTTTTCGACACTGAGACCTGGGAACGAAAATATATAAATGGCCGCAAGGGAATGGGCCCTAGGACAAATCAAAATGGCGGTGGTGATGGAAGGTCCTCTCTCAAAATGGACAAATGTCGTGAAAGGATGGCAGTACCGGTGGTTTGTTTTAGACGACAATACGGGGCTTTTGTCCTACTACACGGTTAGTGTAATTTCTTTACGAATTTTGATTACGTTGGACAGAAATTGCAGCAAGAAAACGCATCTTAAAAATGTTCCCCCTGAAATTGTTCTCGACTTTTCTAAAATGTTTCGTCCATCAAGCGAAACCATGCAATGCAAGAGTCATATCAGAAAGTATAATCGATTTTACCGTTAAATTTAGGGAACAATATTGTTGTGTGCTTTCAACGTTACCCAAATGAAGAGCAATATTTTAACATATGTCTGATCTTTTATTATAATAAATAGTTCATGTCATCACTTGTTTTTAAGTCACCTGATCTTAGCTTAGTCATGACCCGGCAAACAGCACACCAAAAATATGCTGTGTTGCTGTACAGCTTACATTAGTTACATTTATAAAGGAAAATGACATAAAAGGTTTTTGGCACTAAAAATGAATATGTCAATACATTTTATTATAGACATTCAGTTTTGAACTCAAAACATTCTTAACCTCTAAAAACCCATTAGAATTCATTTCCAAATCCATCATTTAATGAAATAGTGCCCTGAAAACATAACATGACTGAATTATCTCTGATATGAATTGTTAAAACCAGCTTCTTGTTGTTTTGAAATTTGTACCTCCCAGAGGCGAATGGTCGTTTGTTTAGTAGTGGACAAAACACTGACTCTCAGTCCATGGACCAGGGGCACCCAATGAGAATATAGTTCAAAACTACTTAAACATAACATTGTTAAATGTATTTTAGTATTTAAATGGTAGATATAGACATATTGTTATCCCCTAAAAATTTTTCATCTGTTCGGATTTTCTAGCTGAAAGTCTAGTGATCCAAAAATCACAGGGATCAAAACTTACCTTTTCGAAAATTTCAGCCAGAAAAAAGGCTACTGAAAATTCTAGGTGATCTCTTTAGGGTAAAAATCTGTTAAAAATGGGCAATTATACCATTTTTTAGGTTTTCGAAAATCCTAGGAGAGGCAGGCAAGCAAAAAATTTTACATCAAATGTTGCGAAAATTCTAGATCTCGAATTGTCTTCTGAACAGATATTTTCCGAAAATTGACGTTGGGTGCCCCTGATGGACTACTGCCATGGACTAACTATATGGACTATGCTGCTGAAGTTAATTGATTTTTAGGAAACTGAGTGAATCAGTTTCTATTTGGTGTCATTACACTAGGAAAACTGACCTGAAACTTGATTCACTTAGTTTCCTAATCCTTAATACTTACTTTCAGCAGCATAGTCCAGTTTAGGGTAGGCCATTGGGGTAGTCCATGGACTGGGGGTCAGTGATTTATGAGCTATACCTTACAAAACAAGGTTCTGGTCCCTTTTTACAGGTGTTTATGAAAACTTGCCATGCATAAAGTCTCCATGATTTTTATGGGGCGATTAAGTTGGCGAGGCCAACCTTGGATTTACGATAACCATTGTTTGGACAAGAAGGTCTTGGTTTGTATTTTTATACTTGGAATTTTTAGTCCTAACAATAATTTAGTTCCTTTTCATAAATTTTGCAGTCCAAGGACAAAATGATGAGAGGTACAAGAAGAGGATGCCTGCGTCTGAAAGTACGTAAATTGTAACAAGGGTACTTTTTGATAATATTATTACCCCATTCACCCTTGAAGATTTTGCAAACATTTTTGCAGCTAGTTGAGCCCTTTCCTGGTCACCATTTGGCCAAAAAGAGCCAGACATTTTGAAATTTCTTTTGAATTGTCTACTTGCATAATTAAGTGAGAGTTTTGTCAGGTTTCTTATTAATTACTCACAGAATTTATCAACCCAAGCTTTTACCTTGTACTGTGAAAGCTGCATCAACCACAAAAGCTAAGATCAAAAAAAGAAAGAAAAGCAGATCGGGAGATCAAGGTGTTAACCACTCAGCCACACATGCCACACAATAATTCAAGATATTGTCACGCAGAGTGAATGCTCTTGATATTTTAGCAGTTCTTTCCACAACTGGCAGAAAGGTCTGAATTTTGGTATTGCCATTACTGGCAATAAATTGTGTCAATCAATATACCAAAATATTTCATTTTTCTGTTAAATATTTAAAAAACAAAGCACTGCTCAGTAGCTTTCATCTGAATGGTCTGCTTTGTATTATTTTATAGGCCTTCACAAAGCACCTCCAGTCCTCTGTCTCTGTTAGAGATGGTAACGAATGAAAACCCCAAAACTTTATCTAGTGTCACAACACTTACCTAGTGAAAGAACTTTAGGAAGTGTCTTTTTTCTTTCATTTTTCACACAAAGATGTGGTGGTGGTGGGGAGAGGGTAAGGCCCTCTGCTCTCCCTCCTCCTCCCTACATGGTCCCTGTTTTTGACTCAAATATATATTTTAGGGTGCAAACATTGGTATTGATGATGAAGATGATAGCACTTTTACCATCAACTGTGATCAAAAAACATTTCACTTTCAAGGTATGTTTACTGATAGCGGTGTAAGGTTATGTATGATATGAACTGTGGAAATGATAATTATATTCAAGATTACAGCAGTTGTGCAATGCCATGCAATCTCATTGCTGAAGAAATTGATCAATCTTATTTTTCTTTTAACATAGTATTTAGTTAAGGCATGTGGACTATCTTCAGCTCCTTAACCTATTTGCTCCTGGGAATTTTCCTGAAAATCAGGTTTTTAAGCTACAGTCTCAGACAAAAGTAGCTGGGACACTTCCACACAATGCTGTTTGTTTACTTCTGGCCAGTCTCCTCGCCCTCCCAATGTTCTTTATCGCAGTTAACTCATTAAATGTGCACCAACTTTGGAAGGGCAAGAAGACAGCAAAGTGTCCCAACAATTTTGACTGAGACTGTAGTTGAGTCATTTTCTGGTCACTGTCTTGGTATAAAGAGCTAAAACATACCAAAACACTGTTCACAGGTCATGCATTAGGCAGCCTTCTGATCCAGATGCAAAATATTAGTTTCCGAAGTTCGGGCATGTGCAGAAAGCAAAATTTTGAGATAGTTGTTGGGGTTCGTGAAACCAGATTTTTCTGGGGAATTTGCAGGTCAATGTGTTATATGTGTGTTTTTTTTTTGCCTTTTACTCTTGGCCTCCTTGACTGAATCATGCTCACTCTGGTATGGTTTGAAAGATCTCTTCACCCTGCGCAAGTTAGCTGACAAAGTTGTTCTTAAACGTTAAAACTGATGACATCACAAGCTGTAGAAGGAACGTGTGATCCTTGCGGGTGGTTACGGGCAGTTGAGCGGCGAATGGGTTAAATAACCAATCAGTTTCATACATATAGATCTTTCTTGATTCAGACAAATGGCAATTTTACTGCTGATGTTTACATAAACTTTATAGCATAATTATGTACTTTTACCTATATAGTAACTAGTGTTGATTTTGTCAGCTCGTGACTCGGAAGAAAGAGAACAATGGATCAGAGCATTGGAAGACACCATCAAAAGACATTCCCAATCAAGAAAGGTTCGGTGTAAATTAAGTTTTTAAAGCCAGTGTATCAACTTTAGAAATTTTTAGCCCTGATGTGTGAAAATACCAGTGCAGAAGACATAATATGAATTGAAAACATTTTTGAACTTTGGGATAAATGGGCTAAGTTCCAAAATCCAGGAGTTGGGTGACCTGTGCCAGAGACAGGGAGATTTTTGTGCCAAATCCAGTAGACTCCTGATAAGCTGGGACAGTTGGTATATCTGCCATTACCATTACAAAACTGTTATTGCACATCTTAAAGTATAAATTGACAGACTGTGCATGATTTTGCCCCAATTTCTCAGACAACACAAGTATAACAGGGCCTTCTATTTTTTGCCCAGATTTTAAAAATATTTCCATGTCTAAAATTAACATTTCATCTACTTCCAGGATTTCTGTGATCTTTATGAACCCTGTGGATGAAATTTCTTTTGTCTGAGTAGTTTCTTTTGCTTGTTTAATTAAGATCAGTCTATTTGTTTTATGTTTGATTCAGCGACCAATGCCTGGCTTTCAGACAGTCTTTGACCCATCTCAAGAAAACTTGGAAATGCGTTTGGCAGAAGCTGAGGCATATCAAAAGATCCTTGAGCAGCAGATCAAGGTTGTATTTTTTATATACTTAGGATCATAGATAAAACCCCACTGAGCTACAACATTAATTTTGTAAACTTGAGAATCCATATTTGCATAGGCAAGGCGTATTTAATTTGCATATGCAAGGCATTTGGGAATGAAGTGTATCCTTTGCACATTGGAATACCTCGTGCAGGCAGATGGGCAGACTAACAGACAGACAAATAGATGGACCGACGGATTAGATGCACAGGAAAAAATAACAGATTCCCTTTTTTGGATATTTTAGGGTATTTAAAGAATACCCACAAAAATCCCAAATTTGGAAGAGTGAGACAAGTCCCAATCAGGGAACTTGGTTGGGAATTCCCTGGTTGGGACTTGTCTCACTTTGCCAATTTTGGGATTTTTATGGGTATTCTTTAAATACCCTAAAATATCCAAAAATGGGAATCTGTTATTTTTTCCTGTGATGGAAGGGCTGGACAGACAGACTGAAGAGATGGACGGATGTTTTCTCCATCCAAATGCTAGAAATTTCAGTCATTAAAAAGTCAACAAAAAGAAATTTAAAAACACAACTCAATGTTTACAATATATTTCTAAGACATACAAGCAGATAGACAGACTGGAAAAGTGGATAGTTTTTCTTTTTTACAATATAGCAAACTTGTGTTATACCCAATGGCTAGAATTTTCAGTCGCAAAAAAGTGAACATAGAGTAAAAATTTAAAAATCATATTATATCTCAATGTTTACAATATATTTATAAGATGGACAGAAACGGGAATGGATGGACGGGTAGATGGACTGGACTCCTGGATGTTTTTTCTTTCTTCTTGTACAGCAAACTTGTGTTATACCCAAAGGCCAGAATATTCAATGGCCAAAAAGTCAATATAAATTTAAAATTTAAAATCGTATCTCAATGTTATCAATATATTTATAAGACATACTGACAGAGGCACCGGACAGATAGATATTTTTTCAATATAGCAAACTTTTGTTATACCCAAGTGGCAAAAAAGTCAACACAAAGTAAAAT
>BOPM01000174.1:232079-244281 GCA_022179025.1 Porites australiensis | reverse complement strand
GGGGGGGGGGGGGGGTGGCAAGCTGGGCATTTTCTACCCCTAAAATACCCTAGATAGAACCTGGTAGCAGCTGGCTGATGATAGCGGAAGCTCCTGGATATCTAGGAAAGCCAGCCTCCACTTTGCAAGGCAGTTATTTAGTACATTCAGTCTAGATCCCTTTGCACTTTTCTCATTTCAGGCAGAATGTGAGAAGGCTATAAAGAATTCAGTGTTACCGGATAATCATCCTTTGATGCCAGTGGCTAGTGACCACTTCTCTGCCAACATGTCAAACGTTTCTCTGGAACATAACAGTCAAACCACAGATGACATACCAAATATAGATTCTGAAAGCCCAGGGGAGGAAAACACACTTAAACCAAGTAAAAGTGACCCTTCACTCAACACCAGAGACAAAACCTCTTCTCTCTCTAGCGATGAAGGTCACGATTTACCATCATCGAAGCCAACGTCAAGATCTAACAATGAACTGTCCTCAAAACCAAGAACTGTCCCCACTCATTTACTGGTAGAAAATTCCATCCTACAACCCCAAGTGAGTTACAAAGTATCACCTTCTCGGGATGGCAATGTTGTGCCATTTACGTCGTACTCGAGTAGCGAAGATGAAGATGAAGCAGAGTTTTTTGACGCTGACGAGTTTCATGAGTCAGAATCAGCCCATTCAAGGTCAGTGTGAGGTTTGACTTACCGTAGAATTTTATGTAGACTCAAAAAGCAAGAAGCAACAAGACTTTATGTGCAAAATATCATCAGCACCATCAGCACCTTTGGCATCGTATTAATTACATAGCTATCATCATTATTAATATAATTATCATCATCATTATCGTCACCACAGCTGTTAATTTAATTCTTTTCTCTCGTTGTAGAGAACAGTGACGTCAATTTGGTAGGCATCGTAAATTTTGTGTCAGTGCAGCTTTTTTATATAAGTTTTAGGTAGGAATTGTCTCGGGCTAGGTTAGTTCATGTTACTTGTAAGGGAATGTTGATTGTGATAACTTTTGTTTCATTTTGCCTTCACAGTTCTCCTCCAAGGACAAATCCTTTCTCGGCAACAAAAGCGTGGACTGATCGCGGTAAGAAAATATACATGACAAGCGAATTATCTGACATTTTGAAGTGGGGCAAACTTTGCTTTAATACATTATTTTTGTGGCAGTTGATGACCATTAAAATCTGCAACAAAGTTTTTGAGATATTAAGAAATGTGGTATAAAGTTTTTCATATGAGAACAATATTTTACATATGACCCTTGTGGAATATTATACTCTCACTACATCTTTAGGTACATTCAGACCAAACATTCTAATTTCCAGGGTTAGGAGACCATACACTAGGTTTCTCTGACTGTATCATTGTGGGCAGCCATCTTCAAAAGTTATTGGACTCTGCAGCTAGTGTCATTTTTGAATCTCAGTTTCAAACCGGCCCATCAACGTAGTAATTGTGATGGTGAGGGTTACAGTTCTAACGGTTTCTCCTATTCTCTGTCATAGATGAATTTGAAATTGAAGATGAGGACACCGTTGGAGGGGACCGTGAGTCTTGAACCCTTAAATTTCCAATAATGAAATGTAGATTCTCCTCTCTTATCTCATACGAGAGGAGGAGCCTCTTATCTCTTAAAGGGAGGCAGCGTGGCCGAGTAGTCAGCGCGTCGGACTCGCAATCCGGCAGTCCCGGGTTCGAGTCCCGCTCTGGCCACCTGCTGGATTTGTGCTCGGTCGTCCCGAGTTCAAATCCTCGGCCACGCTTGTAAAAAGCCAACTGGTTGCCTTCTGCCAGTTGGGGTTTTTAATCCTGTTATGTTGTATTTGAATTATTTGTTTCTAAATATTTGAGTGGAGTGCCTGTAAACTAGCTGACTAGCTAAGTGCAATTTCCACTATAAACAAGCCTTTTTATACGTTTATTATAAAAAAGTTCGGGCAGAAATTGTGAAAATACCGTAAAATTCCGAAAATAAGCCCCTCCAAATATAAGCCCCCCCAAACCGGTAATGTATAAAACCCTTCGTAAAATCGCCCCTCCAAATATAAGCCCCCCCGGGGCTTGTAATTGGAAAATTGCCCTCAAATACAAAGTAAAACAAAGCAAAAACGGTAAATTTACTTCCAACTATAAGGCTAGCCCAATCGATTTTGAGACACAAATTTCTCTCCGTAGATAAGCCCCTCCGAATATAAGCCCCTCCAAAAATAAGCCCCTCAAAAAGAGCCTTTGAAAAATATAAGGCCCGGGGCTTATTTTCGGAATTTTACGGTATCACAAGAATTAATCCTGGATGGTCGTGCTGTTATTTCTCGCGACCTTTCTGAGTCTTAAACCCTGTTACTTTTCCCATTACAGTTGATGCTATCGACAAACACAGTAGCATTATTACACATCTACTATCGCAAGTGCGACTTGGAATGGACTTGACAAAGGTAAGAGTGAACGCGTTGTTACAATTCGTGTAGTGTGCATTATAACAAGCAGTACCCCGTGCGAGGTACTTGTCATCATTGATATCCGAAGTTGACTCCGTGTTTTCCGTAGACTCCCGAAGATTTCCGAAAGTGATTTGGGGAGTGGGGGGAGGGGGGAGAACGTTTGTGGAGATTTCCTCAAGTATGTACCTTTGAAAATATTGGATTAATTCTTATGATTTCGAGAACAGTAGAAGTGATGACTGTAATTTTTCAAACTGCGAGAGCCTTGGAGCAAATACAACTTTATTCTTTTTATTATTATCCTATTAATTTGGTGATTTCCAATCATTAATGTAGGTCGTGTTACCAACCTTTATTCTTGAGAGACGATCTCTTCTAGAAATGTACGCTGATTTCTTCGCCCATCCTGATCTTTTTGTTGAGTAAGTAAATATTTCCATCAGTAAAAAGATGTCTTACTTGTAAATGGTAAATTGCCGCTATTTAAACCGTTTTTAGTCATTTTGCTCAATAATTCATTTTCCACTTGAAATAATTGTATGCATTTTAAATTATAATCGGTTTTGACGAAGACGTCTGTGGAATTTCCCTTGTTACAGTGCTGTAGTTAGTCCGTGTTACACATTAAACATAACTGAATATAACACTGCCATTTGCAGTCACAGTAAACTGGCCTGAGTTATACTAAATTTCTTAACTTCAATAAAAACGTCAATGCCAAGAGCGTTCAACTCTTTGGGATGCGCTTAGTTTATTGTGTTAAGATAAAGTAGATTTTAGTTTTCCACCCTCCTTCATTTTACTAGCTTTATTTTATTTTACCAGCTTATCTCGACACAGGTTTGCCCAGTCGGAATGGGCCCGAACGGGACTCATAGGTCCCATGGGAGGTGCCATCCCTACCCAATCACACAAGCCGTAAAGGTTGGCAGCACCACCAGGATCTACGTTCCCTACGTCCCCGGGGTCGTCGCCCATGTAAGGGTATCCGGATTTCGGGATCTGGGAAATTTTTGCTTGAGGAATCCGGAATACAGCTCAAGGAGTCCAGAATCCCACTAACGATTGGAATCCAGAATTCAAGTTCCACTAGACTACGAGTAGTCGCCCATTTGTCCTCAGGGATAGTAGAGCGAGCGAAACGCGAGTGCGCGTGAAAATCACCCACGCGAGAGAGGCGAGACGCGGTGGGGAGATTTTGGGGACTACTCGTAGTCTAAAGTTCCACTGACGAAGAATCTGGAATCAGTACCTGAAATCCATAGTCCATGGCATGGAAGCCAGAATTTAAGAGTAAACTGTCTTGGATTGCCTTACATGGGGCGACCTCCTAGTCTGCTACACAGCCGTTTTTAGTGTCGTCACGCAACCTTCCTGGGGAGGAGAGTTGCGTGACGACACTAAAAACGGCTCTGTGGAAGACTAGCGACCCCCAGTTCTATCATGTTTCATACTAACTGTCTCGGTTTTTGGTTTTGCAGTATTGTGAACCATAATGACCCAAGAAATCGTATCGTAGCAGTCGTTAAATGGTATTTATCTGCATTCCATGCAGGTCGTAAGGTAGGGTTTCTGTAGTAACATAACTAGAAGCCATTCATTTCAAAAATGTGATTAGAAGAATGCCAGTAAAAAATGTTATTTTTTCCCCAGAGTTCGGTGGCAAAGAAACCTTATAATCCCATCCTTGGAGAGACCTTTCGCTGTTTTTGGGTCTTACCCGAGTGCGAGTCTTCCAGAACAGAGGTGAGCTACATGTGATATTCAATTGGAAAACAGTGAGCATCAGAATAGCTTTCATTTCTTTCGCTGTTGCGTTCGTCTTTGTAGTGATTGATTGATTGGCTATAAAATCTCACGCCACTTTCACGACCAATCAGGAGAGGAACCGGTCATGACTTGGTCGCACGAAGGTCGCGCACGTATTTTCTAACTTGACCATTGACAGAGCGACAAATTGATTTCAGTCCTATTCGCGCGCATTTGGGTTGTCTTTTGACGTCGCGCTGTCTCTGTAAAGTTTTTTAGTCAAGTTTTAATTTAACTGCTGTCCATGTCCTTTTACGGCACTTTGCCTCGTTCCTAGGCGTCTCAAGTGTTTGATAGAATACGCGACTGTAAGCGATCAAGGAGTATCGCGGAATGGACCATAGGAACGTTAGGCGTTGGCGCAAAGGATGCTGGGAAGAGTACCTCTTTCCCACAATCCTTTGTGCGGAACCATATCGCTCCTTTCGATCTTCATATCGAGTCCGCTAGAACGCGGCCGGGTACGGGACAGAACGGCGCTAACAAACACCTCACCTCGTTGATTGCAGAGATCACAGAAAGATGGACCGGTAGCCTGGGCCTCTGAGGATGACCTAACCTTTGTTGCCGAGCAAGTCTCCCATCATCCGCCAAGTGAGTGCAGGGGAACGTTTTGCTATATTGAGCTCAAGCTGCGACGTTTTTGAGCGACACACGTCAACCGGAAGTGGTCTAGTAAAGGCACTTAGAAATACAAATTTCGTAGCGCTCAAGTGCTTTAAAATAAAAAAAAGACCTCACTTCCGGTGGACGTGCGTCACTCAAATTTCTTTTGTTTAAGCTCCTGATAGGTCTTTTCTTTTGTATTATGTAGTAGGGACTTTAGGACCCAATGACGCGGACAGCAACGAGAACGTCAGAAAAACAATAGGTTTTATGAGCAAAACAACAAAGTTGCCTTTTATTTCCCTGTTTTTCCACGACTACGACGTGAAAATCCCTATTGATCCACAGATCCATCGATCTAGCGATCCACCGATCTATCCATCCACAGATCCCTCGATCTAGTGAACCAACGATCCAGCGATCTAAGGATCCATCGATCTAGCGATCCAGCAATCCAACAATCCATCGATCTAGCGATCTAGCGATCCACAGATGTCATCGATCTAGCGATCCAACGAACCATCAATCTAACGATCCACCCATCAACATATCCATCGATCTAACAATACAACGATGCAACAATCCATCGATCTAGCGATCCAGCCAACCACCGTTGGATCGCTTGATCGATGGATCTGTGGATCGCTGGTTCCTTTGATCGATGGATCCCTGGATCGATAGATCTGTGGATCGGTGGATCGGTTGAATCTTGGATCGTTGGATCGCTAGATCGATGGATCTGTGGATCGCTAGATCGATCGATTTGTGGATCGGTGGATAGCTAGATTTGTGGATCGCTAGATCGATGGATCTGTGGATCGCTGGATCGATGGATTGTTGCATCGCTAGATCGATGGATTGTTGCATCGCTAGATCGATCAATCGATCTAGCGATCCAACGATCTAGCGATCTAACGTTCCATCGATCTAGCGATCTAGCCATCTAACGATCTAGCGATCTAGCGATGTAACGATCTAATGATCTAGCGATCTAACGATCTAACGAACCATCGATCTAGCGATCCATCGATTAGCGATCTAACGATCTAGCGATCTAACAATATAACGATCCATCGATCTAACGAACCAGCGATCTAACAATCTAACGATCAATCGATCTAGCGATCTAGCGATCTAACGATATAACGATCCATCGATCTAACGATCTAACGACCTAACGATCCAGCGATCTAACGATCCATCGATCTAGCGATCCAACGATCTATTGGATCTATCGATCTAGCGATCCAACGATCGATTTCTGAGGATCTAGCGATCTAACGATCCATCGATCTAGAGATCTAACGATCCATCGATCTAGCGATCTAACGATCTAGAAATCTAACGATCGATCGATTTAGCCATCCAACGATCTAGCGATCTAACGTTCCATCGATCTAGCGATCTAGCGATCCAACGATCTAGCGATCTAACTTTCCATCGATCCAGCGATCTAGCGATCTAATGATCTAACGATCTAGCGATCTAGCGATGTAACGATCTAATGATCTAGCGATCTAACGAACCATCGATCTAGCGATTAGATCGCTAGATCGATAGATTCTTAGGTCAATAGATCGTTGGATCGCTAGATCGATGGATCGTTAGATCGCTAAATCGATTGATCGTTAGATTGTTAGATCGCTAGATCGTTAGATCGCTAGATCTTCAGATCGTTAGATCGCTGGATCGATTGATCGTTAGATCGTTGGTATCCGGTCATTTCGTTCCATGGGCAGATCGATGGATCGTTAGATCGCTAGATTGTTAGATCGCTAGATCAATGGATCGTTAGATCTCTAGATCGATGGATCGTTAAATGGCTAGATCTATAAATCCTTAGATCAATAGATCGCTAGATCGTTGGATCGCTAGACCCATGGATCGTTAGATCGCTAGATCGTTAGCTCGTTGGATCGTTGCATCGCTAGATCGTTAGATCCCTAGATCGATGGATCATTATATCGTTAGATCGCTAGATCGTTAGATCGCTAGAACGATGGATCGTTACATCGATGGGTGGTTATATCGTTAGGCGGCTAGATCGTTAGATCGCTAGATCGATGTATTGTTAGATCGCTAGATCGCTAGATCGCTAGATCGTTAGATCGCTTGATCGATAGATCGTTAGATCGCTAGATCATTAGATCGTTACATCGCTGGATCGTTAGATCGCTAGATCGATGGATCGTTATATCGTTAGATCGCTAGATCGTTAGTTCGCTACATCCTTAGATCGGTAGATCGATGGCTCGTTAGTTCGTTAGATCGCTAGATAGATGGATGGTTAGATCGGTAGATTGCTAGATCGTTAGATCCCTAGATCGTTACATGGCTAGATCGTTAGATCGCTAGATCGATGGATTCCAAGATCGTTTGATCGCTAGATCGCTAGATCGTCAGATCGTTTGATCGATGGATCGTTAGATCGTTAGATCGCTAGATCATTAGATCGTTAGATCGCTGGATCGTTAGATCGCTAGATCGATGGATCGTTAAATTCCTAGATCGTTAGGTCGTTAGATCGCTAGATCGATGGATCGTTATATCTTAGATCGCTAGATCGCTAGATCGATGGATCGATGGATCGTTAGATTGATTAGATGGCTGGATTATTAGATCGTTAGATCGCTGGATCGTTAGATCATTACCCTAGATCGTCAGATCGCTAGATCGATGGAACGTTAGATCGCTAGATCGTTGGATCACTAGATCAATCGATCGTTAGATCTCTATATCGTTAGATCGGTAGATCGATGGATCGCTAGATCTCTAGATCGATGGATCGTTAGATCGCTAGATCCTTAGAAATCGATCGTTAGATCCTTAGATCAATAGATCGTTCGATCGCTAGATCGATGGATCTTTAGATCGCTAGATCGATGGAACGTTATATCGATCGTTAGATCTCTAGATCGTTAGTTTGCTAGATCGATGTAAAGTTAGATCTCTAGATCGATGGATCGTTAGATCGCTAGATCGTTAGAAATCGATCGTTAGATCGCTAGATCGATAGATCCAATAGATCGATGGATCGCTGGATCGATACATTGTTAGATCGCTAGATCGATGGATCGTTAGATCGTTAGGTCGTTAGATTGTTAGATCGCTAGAACGATGGATCGTGATATCCTTAGATCACTAGATCGTTAGATCGCTGCATCGTTAAATCGCAAGATCGATATATCGTTAGATCGCTAAATCGATTGATCGTTAGATTGTTAGATCGCTAGATCGCTAAATCGTTGGTATCCGGTCATTTCGTTCCATGGTCAGATCGATGGATCGTTAGATCGCTAGATCGTTAGATCGCTAGATCAATGGATCGTTAGATCTCTAGATCGATGGATCGTTAGATGGCTAGATCTATAAATCCTTAGATCAGTAGATCGCTAGATCGTTGGATCGCTAGACCCATGGATCGTTAGATCGCTAGATCTTTAGCTCCTTAGATCGTTGCATCGCTAGATCGTTAGATCGCTAGATCGATGGATCGTTATATCGTTAGATGGCTAGATCGTCAGATCGTTAGATCGTTAGATCACTAGATCGTTAGATCGCTGAATTGTTAGATCGCTAGATCGATGGATCGTTATATCGTTAGTTCGCTAGATCCATGGGTCGTTAGATCGCTAGATCGCTAGATCGTTAGGTCGTTAGATAGTTACATCGCTAGATCGTTAGATCGCTAGATCGATGGATCTTTATATCGTTAGATCGCTAGATCGCTAGGGCGATGGATCGTTAGATCGCTAGATTGATGGCTCGTTTGTTCGTTAGATCGCTAGATCGATGGATTGTTAGATCGCTAGCTTGCTAGATCGCTAGATCGTTACATCTCTAGATCGATGGATTGCAAGATCGTTAGATCGCTAGATCGCAAGATCGATGGATTGTTAGATCACTAGATCGTTAGATCGCTTAATCGTTAAATCGCTAGATCGATGGATCGTTAGATCGCTAAATCGATTGATCGTTAGATTGTTGGATGGCTAGATCGTTAGATCGCTAGATCGTTAGACCGCTAGATCGATGGATTGTTGTATCATTAGATCGCTAGATCGCTAGATCGATGGATCGTTAGATCGATGGGTCGTTATATCGTTAGATCGCTAGGTCGCTAGATCGCTAGATCGATGGATCGTTAGATCGCTAGATCAATGGGTCGTTACATCTCTAGATCGATGGATCGTTAGATTGCTAGATCGATAGATCCTTAGATCAATAGATCGCTAGATCGTTGGATCGCTAGATCGATGGATCGTTAGATCGATGGGTCGTTAGATCGCTAGATCAATGGGTCGTTAGATCTCTAGATCGATGGATCGTTCGATTGCTAGATCGATAGATCCTTAGATCAATAGATCGCTAGATCGTTGGATCGCTAGATCGCTAGCGAACTGACCATGGAACGACCATCGATCTGACCATGGAACGAAATGACCGGATACCAACGATCTAACGATCCATCCATCTAGCGATCTAACGATCTAGCGATCTAACAATCTAACGATCAATCGATTTAGCGATCTAACGATCTATCGATCTAGCGATTTAACGATTCCGCGATCTAAGGATCTAGTGATCTAACGATCCATCGATCTAGCGATCTAGCGATCTAACGATCTTGCGATCCATCGATGTAGCGATCTAACGATCTAACGATCTAGCAATCAAGCGATCTAACAATCCATCGATCTAGCGATCTAACGAACTAACGAGCCATCGATCTAGCGATCTAAGGATGCAGCGATCTAACCATCTAACGATCCATCGCCCTAGCGATCTAACGATCCATCGATCTACCGATCGTTAGATCGTTAGATCATTAGATCGTTAGATCGCTGGATCGTTAGATCGCTAGATCGATGGATCGTTATATCGCGAGATCGTTAGGTCGTTAGATCGCTAG
Source organism: Porites australiensis (assembly GCA_022179025.1). Classification (NCBI taxonomy): domain Eukaryota; kingdom Metazoa; phylum Cnidaria; class Anthozoa; order Scleractinia; family Poritidae; genus Porites; species Porites australiensis. The sequence continues at coordinate 234,512 of BOPM01000174.1, read as the reverse complement.
ATCGATAGATCGCTAGATCGATGGATCGTTAGATTGATTAGATCGCTGGATCATTAGATCGTTAGATCGCTGGATCGTTAGAGCATTACCTTAGATCGTCAGATCGCTAGATCGATGGAACGTTAGATCGCTAGATCGTTGGATTGCTAGATCGATCGATCGTTAGATCTCTATATCGTTAGATCGGTAGATCGATGGATCGTTAGATCTCTAGATCGATGGATCGTTAGATCGCTAGATCCTTAGAAATCGATCGTTAGATCGCAAGATCGATAGATCCTTAGATCAATGGATCGTTGGATCGCTAGATCGATGGATGTTTAGATCGCTAGATCGATGGATCGTCAGATCGCTAGATCGATGGAACGTTAGATTCCTAGATCGTTGGATCGCTAGATCGATCGATCGTTAGATCTCTAGATCGTTAGTTTGCTAGATGGATGTAAAGTTAGATCTCTAGATCGATGGATCGTTAGATCGCTAGATCGTTAGAAATCGATCGTTAGATCGCTAGATCGATAGATCCAATAGATCGATGGATCGCTGGATCGATACATTGTTAGATCGCTAGATCGATGGATCGTTAGATCGCTAGATCGTTAGGTCGTTAGATCGTTAGATCGCTAGAACGATGGATCGTTATATCCTTAAATCACTAGATCGTTATATCCTTAAATCACTAGATCGTTAGATCGCTGATCGCTAGATCGTTACATGGCTAGATTGTTAGCTCGCTAGATCGGTGGATCGCAAGATGGTTTGTTGGCTAGATCGTCAGATCGCTTGATCGATGGATCGTTAGATCGCTAGATCATTAGATCGTTACATCGCTGGATCGTTAGATCGCTAGAACGATGGATCGTTATATCGCTAGATCAATAGGTCGTTAGATCGCTAGATCGATGGATCGTTAGATTGATTAGATCGCTGGTTCATTAGATCGTTACATCGCTGGATCGTTAGAGCGTTAGATCATTACCCTAGATCGTCAGATCGCTAGATCGATGGAACGTTAGATCGCTAGATCATTGGATCGCTATATCGATCGATCGTTAGATCTCTATATGGTTAGATCGGTAGATCGATGGATCGTTAGATCTCTAGATCGGTGGATCGTTAGATCGCTAGATCCTTAGAAATCGATCTTTAGATCGCAAGATCGATAGATCCTTAGATCAATAGATCGTTGGATCGCTAGATCGATGGATCTTTAGATCGCTAGATCGATGGATCGTCAGTTCGCTAGTTCGCTAGGGCTATGGATCCTTAGATCGTTAGATCGCTACATCGTTAGATTGCTAGATCGATGGCTTGTTAGTTCGTTAGATCGCTAGATTGCTAGATCTTTAGATCACTAGATCGATGCATCGCAAGATCGTTAGATCGCTAGATCGATTGAGATGATAACTTTACTTATATTGATAATTCGGTTATTGACGCCTCAGCATTAAATGGTAGTAGACTTCATCTGAATGCCAAAGGTTCGTCATTGCTGGCCGTGCAATTTATTAAGTTTTTAAGATCTGGTTCTGGCAAGTATAATCAGTCTCTTAAGGGTTTTCAGTCCTCAGCTTTCAAACACCTGGTAAAGCTTCTGATGGAACTGGGAAACCTTCCCTCTCCAGCTCGCAACAGGAGACGCCCACGCTAGCTTCTCAACCGAGTGACGTATCATCAGGTATTCCTAATCAAAACGTTGATTCATTTGAAAGTACAATTCTCTCTGATTTTCTTCCTTCTGGTCGTGGTTTTAAAATTGCAGGTTTAAACATTAATAGTCTTACAAAGCATATTGATGAACTAAGAATTCTCCTTGCCGATCGCTCCATTGATATTCTCTCAATTAATGAAACTAAACTTGATGACTCTATCAATAGTTGTGAGGTCCAAATACCAGGCTATGAATTTATTCGTCGTGATAGAAACAGACAAGGAGGAGGAGTAGGTTTTTATATAAAAACCTCGATTAATTTTGGAGTTCGCTCTGATTTGAATGCACCCAGTCTTGAAAATTTATGTATAGAGATTCGGAAACCAAACTCCAGGCCATTTCTGATAGCCACTTGGTACAGACCTCCTTGCTCCTCAATTGATTTATTTTTACATTACGAATCATTTCTTGAGAAATTAGATTCCCTCGGCCTAGAATATTATCTGCTAGGTGATTTAAACTGTAACCTGGCCTCTGCACAATATGATTTAAATACTCGACGCTTATGTGAAATTTCTGATTTATTTGGGCTTCAACAGCTTATAACTGAACCTACTCGCATAACGGAATCCTCTTCAACATTAATTGATTTAATTTATACAAACTATACTGACAGGGTAGTCTGTTCCGGAGTCTCTCATATTGGTATCAGCGATCATAGCCTTATTTACGTTTATAGGAAATTATCTCTCACTTTTCCTTCAAAAGGGCACTCAACCATT
>BOPM01000174.1:220010-230633 GCA_022179025.1 Porites australiensis | reverse complement strand
GATCACTAGATCGATGGATCGTTATATCGTTAGATCGCCAGATCGTTAGTTCGCTACATCGTTAGATCGGAATATCGATGGCTTGTTAGTTCGTTAGATCGCTAGATCGATGGATTGTTAGATCGCTAGCTTGCTAGATCGTTCGATCGCTAATTTAACAATCTAACGATCAATCGATTTAGCGATCTAACGATCTATCGATCTAGCGATTTAGCGATTCAGCGATCTAAGGATCTAGTGATCTAACGATCCATCGATCTAGCGATCTAGCGATCTAACGATCTAACGATCTAGCAATTAAGCGATCTAACAATCCATCGATCTAGCGATCTAACGAACTAACGAGCCATCGATCTAGCGATCTAACAATGCAGCGCTCTAACCATCTAACGATCCATCGCCCTAGCGAACTAGCGATCTAACCATCCATCGATCTACCGATCATTACATCGCTAGATCATTAGATCGTTAGATCGCTGGATCGTTAGATCGCTAGATCGATGGATCGTTATATCGCTAGATCGTTAGGTTGTTAGATCGCTAGATCGATTGATCGTTATATCTTAGATCGCTAGATCGCTAGATCGATGGATCGTTAGATTGAGTAGATCGCTGGTTCATTAGATCGTTACATCGCTGGATCGTTAGATCATTACCCTAGATCGTCAGATCGCTAGATCGATGGAACGTTAGATCGCTATATCGATCGATCGTTAGATCTCTATATCGTTAGATCGGTAGATCGATGGATCGTTAGATCTCTAGATCGATGGATCGTTAGATCGCTAGATCCTTAGAAATCGATCGTTAGATCGCAAGATCGATCGATCGTTAGATCTCTAGATCGTTAGTTTGCTAGATCGATGTAAAGTTAGATCTCTAGATCGATGGATCGTTAGATCGTTAGAAATCGATCGTTAGATCGCTAGATCGATAGATAAAAAGAATTAGACCTTTTGTCCCTCCACCTACCCTTCACTATATATACAACTCACTAATTCAATCTCATTTCGATTATTGCAATCTTGTCTGGGGTAATTGTGGTAACACATTATTTGACAGGCTACAGAAGCTTCAGAACCGTGCCGCTCGCGTTTTAACCTTCTCTAGCTATGATGCTGATGCTAACCGTTTGATTAGACAACTCGATTGGAAAGACTTGAGCACTCAATTTCAAATACAGAAATCCATAATGGTATACAAGTCTTTAAATGGCCTTGTTCCTGAATATTTATCATCTAAGTTTGTTAAACGAAATGAAACGCGTTACTCCCTGAGGGACTCTGTTAACAAACTATTTGTCCCATTTCCGCGAACTAATTTCATGAAAAACAGCTTTACTTATAGCGGAGCAGTTCTCTGGAACAGCCTACCCTGTCATGTGAGAGAAGCCGAATCTCTTAGTCAATTTAAAAGATTAGTTAATGTTCACTTTTAATGTTATACACGGCATTCATGAAAAACAGGTTTTAGTTAGATTAGTTGTAGTCAGGTTTTGAATTTTGTTTAGGATAGTTAGGTTATTTTTAATTTTTTAAATTCCTGATGGATTTTACCGTGTTTAAATAAAGATTGATTGATTGATTGATCCAATAGATCGATGCATCGCTAGATCGATACATTGTTAGATCGCTAGATCGATGGATCGTTAGATCGCTAGATCGTTAGGTCGTTAGATCGTTAGATCGCTAGAACGATGGATCGTTATATCCTTAGATCGCTAGATCGATCGATCGTTAGATTCTAAGATCGCTGGATCGGTAGATCGATGGATCGTTAGATCGTTAGATCGCTAGATCGTGAGATCGCTTGGTCGATGGATCGTTAGGTCATTAGATCGCTAGATCATTAGATCGTTACATCGCTGGATCGTTAGATCGCTAGATTGATGGATCGTTATATCGTTAGATCGCTAGATCCTTAGATCGCTAATCGATGGATCGCTAGATCGCTAGAACGCTAGATCGATGGTTCGTTAGATCGGTAGATCATTAGATCGTTACATCGCTAGATCGGTATATCATTAGATCGCTAGATCGTCAGATCGCTAGATCGATGGAACGTTAGATCGCTAGATCGTTGGATCGTTATATCGATCGATCGTTAGATCGCTAGATCGTTAGAAATCGATCCTTAGATCGATAGATCCTCAGATTAATAGATCGTTGGGTCGCAAGATCGATGGATCGTTAGATAGGTAGATCGATGGATGGTTAGATCGCTAGTTCGCTAGGGCGATGGATCGTTAGATCGTTAGATCGCTACATCGTTAGATCGCTAGATCGATGGCTCGTTAGTTCGTTAGATCACTAGATCGATGGATTGTTAGATCGATAGATTGCTAGATCGTTAGATCGCTAGATCGATGGATCGCAAGATGGTTAGATCGCCTGATTGATTGATCCTTAGATCACTAGATTGTTAGATCGCTGAATCGTTAAATCGCCAGATCGATGGATCGTTAGATCGCTAAATCAATTGATCGTTAGCTTGTTAGATCTCTAGATCGTTAGATCGCTAGATCTTCAGATCGTTAGATCGCTAGATCGCTAGATCATTAGATCGTTACATCGCTGGATGGTTAGATCGCTAGATCGATGGATCGTTAGATCGTTAGATCGCTAGATCGTTAGATCGCTAATTGATGGATCGCTAGATTGCTAGAACGCTAGATCGTTAGATCGCTAGATCGTCAGATCGCTACAACGATGGAACTTTAGATTGCTAGATCGTTGGATCGCTATATCGATCGATCGTTAGATCTCTAGATCGTTAGATCACTAGATCGATGGATCGTGAGATCTCTAGATCGATGGATCGTAAGATCGCTAGATCGTTAGAAATCGATCGTTAGATCGATAGATCCTTAGATCGATAGATCCTTAGATCAATAGATCGTTGGATCGCTAGATCGATGGATCGTTAGATCGGTAGATCGATGGATGGTTAGATCGCTAGTTCGCTATGGCGATGGATCGTTAGATCGTTAGATCGCTACATCGTTGGATCGCTATATCGTTGGTTCGTTATATCGTTAGGCGGCTAGATCTGTAGATCGTTAGATCGCTAGATCGATGTATCGTTAGATCGCTAGATCGTTAGATCAGTAGATCGTCAGATCGCTTGATCGATGGATCCTTAGATCACTAGATCGTTAGATCGCTAGATCGATGTATCGTTATTTCGTTAGATCGCTAGATCCTTAGTTCGCTACATCGTTAGATCGGTAGATCGATGGCTCGTTAGCTCGTTAGATCGCTAGATATATGGATGGTTAGATCGCTAGATTCCTAGATCGATAGATCGCTAGATCGTTACATGGCTTGATCGTTAGATCGCTAGTTCGATGGATCGCAAGATCGTTTGATCGCTAGACCGCTAGATCGTCAGATCGCTTGATCGATGGATTCTTAGATCGTTAGATCGTTACATCGCTGGATTGTTAGATCGCTAGATCGATGGATCGTGATATCGTTAGATCGCTAGATCGTTAGATCGCTAATCGATGGATCGCTAGATCGATGGTTCGTTAGATCGTTAGATCGCTAGATTATTAGATCGTTACATCGCTAGATCGTTAGATCATTAGATCGCTATATCGCTAGATCGTCACATCACTAGATCGACGGATCGGTAGATCGTTAGACCGCTAGATCATTAGAGCGTTACATCGCTGGATCGTTAGATTGCTAGATCGATGGATCGTTAGATCGTTAGATCGTTAGATCACTAGACCGTTAGATCGCTGAATTGTTAGATTGCTAGATCGATGGTTCCTTAGATCGTAAGATCGCTAGATCATGAGATCGTTACATCGCTACATCGTTAGATCGTCAGATCGCTAGATTGCTAGATCGTTAGATCGCTAGATCTATAGACCGTTATATCGTTAGATCGATGGATCGTTATATCGTTAGATCGCGAGATGGTTAGATGCTAGATCGTTGGATCATTAGTTCGTTAGATCGCTAGATCGAGGAATCGTTAGATGGCTAGATCGTTAGAGCGCTACATCGATGGATCGTTAGATCGTTAGATCTCTAGATCGATGGATCGTTAGATCGCTAGATTGTTAGATCGCTAGATCGATAGATCGTAAGATCAATGGATTCGCTAGATCGTTGGATCGCTAGATCGTTGGATCGCTAGATCGATGGATCGTTAGTTCGCTAGATCGTTAGTTTGCTAGATCCATGGATCGTTAGATCTCTAGATTGATGGATCGTTAGATCGCTAGATCGATAGATCCTTAGATGAATAGATCGCTAGATCGCTAGATGGATGGTTTGTTAGATCACTAGGTCGTCAGATCGCTTAATTGTTAAATCGCTAGATCGATGGATCGTTAGATCGCTAAATCGATTGATCGTTAGATTGTCGGATGGCTAGATCGATGGATCGTTGTATCATTTGATCGCTAGATCGATGGATCGTTAGATCGATTTGTCGTTATATCGTTAGATCGCTAGGTCGTTGGATCGCTAGATCAATGGATCGTTAGTTCGCTAGATCGTTAGTTCGCTAGATCCATGGATCGTTAGATCTCTAGATTGATGGATCGTTAGATCGCTAGATCGATAGATCCTTAGATGAGTAGATCGCTAGATCGCTAGATCGTTAGATCGATGGGTCGTTATATCGTTAGATCGCTATATCGCTAGATCGTTGGATCGTTAGATCGCTAGATCGTTAGATCGCTAGATCGTCAGATCGTTAGATCGTTAGATCACTAGATCGTTAGATCGCTGAATTGTTAGATCGCTAGATCGATGGATCGTTATATCGTTAGTTCGCTAGATCCATGGATCGTTAGATCGCTAGATCGTTAGGTCGTTAGATAGTTACATCGCTAGATCGTTAGATCGCTAGATCGTTAGATCGCTAGATCGATGGATCGTTATATCGTTAGATCGCTAGATCGCTAGGGCGATGGATCGTTAGATCGTTAGATGGCTACATCGTAAGATCGCTAGATCGATGGCCTGTTTGTTCGTTAGATCGCTAGATCGATGGATTCTTAGATCGCTAGCTTGCTAGATCGTTAGATCGCTAGATCGATGGATTGTAAGATCGTTAGATCGCTAGATCGCTAGATCGATGGTTTGTTAGATCACTAGGTCGTTAGATCGTTTAATCGTTAAATCGCTAGATCGATGGATCGTTAGATCGCTAAATCGATTGATCGTTAGATTGTTTGATGGCTAGATCGTTAGATCGCTAGATCGATGGATCGTTGTATCATTAGATCGCTAGATCGATGGATCGTTAGATCGATTTGTCGTTATATCGTTAGATCGCTAGGTCGTTAGATCGCTAGATCGATGGATCGTTAGATCGCTAGATCGTTAGATCGCTAGATCAGTGGGTCGTTAGATCTCTAGATCGATGGATCGTTAGATCGCTAGATCGATAGATCCTTAGATCAATAGATCGCTAGATCGTTGGATCGCTAGATCGCTAGATCGTTAGATCGTTAGATCGCTAGATCGATGGATCGCTAGATCGTCAGATCGTTAGATCGTTAGATCACTAGATCGTTAGATCACTGAATTGTTAGATCGGTAGATCGATGGATGGTTATACCGTTAGATCGCTAGATCGTTAGATCGCTACATCGTTAGATCGCTACATCGATGGCTCGTTAGTTCGTTAGGTCGCTAGATAGATGGATGGTTAGATCGCTAGATTGCTAGATCGGTAGATCGCTAGATCGTTACATGGCTAGATCGTTCGACCGCTAGATCGATGGATCGCAAGCTCGTTTGATCGCTAGATCCCTAGATCGATGGATCGCTAGATCGTTACATCGTTAGATCACTAGACTGTTAGATCGCTGAATCGTTAGATCGCTAGATCGATGGATCGTTATATCGTTAGATCGCTAGATCGATGGATCGTTAGATCGCTAGATTGTTAGATCGCTAGATCGATGGATCGTTAGATCGCTAGATTGTTAGATCGCTAGATCGATGGATCGTTAGATCTCTAGATCGATGGATCGTTAGATCGCTAGATCGTTAGAAATCGATCGCTAGATCGAGAGATCCTTAGATCAAGAGATCATTATATCGCTAAATCGATAGATCGTTATATCGTTAGATCGCTAGATCTCAAGATCATTGGATCGTTAGATTGTTAGATCGCTGGATCGTTAGATCGATAGATCGTTAGATCGCGAGATCGTCAGATCGCTTGATCGATGGATCGTTATATCGTTAGATCGCTAGATCGATGGATCGTTAGATTGTTAGATCGCTCGATCGTTAGAGCGATAGATCGTTAGATCGCTAGATCGTCAGATCGCTTGATCGCTGGATCGTTAGATCGCTAGATCGAAGGATCGTTATATTGTTAGATCGGTAGATCGTTAGATCGCTAGATCGATGGATCGGTAGATCGTTAGATCGATGGATCGTTACATAGTTAGATCGCTAGATCGCTACATCGGTAGATCCCTAGATCAATGGATCGTTAGAACGCTAGATCGTTAGATCGCTAGATCGATGGATCGTTAGATTGTTAGATCGCTAGATTGTTAGATCGCTAGATCTGACATATGAGACGTTGGCGAATCGACTCTAGTCGTAGGCGAACAGACCGTAGGCGAAACGACCCGTAGGCGAAACGACCGTAAATCGTTGGATCGCTAGATCGATGGATCCAACCATCTAAGGATCCATTGGATCCCTAGATCGATGGATTGTTGAATCGGTGGATCGCCAAAGCGATGGATCTGTGGATCGCTGGATTGGTGGATCGCTGGATCGCTAGATCGCTAGATCAATGGATCGTTGGATCGCTAGATCGATAGATCTTTGGATCGCTAGATCGATGGATCACTGGATCGCTAGATCGATGGATTGTTGGATCGGTGGATCGCTAGATGGATGGAGTTGTGGATCGGTGGATTGCTGGATCCCTAGATCGCTGGATCGATGGATCTGTGGATCGCTAGATCGATGGATTGGTGGATCGGTGGATCGCTAGATGGATGGATTTGTGGATCGGTGGATCGCTAGATCGGTGGATCGCTAGATTGCTGGATCTCTGGATCCTTAGATCGATGGATCGGTGGATCGATGGATCTGTGGATCGGTGGATCGGTAGATCGATGGATCGCTAGATCGATGGATCTGTGGATCGGGAATCCTAGATCGCTAGATCGATGGATCTGTGGATCGCTGGATCGCTGGATCCCTAGATCGATGGATCTGTGGATCGGTGAATCGCTAGATCGATGGATCGTTGGATCGCTAGATCGATGCATTTGTGGATCGACAGATGGATCCCTAGATCAATGAAGCGTTGGATCGCTAGATCGATGGCTCTGTGGATCGGGGTGTCGCTAGATCGGTGGATGTGTGGATCGCTAGATCTATGAATTTTTTGTTCGGTGGATGGCTAGATCAATGGATCTTAGGACCGCTGGATGGCTGGATCCCTAGATCGATGGATCCGTCGATCTAGCGATCCATCGATGAAGGGATCCAGCTATCCACAGATCCATCGATCTAGCGATCTAGCAATCTAGCGATTCTGCGATCCACAGATCGATCGATCTAGCGAACCACCGATCCACAGATCGATCTATTTAGCGATCCAACGATCCATTGATCTAAAGATCCAGCGATCCAACAACCATCGATCTGGTGATCAATCGATCCACAGATCTATCGATCTGGCGATCCAACGATCCAGCGATCTACAGATCCATCGATCTAGCGATCCAACAATCCATCGATCTAGTTATCTAGGTATCCAACGATCCTCAGATCCATCGGTCTAGCCATCCACAAATCCATCAATCTGGCAATCCACCGATTCATCGATCTATAGATCTAGCGATCCAACGATTTAGTGAACCATCGATCTTGTGATCCAGCGATCCACAGATCCATCGATCTAGCGATCCACGATTCATCGATCTAGCGATCCATAGGTCCATTGATTTACCGATCCACCGATGCACGGATTCATTGATCTAGCGATCCATTGATCTTGCGATCCACCGATCCACAGATCCATTGATCTAGTGATCCATCGATCAACAGATCTAGCGATCTAGCGATCCAACGATACAGCTATCCATCGATCTAGCGATCTACAGATCCATCGATCCAGCGATCCAACGATCCACCGATCCACCAATCCACAGATCCATCAAGCTAGCGATTCATCGATTCACAGATCCATCGATCTAGCGATCTACCGATCCACAGATCCAGCGATTTAGCGATCCATCGTTCTAGGGATCCAGCGATTCAGCGATCCATCGATCTAGCGATCCACCGATCTACAGATCCATCGATCTTAAGATCCACCGTTCTAGAGATCCGTGGATCTACAGATCAACCAATGTACCGATCCATCGATCTAAAAATCCGTCGATCTACATATCCATTGGTCTTAACATCCACCGATCTAAATGGTTCTTCCAATCTTGAAAAGGTCTTGAATATTAGTAGTCGTCTTGAAAAGTCTTTGAATTCATATAAGGTCCTTGAAAAGTAATTGATTTCTTTATATGGTGTTGAAAATTCCTTGAAATTCACTACTTTGTTTACGCCTTATCATTTTCTTTGAGATTAGATTCTAGAGCATTGGAAAAACAATAGGTACAAAACAGAGAAAAAGTTCAACAGAGTTAAAGGAAAATAAATGCTCAGTATAAAACCAGAAGCAACAATATTTTATCTGTGTTTCTTGATTTCAAATGCTATTTCTCTATCTCAGACTGCAAGTCATACCCAGTGCTGCTGTCATTTTGCAAAGTAGTGTTGTTACGGAAAGTAGTACAGCATAATGTGAGCGATGATCAACCATGACTGAAGATATAAGAATCGTAAATGATTTCATTGAGTGTTTTAGCCAGTAAGGTCTTCAAAAGGGGGTCAAAGAATGCCAATGTATTGAATAAATCTTAGACCTTGAAAACTGTAATTTGTCCTTGAAAAGTCGTTGAATTTTGTTTCTCTGACGTTGTACGAACCATATGCCTAGGAATTCAACTTCAGGAGGGTTCGCCTACATTTGGCAAAGTAAGTGGGTAGGAATAATTGCGATAAGGCCTGAAAGAACGCAATTCACTTTTTAAGCGACGTTTTCGTTGTCGTCGCGTCGTTGGATCCTAAAGTCCCTGTTATGCGTATTCACTCTATACCAGACAGACTACCCAGATAGCTTTTCGTGCCGGCCCGAAAATTATCCGTTATCGCTATGAACACTTATCCGATATGTGACTCTCTACAGTAGAAATCGGTGTGGCGAACAGAAACCCTATCCGTTATGGTTGTCGTGCCGGCGCAAAAACTATCCGGGATAGCTGAACACAGCTTAACGGATCCCTTCTTCTGTCTACGTGTCAATTGATCAAACATCTGCAACTCTCTTATCATCCTAATCTTTTTCTTCGTTGCGAGATTCTGATTCTACTTTTCAGGGAGTGTTATGCTATTGTAGGTTCTTGTTTTTCAGCTTCTCTTGCAACAAAATTGGCAAACAAATTGAAAGAAAAAGTACTTTCTAAAACCGCGAGCGTGTGGCGAAGCTGCAAAGACCTCCCCTTGCTCTGTTATCTCCTCTCTTGTGCTACTGCCGCGTGACTTCACGATAATCGCCCAAAAAGAGAGCTTGCTCGCGGGCAAGAGGTGGCTTGACCTACTTGCAGGTGTAGAATTCGTAAACGTGTTAAGTGTTACAACCATAGACTGTTTTGTTTTACAGTGCAAAATGTTTTGATAAAAAAGAAGGGAAACTTACTTACCCCTGCACCTAATTAATTCTTTCTTTTTTCGCTTTCCAGTTTCAGCATTTTACGCTGAGAACTTTAGTAAACAGATTTCATTCAACGCACATATATGGACCAAGTCCAAGTTCCTGGGGCTCTCCGTTGGAGTTGAAAACATTGGGCAAGGTAACAGAAATACATTTACCAGAGCCGAACATCAAGGTTGGAAAATCTTGGGGAAGGGAAACATTTTATTTCGAAAATTCAGTAAAAGTTCGTGAGGATAGGAAGTACGAAACTAAGACGGAATCCATCAGGAAATTGAGTAATTTATAGCCCTTGAAAAATGTAAAACAGAATACGATATTGTTTAAATTATTCTGGTACAAGGTTTTTGTCCCCTGAGAATTAAAATTACTCAATTTCCTGGTGGATTCCATCTTAAGGTTCTTTTTACTCTCCACGAGATATGCTTTCAACTTTCTAAAATCTCGTCTCGAGCATGTTTACTTTAGTATTCATTGAAGTTATTGTCCTTCTTTATCTGCAGGGTGCGTGTCCGTTTTACCTTACGATGAGGACTATGTTTTAACTTTCCCAAATGGTTATGGAAGGTAACGGTCTCGTTGTTGGTCAGCTGGTTTGCTGCAACCGGTGTACATCTAATACAGGACACATGTTGCATTGTATCACAGTGTGGCTAGATTCTATCGTGTGTCCGAACATGAACTACAATGGAGGTTAAAAGTGTTGGAACCTTTCCAGTGATATTACTGAAACTAGCGACCCCTCCCCTCCCACCCCAAACAAAGTTGAATTTGGGGCAAAATGGGTGAAACTGAGTGCTTTTTTTTGGCCACAACATTGCTAGGGGAAGTGGGGGGGGGGGGGGGGGG
>BOPM01000174.1:188170-200861 GCA_022179025.1 Porites australiensis | reverse complement strand
CAAGTCTGTCATCGATGGTCACTCCAAGTGATTTTGCAGTAGTGACCTGGCTAACTTGAAAATCATTAATTGCAAATGTCGGGGACTCTGTGAGAGTACTTAGCCTCTACCTAGATCCGATAAGCATAAATTCGGTTTTAGTCATATTTAGAGAAAGTTTATTTGCTCTCAGCCAATTGTGAACATTTTCTAAATCTTGATTTAGATGCAACTGAATATTGTCTGCATTATCACCTGCGTATGTAAGGTGGGTGTCATCAGCGTACATCCTCGGCTCACAATTTGAAAGACAGTTTGGAAGATCGTTGATGTATAACAGAAATAGTAATGGACCTAAAATCGTCCCCTGGGGAACACCACAACTTAATAAACAGCTTTGAGACAGCGATCCGTTGATGGAGCACATTTGAGTACGATTCTCTAAATATGACTTAAACCATTGGTGCGCGTTACCATATATGCCGTAATTGTTTAATCTTGATAAAAGAATCTCATGGTCAACTTTGTCGAAGGCCTTTTTGAGATCTAATGCCAGTCCATTATCAGATATGCCAAAATTTCGCGAGGAACGGGAACGAGGTTGGTCTTTTTCCATTCAAGGGTCGGTCAGAGGGACTAGTTCTAGACCTCTCCCATGTTGTGTATTTCCTTTCTCCCGCACCTCTCTCTCCTCCGCAGAGGCTCCGCTGGGTATCCCAATAAAACTAGCAGTAATGGAAAAACACGAGGCGCGCGGCGGACGATGGGAAGAGGTAAAAGATGGGAGCCTTCCCCTTCCCATACTGCCGCGCGTTCTCTTTTTCTTTCTCCCCAGCCTCGCTACGACACAAAGAGGTCTCTACGAAGGAGAGAGCCGCCCACACAGCCTTTCTCATCGTGGCCTTTATGCTAGTAAGCAGGAGCCCATCAAATTTGATGGGCTCCTGCAGTAAGTTGTGTTTAAGTGGCCTCCGTTGCTGTAGTCCGCCCAGTTCTTCAAAAAACGATTAAGTTTAATCCCAGGTGAAGGCAAATTTTAAGCAGTATTCTTGACTGTAAAATGGAGCTGGAGCTTATAAAATACTGTCGAGCGTTTATTCCGAAATCCAGTTAGTTTAGCAGAAAACTGATGATCTTTATAACAGTCTATGGAAAAGTAAGCACACCCGTGGATTCAAATTTTAATACTGGATTAGCACTCATCGGCCTTTAGAAACTGAGCCCTGGGGTCCGTTTCTCGAAAGTCCCCGTAGCTTTTCGGGCCCGAAATCAAATTTTCAAATCGAAATGTAAAGAATAAGAGCGCGGTTCCTGGCTAACAAACTGCTCCATTTTGTTTCATTAACTGATAGTTTTATTACGTTAGATGCAAAACTATTGAAACCTCTGTCTTGCATGTAAACAACAACAGCTTTACGGGCCCGTTAATTATCGGGACTTTCGAGAAACGGACCCCAGACCTCTATCAGACTCTATTCTACTCAATCGTAATACTGTTTGATGTTTTTTTACGAGATTATTTTGTTTGATTGCTGTTGTTTTTTTTATTCATATTACAGAGCATCATCAAGAGGGCAATATGACCTGGAAATAAGCCCTCGGTTAGGAAGAACCTTCAGCAAAGAGCAATACGCGTTTTTGTACAGGTGATAAGTGGATAGTTTCTCTTGTTTTGTGTGCCAAAAAACTCTCAGCAAGCTCTCAGCCCGCAATCAGAGGGTATTAGGATTTCCAGCGAATAAATAGTACTGGTGATGACGATGTGTCAATTTACAGGAACAGTGAAGCCGCACGTTTTACGAGAAAACAAAGACTGTTTAATAGTAAGGCAAGACTCTCTTCAGCCTCCCCACTTCCAGTCTTTAGCTATAGGCAGTCCCCCCCCCCCCCCGCCCGTTCGACCCCTCTCCATGAGTAAATCAGGTTACGCCGTTTTCTGTTATTGGACTGAGTATTTCAACTTCATTTTCGGTTTCTGAGCCATTCAGTACTTCTCCTCAATTATAAGTATATACCACGCGGAACAACATTGTCAAAAGAACTTGTAGCTGTAAGGGAAGATGCTCAATTTTATATAGGTAGTGTACTGGCGAACATAAGCAGGCTATTTTAAAGGTTTTACGTTTTCAGTGGTTTTACGTTTTTCGCCCATAGGAGAGACGTTTTATCTGTGAAAAAATCTTACGTTTACGATGATGGCCAGGAGAGCGAGAAGAACGACACGTTTGAAAGGGAACCATTCATTGTGCACTTCAAGTCGACAACGACAAGTAAGTAATGGTCTCATTTTATCAATGGTCCAATGAGTTAACTCTTGGATAAGCATACATGAACGTTTTCCTGTATATCGTGAGTCACAGAATGTAGTGGGAAATAGTATTCGTAGTCTTCATGAAGAGCTATGTTCACTGACGGGATTATCGAGGTATACACATAACATGTTTGGCACCTTGTCTTTCGGGAAAAATGTTATAGATGACCCCTCTGTAGGTATGACCCGGCCAGAAACCAGAAAAGTTGGAGAAAGAAATTGGTCACGGAGTACCTGCAAACTGAGTATTATTTTAGGCTAAATATAAAACGAAAAGAAGAAAGTAATAATCTTATTCCTAGTTAATTTCAGTACTTTTTCTCGTCTCCAACCCAGCTCAACTCATCTACGGCGACAAGTTGCAATCTCCCAACGTTCCTGTCTATCCGGGGAATATTGTCAATGTTGAGGGTGACATTGCAAATATAATTCTCAGTGAAAAAATAATTTTACATATCCGCATAAACATAACAACTTTCTTTATTTTACCAGACATGTTTCGACGGTACATCCGTCATCTTCAGTGTTACATATTTTGAAATCGCCGTTGAATTTAAATCGCGCGCGATGTTACAAAGTTCGTTACATTGCGTTGGCAATATTGCGTACTGAAAAGTTTAAAATCAGTGACGCTTAGCTACATATACTTACAGGGAGAGGGTCAGGTTTATGTGTTTCACCTGCTGGTTGAGGTCGGGTTTCCCCCATTTTATGAACGTAGATTCTTTGAGCTTCACCTGATACTTAGTTAACTTAGTTAGTTTTACATAGTTTAGTTAGTTTTACATATGTTGTTCAGAACTAAACTCGCGGGATATCGTTGCATTCTAGATGTTACGGATTTTGTCCTTGTTGCCATACACACTTCTCCATCTGAAGCCCCTCAGGAAATCAACGAGCTCGCCAATGTATATGACGACGTCATCAAGAGGCTCAGTATAACAGATGTCATCATTCTTGGAGACCTAAACGCGGCCTGTAGCTACATGAGTGACAACGATTGGCGGACAAATCGCTTGGCTAATGACAAACGATTTCATTGGCTCATCTCTGATTGTGTTGATACTAGTCTGGCAGGAGGACATTGTGCTTATGATCGGTGGGTAAAATAGGCCATTTCTGAATTCCAAAAACCATCACTTTCAAGACGAGGCTAATTGTAGACCTTTCTTGTAAAAAGGAGTTTTGTTTCATGAGAAGTGCCCGGCGCTTCTGTGAGGGAGTTAACTAGTGTTGACCTCAGTCCTTTTTTCGAGTTTTTCCTTGCCGTGTACTTTTAAAAAGCTTTAAATACCTGTAAAACGGAGCACTGATGGAGAGAGAAGGGGGATAAAATATGTGCATCGTCGGCCTCAGGTTTGTTAGTCAGGCCCCGGTTGTTCAAACGTTGGATAGCGCTATCCACTGGATAACTTTCGAATAAAACCTCTTCCACCGAGATTTCGCTCTTTGTCATTTGCTTTTCAGAATTAACATAACAAAAGAAATCCTCGATCCTGAATTTTGATCTAGGGCACACTGGGGAGTAATTAAAGTATTAGTTCCTATGTGGCTTATATTTCAGATTCGTTGCTGCCGGAGATGCCATCTTGGAATCCATAGTTGAATCAAGTGCGGGGAGTTTTGAATATGATCAAGTTTTGGGCGTCAACGAAACTATGGTTTCGTATATTTATTGTTTGTTACTTTTTCTTTTCCAGTTTTTGCATGCAGTCGTCCTATTTTATTTATTGCGTAAAAAAGACTGCATACATCTCTGTTATAGCCCTCCAGGTTATAGGCCCAACCAAATTGTAGACAGGAATTTTATTTCGGTTACAAGTACGTCCTCCACGGTTGTTGGTCCCATCTGTATGTATCTATATATATGTTGTGGTTTAATAATTTTATCGGAGGTTTAAATTTTATTTCCTTTTGTTTTTAACTCATTATCAGTTATTACCATACGCCAAAACAAAGGGAAATAAAACTTAAACCAAGGATAAAACTGCACCACAACATATATATCTTGTTCTGTAATAAGTTAAAACTAGACCTTTGAATTTCTTCTTTGACTAAAATTAAGTACGTGTCGTTATTAGGTTGTTTGAGACATATAAACTTATACGCTTGCCGGGAAATAAACCCGGGAAATAACACCATCCGGTAAACCCCTTACGAAATTGTATCAGCCCAGGTAACTTGGATTTTACGTTATTTAATTACCAATACAATTCATTCTACGCAGGCATCCAAGGTTAGTGATCACTATCCAATTGAAATGCAACTTCTTTCGAAGAGTAAGTATGGAGCAACTTTTCTTTTACTCAGTTCAAGAATGGCCAATCAAAATGAAAATCTGTAAAAATTACAGAGGATAAAAACCACCTTTAGAAAACTGTGCAGCAAAGCTCACCCAATTTACAACGATATAGGGTCTATTTACGCATCTCATTGCAATCACAAGCTTTTCTCCCTTTTTTTGGATTTCGTCCTAGTAAAAAATGGAGCGCTGAAGCTTGCTTCGAATGCATAAACCCGTCCATATGTAATGAAAATTGATGACGACGATGGTTGTAAGAGCTGATCGGGGGCGAGTCGATGGTCGGGCAGCGGATCTTAATTATGATGCAGTGCTAAGTACATTCCATTCGTATGAACGTATTGCGAGATGAACTACTTTTTTGAAGAACTGCTACGCCGAGTTATTAATCGAATAATTCAAATGATTGAACTGCCCCTTTTGAAACACTGCTTGAGGGGACACTTCTTAATGAAGTTAATAATCAAAGTTAAAATATCTAATAAAAGATCTGAGCTGTTCAATTTTTTTTTCTTCTCTGCCATCGCATTTTTATGATCGAGATACACAAAACATCTCATCGCCATTTTTCTGTTTTCTCTTTGCTAGGCATGGCATCAACTTTGAAGAACATAAACAAGGCGGTTGAATACACGTTTAAGATGAAAAATCCTCCCAGCTTGAACAAAAAGACCGTTTATAGAATGAGGAAGACCTTGAAACAACGAAAATTTGCGGTGAAAACGACCTACTCCAGTACAAGGTCTATCAGCGGCGTGACATTCAGCAAAACCTTTAATAACAAAACAGAAGCTTTAAACCTTCTCTATGAAATCAAAGACAAAACTCAACCTGTAAACATGGTTTCTTTTGACCAGATTCAAATGGCGGAATTTCAGATTAAAGGGCCGTGGGGCGAGGATCGAAAACTGTCAGCTAACAGTTTTGGAGCGGTAAAACTTGTTTGCGAAATTCTACCCTCGGTCAGCTGCTGGGTTGCTTTAACAATCTAACGATGACGTCATGAATTGTCAAAGATTTCATTTAGTTTCTTAGCTTAGCGGTTAATTATCAAAGCCGACTGTGCAATTCCCCTCCAGAGGTGAAAATAAAGATTTCATAACATTGATGAGGGTCAGTATTGTGTGGTTTGAATACAGGTGACTTTGAAGCGATTTATATCCCTTACTTTTTATAGCACTGGCATGACTCTCTAGGGCAACTGAACGAGACTTGATATTTCATTTACTATAGTACTGCAAGGTTTGCAATTTTAAAACTCAGTTTATTAAAAAAATATATATTTGAACCAAACCTACCTAGCCCCTTCTCGTCCCAGAGGAGTAAATTATGTTACGTACTTATACAAACTATTGAGCCTGTGTGGTGTGACTGGCCCCTGGCTGGGCGTGACCTAGCCTGGGACCAGGCTCCGCGGGGAACGACTGGGGATGAGTCAGGGGAAAAAGGAGGAGAAAATCGGCGTGGGATAAAAGAAAAAAAATTCGGAGAGCGAACCGCTCGGCTCGCTTCGCTCGCCGATATTTTTCCTATTTGACTGCGTTTTTTGCCTTTTTTCCCCTACAGCGTAGCCTGGTCCCAAGCCAGGCGTGACCATTCAAATGAAACCTCTTCTTCTCTTTGGTAGTAGTTTTGCATGCTATTTTTGTTTGGTATGTATTTCTAGCTATTGAGTCTATGGGAAAGATTCTGTGGTCCGACTATTCACATGGTGTATATTGCTTTCAGCATTTTTGGAATTTTCTAAATTTTTCTACTCGGAGGAAGGCACTGGGGCCAATGTACCCAGCTGCCCACGTGATCACATCCTTTGTAAGTTGTGCCGTTGTCCAATCAGCGCCCGGACTTTATTTTGTTGCAGATTTCAAAATAGCCATTTACAATCTTGTAAACATTTAGCTCTGCATAAAGGTAAAAGATTGAGTCATTTTTGATCCCTTCTGCTATGGCGAAAACATACTGAAGCTCAGAAAAATGAATGCAAACACAGAGAGCAGCAGCGATTTATGCAGAGGTCCATTTTCGGCTACTAAGTTGGTGAGTATACAATCTAAGGTCACCTCGATCGTCAATGAAGTGGCATGCTACTTATCGACATTTATTCGATTTAACATTTTCTACATGAAATGAGACATCTTCCATAGACAAAACAAGGAAATTTCCTCTGTCTTATTTCGCTTGCGTGTCCTTTTGCCCCTTAGTGGAATGACATCGTGCAACAGATGAAAAGCAATGTTTCAGTGAAACGAAGAAGATGGCGGATGAAAGTGTTCGAAGATGCGTTTGTAGCTTCTGAAGCATTAGACTGGCTTCATGGCTTCCTTAAGGAAAATCCAAACTTTGGAGCTGATGTGACTCGACAACAAGCCGTGCAACTTTGTAGTAAATTTCTCAAAAATGGAATCATAACGGACGCACGAGGAAAGCAATATAATGGAATGTTTGAAGACAACAACCATCTGTATCGGTTCACGGACAAGGTTCGATATTCGCCTTATAAGGCCAAGCGCCCTCCGAAAAATGAGAGATCTCAGGCGCCGAAGAGCGAGAAAGAAACAACAAGAACTGCAGCGGCACAAAAAAGGACACTGAGTACAATTTATCAAGATGAGCCAACCGAAGATTGGTCAGTTGCTAACACTGTTTCAACAACACCGTCCCATGGCAGTGGATACAATCTTCGATCTAATCCGCTTACGATCGGCCCTTCTAGAACAGCTCTGGTTAATAGATTGAACGTTCAAAGCGCTAAAAGAGGTAATTCCGGAAACTCAGTTAAGAGTACAGGTGGTGTTAAGTTAAGAAGGAGAAGCAATCGTCGAGACGACTTACAAGATGTCATAATGAATCCTGCAGCTTTTGTTGCCCACAACCGGCGCTCATTATCAGATAAAGAAATTAGTGAAGTCTGGTGGAATATTGCCACCATTCGGTGAGTAAGACAGGCCTCTTTCAGATAAAGTTGAACCTCCATGTGCTTCATGAAACCAGTTTCCCAGTAAAACTGGAACCTGTTGTTCATAGATTACGCGGGAGTGACCTCCTGGCATTTCAGGTGCTCCCTTACATAAGTTTCTAATGGAATGTTTCTAATCCACGTCGTGCAAAACATTTTCCCGGCCAAGACATATAGTGATGCAAAACCTTTGAGATCAACACAAATTCTTGTCCAAAGCCTGGGGCGCTTTCCATTCAACAAAAATTCCGGTGTGAAATTTTGGAAATTCCATGTGCCCAATGGAACGGTACATTCTGGCTGCACAGATCAGACCCAAGCCACCACGCATTTGGTTATTGTTCTTGTAAGCAGGATGCAAAAGAATTGTACTGGACACAGCAATTTTCCCAAATGGAAAAGGACATTTCCGCCAGACCAACTGGAATGGTTGAGCAGATCAAAGTGGTCCCCCTTCAAAGCTGGTCCCAAATACTCTGGTCAGACTGAACCAAAATGGTCCATTACATTAATTTGGTTTCTAACCAAAATTTCCAGAATCTTGGGCTGAATGGAAAGTGCCCCTCAGGTTCCCATATGCTACACACCTATCTGTCACAAAGCCTTTGGTGCTGCCCCAAGGTATGGTTCCAAAGTTTGGAACATTAAGAGCTATTCCTCTAGTGGGGGTGGGGGGGTACTCCCTTATTAAAGTGGTCTAAACAGGTATGTGCTACTCAACAGGGTATGGTTTTCAGGTTCTCGACAATATGCCATTTCACTATTTAGCAATTTGTCATATTTTACAGCTTAAAGAGACTGATGGATCTAGATGATTCAGTTATAAATTCACTAAAAGATGATGACTATGATACAAGTTGTGTGCACCACAGTTCAATGAAACAAGAGTTTCCAAAAGGTAAAATGCAATCTTGGAATATGGATTATGAATTAACATGTCAACATCAGGTACATGCAATTATTACTTTTCAACACTGATTAAAACTGCTTTTCAATGAAACATTTTTCTATTCTTATTATTTTTCTAAACAGCTGCTGAAGTCTTACCTCAGTGGCTAATACCTGCAATGAAATGCCTGATACATTGTAAGTCAAGGAATAAAATTAATGTTAATGCACAGTGCATTTTACTGCGCTTTTGAAAAACACACAAAGTCCAATGTTCAATAGTCAACTGATGTTTGCGTTTTTCGCTGCCATCAATCATCTTAGCCAACCTCTCAGGAAACAGAACTTTACTTTAATGGGTTCAAAAGGTCATGGTTTGTGATTAGTTGCTTTTGATCCGTTTTATGTGTTTCTGTGTTTCAAGGTTCATTGCCTGTGATCCTAATAAATGATTGATGGCAGGCGAAAAATGCAATATTGTGAAGGCAGCTTTTGAACTTCAGAGTTTGTGTGTTTTAGAAAGGCACAGTAAAAACAACTGGTTATACTATAATTGCTTTGTTTCTCTAACAAAGGAAAGTCTACTATGGAAGTAATGAAATTTTGATGTTTGTCATACCTCCCAGAAATAGCCTAGTGTGTAACTCTGTAGGGCAGCGTCACAAAGGGCTGGGGGACAGGATTTCCGCTGGTTGCTATGAACATGGTTAACAACAGTCTCAACATGGAAGGGTTACCTTTGACAGAAATATTGCAACCTTGGAGCAAATTCCAACAGGTCTTTTCCCAAATTTTTCTGTACTGACTAAATTATTAGTGTTTTTTTTTTCATGATGCATTTAAAATTTAGGGCCAAATGGAGATTTTTCAAAACAAAGCTTTCCCAAGTATGCAGGTTTTGAGCGAGATGTGTTCAAAGCAGTCGTGGAGTATTTTGATGAAGAAGAAAGATGTCCACTAGTTCCAAAGCGAATGCTACTAGTCTTCAAGAAAATAGTTGGTAATAATAATAATCTTAGAAATAATAATAATAATAATAGTGATAATAATTATAATAGTGATGATGATAATAATAATAATGATAACAAACAAATGGTTTTTGTTGGTGTTTATGTCAGATTACAGGCAACACCCAGGGCTGTCTCTAAAAATTTCAGGTTGCTGGGTATATACAAGTAGGTGGGATACTGAACAGAGTTAGGGTTAGGTTAGATCAGATCCAGGGGAGGGGCGCCCCCCCTTATTTTCAGACCAAACTGAGTCCCTAAGGGCCAAAAAAAATTTGTTTGGAGACTGCCCCTCCCCCTTATCTCCAGCTCTGGATGACCGTGCCCCCACCCCCTCCCCTATCTGAAGGTCTAGATATGCCACTGGCTAGCTAGGGAGTTCTTTTGGCCTCATTTTCCTTTTGTTTCTGGCCCAACACAAGATACTAAAGCCACAGTGGTGCCTCCATTCATTATTAAATAATAGGGTAGTTTAAAAAATTTTAACAATTTTTATGATAATCTAATGGTAAGTTATTAATGAAACTGAATTTATACTGTCTTATTATTCTGCAGATTATCTGTTTAAATGCAAGCTTACAGCCATGCGATCTCTACAGTACTGCTGTTTAATGATTCCCGTAAAGAACAGAGAATTGCTACAAGTGCTGTTGAAATTTATGGTTCGCCTACTAGACAATCATGCACTTTCGTTAAGTGATGATTTACCTACAAAAGAAAAGGTAATTAAAATTGGTGGGAATGTACTGAGCTTCAAGTTTCTATCACAGATATCTTTGTATAATATCACTCATGAATCATAATAACAGTTAGTTTTCAACAATGCCTACCACCTTACCATCTCCTTGCTTGTACAGCACTGTGGTTCATATGGTCTCGTTTTCTCCGAGATTACAAGAAACCCACTCTTTTTCACATCAAGTCTTATGTTTTTTAAAACGTTTATTATTGTCTTGCATTGACAGTTGATCCAGTCTTTTAGCCATGCCATATTTGGTGTAACAGCCGACATGGATGTTATCAGACTTCTGTACTTTATGCTGGAAAAATTTCCGGAATACTTCAAGGTAAATATCGCTTGGCAAACTACATCAGATTTTCTAGTGAATTCTTAAAACCAATACTGGGGGGAGCTTAAGCAACAACGCGGACGGGGACGGCTACGAAAACGTCTCCTAAAAAGTTAAGTTGCGCTGCTTCAAACTTTGTCGCGCTTATTCTCTAGCGTTCAATTCGTCAAATGTTGGCAGTTTTTTCTGGAGTTGAATTCCGAAAGACTGTATCGAAGTGCAGGAAAAGAAAAAGAAAGTCGTTTTCTCGTGTTCACGGGTTCCACAAAAAGTGAAAATAGGCTTGTCAGATGTAAGTGTAGAGTTGTTGTTTTGCTAATTAAACGCATTGCGTTTTTACCGTTCTCGCTGCTTAAGCTCCCAAGCGAGACTCAACGAGGATGTTCGTGCTCAAGAAGAGGAAAGGAGGGGAGGTCCCTCTCCCCTTCGCGTCTTTTCCTCACGTGCTCTGTAAACACTAACCAAAAAAATAACTAGCACCTGCAAATCACGGTATTTCCTCTTTTCATTAACTGGTATGTGATGTACATTTGCAGAACCCCGAGGGGCTTCAGTTTCAAGTGGAGCAGCGTCTCTTATTCCTTAGAAATTGTCGTGATAACAAGGTATGACCACACCCAAACCCCAAATAAACCCTTTCCTCTTTCTATTCTTTTGGAATATTTGCAAGCACCACAGAGCTGTCAAATGCGCTTACAACCGCACACTCTTTATAGTTATTGTTTGGGGCAATTTTTTGTGTGAGAGTACACATATACGACGACACCCAAACACAAATAAACCCTTTCCTCTGTCCACATGGAAGGATCAAGTAATCCTTGATGGAACATTTCTAAGCACCACAAACCTAAAATGTACTTGCAACTGCACACTCTTAGTAATTATTTGGTACACATAAAGATATTGAGATTTACGGTCATTTGGCGAACGTCAACGTCTTTGGTTGTTTCGATAGTGTCCTAAGTCAGTTTCCCAACTTCTTTCGCCTGATCAGTGACATTAAGCGTGTGATATTCTAGTTGACAGTACCATCCCAAGCTCTTCCCCCTGTCAAATCCTACTGTGAGAAGGTCACGCCACAAGAGTTCAAAGAGCAGTCATTGATCACATCGCAGCGTTCATTGAAGGACCTTCTCAACAAAATAATCGTGGACGAGAGCATCAGCGCAAAAGAGAGAAAGAGACAACTGAAACAGGTTCGTAAACTCAGACTGGCAATCCCGACGCGATACTGGTCCGGTCATTTCGACACAAAGTCGTCTCAGTGAATCTGCTCGACAATTTCGATCACTGACACTTACAGTATCGATAGCGCGTGAACATGAAAAACCGATGGCGTGAGTATTCCTCGTTCTATAAGCTAACTTCTCGAAACTACACATCGGCTGAATCAACTTGTGTCGAAACGACCGGTAAAGACTGTATCGCATGTTGAGATGCAGTGTACCGGAAAGGCGTGGTCATGTCGGGGTTTCGATTCATGTAATTTGCTTTATTGTATTTCACAGAAGATCCTGGAAAATGATGTATTTGTTACCCATGTTTATTGAAATCATGTGCGAAGCAAAGTTCCCACGTTTTTTTGGCTCTTTTATCGCTGCAGAAACGCTTAGAGACGTCGAGTAGAAATGAAACTTCCATCACGGGTGAGGAAGAGAAGCAAAAACCCGGAGCCTATCCTACTGCAAAAACGGATATTTTTACCACTTAAGATAAAAGCAATAACTTTCACAACAACTTGAAAACTTTGTTCACGGTGTTTTTTCTTTTGACTTTCGCAGTTCGAAAAGACGTATCCTGAAATTTACCGTTCAAGATTGCCTGGGGACAACTTATCTACCTGTTCAACAGCATCACAGAGGTCCGAAAAGCTAAAACAGGTCATGAAACCGCTGTCCATGCTCAAGAACTTGCGATGATAGTTGAGAGTCATGTGATACCGACGGCGCTTCTTCATGATTCGCTTGCCTAAATCCAAGTTTTTTCTGTTTTATGAGGGCACCCGCAGTTGAAAGATAAGCTAGTTAACATTTCCCGCCTCTTCAGAAACTACGTGGAGCCTGGTGCGAGTGAGAAGGGGGTGCATATTTATAGCAGCTTATTAGACTGTCCATTCCCCCTATAGAGCTAAAACAACTCAGTTTGACGTTAAAATGCTTGATTTGGGGATTGAGTATT
>BOPM01000174.1:175670-183170 GCA_022179025.1 Porites australiensis | reverse complement strand
TGTTTTGCGGTATATTTGTGTCAAGATTCATAACGTCCATCGAAACAAGAACTGTTCGGCTTTTCACATTTGTCTTTTCAAAGAAAGGTATGATTTCTGTGATTTTGATTTTGGTTGTAGCAATGTATCAAGATATTTTGTCATGCACAGAACAAGGTTTTATTGGATTATTAAGAGGAAACCAAAAATCCATGTTTTAATACTAGGGGGTGGGTCATGTAATTTTCAATCTTGCGTTAGGGCTGGGTCAGTCATTTTTGTGCCGAAGGGAGGGGGTGGGCCATGTGTTTTTTATCAACCACATTTCAAATGCTCCGGCCCACCACCCCCTATACTTTTTGACAAGTCCCTTAATGCCGGTATAAAATTCATATATTAGACCAGAAATTCGGACAAGGAGTTAAATGTAAAGAAGATTAACGCAGTTATAGATATAAACGCAACTTTTTCAGCTGCGGAAAAAAAGCCCTGACTAGAGGCACTTCCGGAACAGTGCCCTACTAAATGAGAGGGCCTAGTCCGCACTCAGTTGGTTACCGACACTTGATCTGTAACGCAAACATTATAAGGTTCGTCACAAGAGATTTAACTTCTCGGGGATGGCAAAAATAACCCGAATCTTGCCCTGGAAATAAAGTAGTAAGAGGCTCATATTTGGCTTATTTTGAAACAACTTTGTTGTGAAGAATGAACAATGGAACGATATGTTTTGCAACAAAGTAACAGATTCAAAGAGAACTTAATCGAAAACACAACGAAAAGCAGCTTAAGAATAGCAGGTTGAGATTCGGCTACAGCTCAGTTGTTAAAGCGCAGGTGTTCTGAGCGGCAGTCAAGCGCTCTTCGACTGAGCTAATCCTCCTATGATTAGAACAACTGATCAAACAAATTTTCGCGGGCGAAGAAATGATCGCACTGATTAAATGTTCGAATCGGTCCACTTTATTTGCAGTCAATCAAGATGCTCTGATCAGATTAACGTTTCATCTCTGGGCATGAAGTGATGGGTTGCGCAGACTGTGTTTTTTTTTGCAACTTTGCTCTAGTGACACGAACCTTTCTGCACGCACATAGCTATCTTCTCTGCCTGCTGCACGCCTGTTATGTACCCACCATGAACGTAACCATTGTACAACTCGTGCGTGGCCTCTCCCGAGAAAAATACAGACCCGACTGGCTTCTGAAGATTGACGTAATCGTCGCTCGATATTCCGATTGGAAGGTTTGACCAGCATCCGAAGAAATATCGATCCCGTCCCCATTTAGGGTAGTGGATACCAAGTGGCTCAGGGATATTTGGACCATACATGTTTTTCAGTACCTCCATTATTTCTTCCTGTGTTTGCTCATCACTTTGGTATTCCAGTCTGGCCGATTCGTCTCCGGTTACAGTGACCAGAAGGATGTTAGTTCCCTTTGGAAAACGTGAATCCGCTTCTAGATTCTGCATCATGGAATAATAACCCCTTCTTTTGGAAGCGTAAAGAATGTACTCGTTATCGTCCCAAAATTTCTCTGGAAATTTTAAGAAAATTTTGGTATAGACGACCATGTTGATCTTGAAAATCGCCTCCAATTTCCAGTTGGGCAGTTGAGGTGTAAATTTAACAAGTCCACTTTTCAGTACACCAATACTAAATGTGACCAGAGCGTAATCTGCAGTGTACACATCGCCATTGTCGGAAGTGACATAAACACCGTTCTCATTCCATTTTACTTCCGTCACTGTTGAGTTCAATTGCAATCTTGGATCCTTTGGTTCGAGAAACATATCCGCAAGACAGTCCACAATGTGAACATACCCCCTGGAGTCGGTTACAAAGAACTGCTCGCCACCAACTGAGTGAATACTCCCATTGTCCGCGATCCATGTTCTTAGAGAGATGTATTTGGGAGGGACAGCTTATTCAAAGTCATATTGAAAATATTCCGTGGCATCCTCTTCTGGCGTAAAAGGAAGCCAGTTGGCCAGCCTCAATGCAACGCGGATAGAAATATCTCCTTTATGCCGCTTTCGACGATGAAGTCTTATTTTATTCAAGATCTCTTCAGCACGCTTCAACTGTGCCATATTTCCTTTCATTGTTGTGTTAAATCCATTTCTAATCACGAAATTTCCGTTTTCAAGCTTTCCCTTTAAGCCACATATCAGAGCTAAGTCCGTGATGGGATTATTCTTGACTCCTTGAATCCAATTCGCTCCAAGCTCGATAGTAGTGTTGAAGAACTGCATCTTTCTCATTCGTCCGCCGATCCTGTCCGTTCCTTCCAAGATTATGAAATCTTTAATTCCATGATCACTCAATGTTTTTGCTGCAGCAATTCCTGAAATCCCGCCTCCGAGAATTAAAACCGTTGTGTTTTTCTGCTTTGCAGCGTCCTTAGTTATGACAGCACAGCAAGTCAAGAAAGCAGCTATATAAAAGACATTTTTAATGGCCATCTTGTTTTCATCTGATACATCTCAATTTACAGAAATAAAAAAAAACCACAACCTCGTCCCCAGGGCTTTTCCCTTTTCCCCACCCATTTTTTAAGGGAAAAGCCTGAAAAAAACATAATCTTCATGGCAAGCACGTGATAATGACGCGAGAGTTGCAATAGCGACTTTTTTGTTAGGGTGATTTCCACTGACGCGTTTTTGGCTATGCACGTTAAAGCGCGTAAATGAAATAGAGGCAAGATATAAAGTGTTCAGATTAAACGTAAAGTTGAGCGAGGTTCAAGTTTTACGTTTACGAGCGACCTTTCGTGCATTGCCTCTATTTCATTTGCGAACGTAAATTTTAACGCAGGTACGCACGTAAAAATTACTCGACAGTGGAAATCAACCCTAAGGCTCCTGCTTGCTCCTAACTTTCACGCACTCCGCTGCCAAAAAACTACAGCGCACACCTAGTTCTGATCCTGCCATCTACGCAGGCTTAGTTTTTGGACTTGCCCTTCATTAGCCTCTCACACAGACGTTATTTTTGTCTCGCGCGTTTCGCTTGACGGACTAACTTCTCGGGGATGGTGAAAAATAACCCGAATCTTGCCCTGGAAATAAAGTAGTAAGGGGCACATATTTGGCTTATTTCGAAAAAACTTCGTTGTGAAGAATCAACAACGGAACGAGATGTTTTGCAACAAAATAACAGATTTAAAGAGAACTTACTCGAAAAAACAATGAGAACCAGCTTAAGAATAGCAGGATGAGATTCAGCTACAGCTCAGCGCAGGTCTGCTGAGCGGCAGTCAAGCGCTCTCCGACTGAGCTAATCCTCCTATGGTTAGAACAACTGATCAAACAAATTTTTGCGGGCGAAGAAATGATCGCACTGATTAAATGTTCGAATCAGTCTACTATATTCGCAGTTAATCAAGATGCTCTGATCAGATTAACTTTTCATCTCTGGGCATGAAGTGATGGGTTTCGCAGATTTTGGTTTCTTTGCAACATTGCTCTAGTTGCACGAACCTTTCTGCACGCACATAGCTATCTTCTCTGCTTGCTGCACGCCTGTTATGTACCCACCATGAACGTAACCATTGTACAACTCGTGCGTAGCTTCTCCCGAGAAAAATACAGACCCGACTGGCTTCTGAAGATTGACGTAATCGTCGCTCGATATTCCGATCGGAAGGTTTGACCAGCATCCGAAGAAATATCGATCCCGTCCCCATTTAGGGTAGTGGATACCAAGTGGCTCAGGGATATTTGGACCATACATGTTTTTCAGTACCTCCATTATTTCTTCCTGTGTTTGCTCATCACTTTGGTATTCCAGTCTGGCCGATTCGTCTCCGGTTACAGTGACCAGAAGGATGTTAGTTCCTTTTGGTAAACGTGAATCCGCTTCTAGATTCTGCATCATGGAATAATAACCCCTTCTTTTGGAAGCGTAAAGAATGTACTCGTTATCGTCCCAAAATTTCTCTGGAAATTTTAAGAAAATTTTGGTATAGACGACCATGTTGATCTTGAAAATCGCCTCCAGTTTCCAGTTGGGCAGTTGAGGTGTAAATTTGACAAGTCCACTTTTCAATACACCAATACTAAATGTGACCAGAGCGTAATCTGCAGTGTACACATCGCCATTGTCAGAAGTGACGTAAACACCGTTCTCATTCCATTTCACTTCCGTTACGGTTGTGTTCAATTGCAGCCGTGGATCCTTTGGTTCGAGAAACATATCCGCAAGACAGTCCACAATGTGAACATACCCCCTGGGATCGGTTACAAAGAACTGCTCGCCACCAACCGAGTGAATACTCCCATTGTCCGCGATCCATGTTCTTAACGAGATGTATTTGGGAGGGACGGCGTATTCAAAGTCATATTCAAAATATTCTGCAGCATCTTCTTCCGGTGAGAGCGGAAGCCAGTTTGCAAGTCGCAATGCAACGCGCATAGAAATATCCGCCTGGTGCAACTTTCGACGCTGGAGTCGTATTTTGTCCAGGACTTCTTCATCATATTTCAGTTGCGCCATTTTCCCTTTCATTGTTGTGTTGTATCCAGTTTCATTTCGTATCACAAAAGATCTGACCTCAGCTTTTCCTTTTAATCCACATTTTAGCGCCAAATCTTCAATGGGGTTATTCTTGACTCCTTGAATCCAGTTTGCTCCCAGCTCAATGGTGTTGTTGAAAAACTCCATCTTTCTCATTCGTCCACCGATCCTGTCCGTTCCTTCCAAGATTATGAAATCCTTAATTCCATGATCGCTCAATGTTTTTGCTGCAGCAATTCCTGAAATCCCGCCTCCAAGAATTAATACCGTTGTGTTTTTTTGCACTGCAGCGACCTTGGTTATGATATTACAGCCGGTCAGGAAAGCAGCTAGCAAAAACACGCTTTTAACGGCCATGATGTCCAGAAAAGCGATCTGGTTTGCACAGAATGAGATGTCGAAATTTAAAAAGATCCATGCCTCGTGTGACAGCCACGTGCTACTGGGGCGAGTACAAGCAGATAAATTTTGACCGTGATTTCTCTAGCGATCTGGGTCCAAATACGTCATCAAAACATGAAGCTTTTCATCGCAAAGATAATCCAGCACGTAAGATGGGTTTTGGTCGTGAAGATGGCGACATTTTGTAGTCGTAAAACGCTTAGGGCTTCTGTATTTTCAATGATAGGGACCTGAAATATTGCTCAGTTATTCTGGAAGGTCATAATGCCCGTGGAAGGGACAAATCCGCTCATAAACGCCAGAGATAGGCTATTCCGCGCCCTGTTCTTTAAAATGGCGCTCATGTATGCTCGCTCTTTTCCTCCTCCACTTCGTCTTCTTCTCGAGATGGGAGTTCTCATGAAGGTGCGTTAATATATTTGTTTGTAAATCCGGATGTTCAAGAGAAATGTTTACGTGTGCACAGCTGTTTTGAAAGTAGTTAAAACAAAATTTTGTGACATAATCAGCCAGCACTTGGAAACAGCAGAATCGCAGGACACATCTGTAGCTCATTAATACCTAGCCTCACATTAGAATCGCGACGAAGCGTGAAGTTTAAAAGCCTGTAATGGCCACATTACAAACCAATATAGTACCTTGCATGATTTCTGAATGTTAAAATTAGAATAATCATGCGAACGATGGCCTGTACCTTCGCAAATCTGTCGCAAATGTAGCCGTTACTTGGTGCTTTGTGGTATGAAAAAATATCTGGTGTTCAATATCCTACTTTTTCGTGACTTTCAAGTTTGAATTTTGAGCAAAAATTATTCTCAGAGTATTTAAAGTCGATTGTAATTATTTCGGTTGTTGAATTATTTTATATGCAGCCTTTCATAGTTTTATATTGTTGTATTCGTCTACAACTGGGTCAACCTTTTGCATGTGCCTAGAAAACGTTACTGTTACCAGCACCATGTTCATTTTGGAACAGTACTGTACTCTGGAATATATGGTTATTTCCCAGCTTTGGGACTTATCAGTGTTGCTCATAAAAGTTAAGTTACAGCTTGTTCACCGTTTTGCTACCATTTGTGCCAAATATTTTGATACTATATTTCGTGTAAAGATTGAAATGTGGTTTTGTTGTATTTTTTTTGTTGGGATCAGCTCGTACAAGGTGGTTAATATTTCATATATTTTAAGCCCCTTTGTAAACCAGTCATGCACTCAGTTTAAAAGTGGATTTCAAGAATTGTCTCACGTCTCAGGGCTTTAACTAAAGGGGTAGTAAACATCATACGTAAAAACAAACGACTGTGAAAAATATTTGATCTTAATTGTGTGCGATCGTAGTCTGATTAATTTCCAAAGAAACTGTGGTATTGTGTCAGTGGAAGAGTGAAATGTAAAGATTTGTTTTTGTTAACTGAGTTGATAGGGCAGATTGGCCGCGGTAGGGTGATAGAGAACCTGATGTTTGAAGTGCTAGCTCTTTGGGAACATTTCCAGTTAAAAAAGTTACTTCTGATGTAAAAAAATGCCCCAAAATATCAGTGGTTTTTAAAATTTAAAAACGGCTATAGAGATGTACAACTAGTACATGTACAGTATTTGTGTACTTACTTTCATAGACGAGTCATAGTGTTAACTTGTCCATACAATACTTTTACCCTAACTGGCCTCGGTAATAATCATAATTAAGGTTTTCATGGTTATATTACAGTTTGACAGTAGAAATGTTTATTCATGTTTTCTTTTTTTCTTTTTTTTTTCCAGGCGATGACTTGTTTTGTGATATTAGCGTACATACACAATGCATTTTCAAGGACTCCTATTAACTGCTTGGATCATGTGAAGGATCAATGGCCAAGAGATGGAGTCCTTAGAGTAGTTATTTCACGAAGTGCTGCCATGAGCAGATTATCAGAAAACGACACAACAAGAACTAATGCTTCTAACAGCAATATTTCAGAACCTTTGCATGTAAATATTAGTCAATTAGGAGCTGATGTTATATCAGATCAAGAGAATTCGTCTTCTGTGAAAGATGTTTACAGTCATTTGTCAGATGGTAAGCCACAAAAGAATCCTCTTCCAGTTAGAGACACTGTTGTACCTAGTGCCTTTGAACTGCTGGCACCGATCAAAGTAGAAGGTAGGTCATAAACCACTTACATGTACTTGTCCTTTTGTTCCCCTGCCTCAATTAGCTTAAACTAACTGCAGGTTGGGTGAAATATTTCCTTTTTACTTGTAAATGCCCGAAGGACATTTCACAAGTTACTGTGTAGCATGAAAATTTTGCGGGAGTTTTATTTTGTGGATTGGCGAGTTTTTGTGGTTTGCGGGAACAAATTTTTGCGGTGTGAGATGACTGAAATTTCTGGTGGGAACTAATTTTTGCGATTCTCTGTTCAAGTAGCAGAATATTTAAGTGGAAGAAACCTTAATATGGTATTTTCAACTTTTATTTTACGCTATGTTGAGTCAAAGTTCACTCTACTTACATATTTAATGGAGAATAATATGGTAATCACTGTGTTATCTTACTGCACAAAGGGACTGATCAACAGCAAAACAAAACAAAAGCCTATCCCTACCATACACAACAAGTCCA
>BOPM01000174.1:122966-175660 GCA_022179025.1 Porites australiensis | reverse complement strand
GGGAACGCTTGACCTGGTTTGACTGTAACATAATTGTTTATATCCCAAACCTGTGAATCTTTGCAGTGTGGTCTCTATAGGGGCTTAAGCGATCAAGAAATGAATTACAGTCTCTGCCAAAAAGTCGTTTTCTAAGCCGTTTCACGCCAAAAATCCAGCTAGTTATGCATACGGATGGATAAATAAAAAGACAGTAAGGCCATTTCTCAACTGACGGTCTAAACTATTACTGTCAACGAGAGACAAGTGACAAATCCATAATAACTCAAGGTATATTTCTCTACACATCATGTACCCATGCTCAAGACTATGGTCAAGACTATCATGTTACCATGCTTTGGTTAGGAAATTATATTTAAAAATACTGTTTTTATAATATTGTGTTGTTTTTCACTTATTTTTCGCTGAAAGGTTATTTGCAATAGTAGTGTCTGAATATGCTATATCCTGCAATTGAATTCTTTAAATAAATACTTTATTTCATCACATGAATTCTTTTTCAATAAAGGAAACAAAAAAACAATGTATTTACAGTACAAGTTCGCCACAGTTTTTACTTTGATTCCTTTTGATTCTCTTTTTATTCCTTGTACTCTGTTTGAAGTGACATACATATGTAAAGTTATTGTTGTTGTTGTTAACTTTGGTGTAAGGTGACTTAAGACTATCATTTTGTAGCTGGAGATTTGCATATGTTAAATTCAGGTTAAAATTTTTTAACCTAGGTTGATTCTCGTCCTTTGCCTCATAGCCCTCATTCATGACTAATTACGGCTAGGAGACAAAGGAAAACGAGAATCAACCTACGGTAGGTTTAAAAATTGACCTGTAACACATACATGTAGTGACTGAAGAAATTAAAAGTCAACATAATATTATGTAATGTGCATGTATGTCCAACACATTTTCTGGTTGTCTTACTCAAAATACATGTAATGGTGACCACCTTGGATATACAGCTGTTGATGTATGCAAAAAAAGAAAACTTATTTGCAATTCTTCTCTGGCAGATGATTGTCTGCAGAGGAGGGATTAATAAGACATGTAATATAAAATTACTCCTAATGTTGCTTTGTGTAGGGGAAACAAAGGAAGAGTATGCTGTAGAGTATGCTTTGGAATATGGCTTCTTGCGGCTGTCACCGGAATCCAGGAAGAAACTTGGCATTCCCGTGTTGCTTGTGGAATTGGGTAAGTTCTTTATCTGTAGATTATTGTGACAGGTCTTTGAATGTGTTAGCGTAGGACTGTGTTCTGGTGGTGCCAGGTGACCACCTGATCACCTACCCCTGACAACCAACCCCTCCCCAAGGTCAACATTAACACTTACTTCTCACTTAGGGAAAAACTGTGACTTAGGGAAGGGGTAGGTGGTCAGTTAACCAGAAACCTCAAGTGATCTGTAGTGCCTGTTAGCCCCAAAGAAAAAATCCCCAAAGACACAAAATAATTCATGGCATGTGTCCTGTAGGGCACAAAGATCAATCGATCAATCTGAACATATGTATTTGTAGAAATACATGTATCCAGTCCATACGTGTAACTTCTGTGGCAGTTACACTGTATTATGGCTGTTGTTTACTGATATATATTTCTTTTAGCCTTTGTTGTGCTTTAAAATAGAAGGACTATATTTTAATATTTCAGTATTCTGTAATACAGAGTTTTGGAGTCTGTCTTCAGATTAACTGTCTGGTTACATAATTGCCCAATCATTTTCAATTTCAGACTTGTTTTTTAGCTGGGGTTCACTCGTTCTTGACTGGAACTCACGATTTTGCACAAGATGAGTCCCAGGACTGAACATAACTATCTGTACCAACATCACTGTTTGCTCCTGGGGGACTAAGTGCTGGGCGGAGTTCAGAACACCAGGCTCCATTCAATTTTTCTTAGAGCACAGCCTTGACTGAGTGCAGGGTTGTCATTAAGGTTTTATGATGGCTGGTCTCTCAGGGAAAGTAGCCAGTCATTTACCTGATCAATCTTCCTATTCCTTATGTTTGATTCATTCTCAAACCTAGAGTATATGTAGCTGGCTGATTTTACTGCAGTAGTCGGCAAAAAAGCCAGCTGCCTGCTACTAACGTCATTCATTCATTCATTCATTCATTCATTTTATTTTATTTTGCCTTTAACAAGAAATACAACAACAGTATACAGAAATACATTAAAGATAATATACAATATTCGAACTAAATTATTTACAAGATCAAATGTGGTAAAGGCAAGGAAGCCTGTATAGAAGCCGGGGGCTTATAAACTATAGGCTTCCTGGAACTATAGGGTAAACCATACAAGTTAAGGGTACTGAATGAAAATTTTGATAAATTTTTTAAAGAAAATGTCAGTTAAATTGAAGAGGGGTAGGAAATAATTATCAATAGTGTGGGACCTCTGTTATTTTCAGTTTTATATTTTAAGGTACTAGGTTGTTCATACCTGGCTGTGGAGTATTTTTATTTTTTTAAATAAATAAATAAAATAATGATTTTATTAGAGGTAGCACATCCCCAAAGTGGTTCTTCATCTACCTGATTCCTGGTTGATTTGGAATTTGGAAGGGCTGGTTTTTTATGAGAGGGGAAAACTGGAGTACTTGGGAAAAAACCTCCCTGAGCAAAGGAGAGAACCAACAACAAACTCTACCCACATATGGCATCGATGCTGGGATTTGAACCTGGGCCACATTGGTGGGAGGCGAGTGCTCTCACCACTGTGCCTCCACCATAGATCTCCCACTGTCTAAGAGGCTGTTTTTTTTGGGGGGGGGGAGGGGAAAATGATGGTTTACAGCAGTAAACCCCCTAGACTCTCCACCCTGGGTCTGCCACTGTGTAATCATCCAAACTGTTTCTGTTTAGACCCTGCTGTGGAGCAGTGTTTTGGTGATGCTTTAAGCCGGTTTTTATTGGATGAGTTCCTTGGGTATGATGATGTACTTATGTCAAGTGTCAAGAGACTGGCTGAATATGAGGATAACAAAGGTACATTGTGTATTGAATGTAATGTTTTGAATAGGTCACTGGGGAGACTGATGTTACGTAATTGGTGCCATAATTTTTTTAATCGTTACAAGCTGTTTTAGACTAATAATATTTTAGTCTGCCTTTTCTCTAAAAATCTATCGGGGTCTTTTCATAGTGAACATTTTGGGAAGCCAAGGTCTGTCACTGAATAGTTGGTTAGTGGTTTTGTTGATTAGTGAGTTTGAGCTTCCAGGGCTGTGCACCACTGGCAACTGGTGACTTCCTTTTGTAAAATCTGAGTTTTGCATTAAACCTAAATATGCCACTGAAGTCCTTGGTTTTTAAAGGTTCGAAGCTTTAGAATGCCTTTTTCAACTGTAGATATAATTTTCCTCAAACTTCAGCCTTTAACCATGACTTCAGCCCTTTATGAGACGTACTTTCCCATCACTTGTGATTTATCCATCAGGTTCAACAGTATCATACATGTTTTTTTGCAGGTTATTTGCGTAATGTTGTCACTGGAGATCACTTTAGGTTTGTTAGCATGTGGATGGCTCGAACTTCATACCTTGTGGCCTTAGTTCTCATGTTCATTTTTGTAAGTTTTTTCTTTTGTGAAACATCATGAACAAGGGGTTATTTTTTACTTGTATGTGTGTGGCTCAATTTAGTCCTTGTTTTAAATCTTATTTTCTATTGTTTTCAATATCACCGTACCCAAGAACAATTATTGGACAATGAAAATTTAAACCAAGGATAAAATTAATTTGAACGACAGCTGCACTGTATGACATACATTAATATGCAGCCTTTCTGATTCTTTTCAAGGGTTTATTTTCATTACTTTGTAAAACATGGTTAGTTTTATTAAAGGATGCAGCTTTGTTGGTTTCTACAACTTGAAATATTTTTATGCACGACATTTACTTGCCAAATGGGAAGATGCTTTGTGAAATTGAAATTATGATTGACATCGACTTTGACATGGTACAATAGTACAGATCTGTTATTGCTATAGCCCAGCACAAGAGACTGGTAACCTGAAAGGCAGGCTGAATATAGATAACTTTTTAGTGAGTACCACTCATGTGTTACGTTGTTTTATTTTTCAGACTATTTCAATATCAATGCTTTTGAGGTATTGTCATCACCAGATCTTTGTGTTTATTGGTAAGTGTAAGCTATTTTTTGTTAAGGCTGTCCCTAAATGTTATAGTTACATTGTAATACTGGTAGTAATTTCAAATAAGGAGTGCATCCAACAGGGAAGTGTGGTGGAGCAAGGGGAGTGCGAATGACCCGTTAACCTCAAGGAAGGGCAGAAAAGAGAAAGCCCCTGAAAAAAACTGTGTCACAGGGACACCTAATAAGGAGTTTAAAATACTAGGACGGCTATGGCAGCGAAGATGTCGCTTAGAATTTGTGTTCTTTCAATCGTCATCACGGTTATTCCAACTGGCCTACTTTGTCAAATGCGAGCGAAGTCTCTTGGAGTTAAATTCCTATGAATTATTTCCAAGTTCAGAAAAAGAAAGATAATTTCGTTGTTGCTGGTTCATGTCCCTATAAATTAATGTGATGTGAAAGTACATGTTAGGTATTTTCAAGTCATAGTCGTGCAGTGATGGCAATGAAATGTCCAAAAAAAAGTGTGCAGCACGTGCAGAGTTTTTGTTTTGCCTATTCAGCTTACTGCTTTTTTGACGTTCTCGTTTTCATCATCTTTGGGGCATCTTAAACTCCCAAATTTATTAAAGTGGTGTTACATGGAAACGTTTGATGAGAGATGCAGTTGGGACTGCACCTTCCTCTGCACCATTTAATGCTAGCGCTTGTTTTTATGTGAGTTGCAGTTACACCGTGTTAACGAAGTGTTATTTCTTTTTGTCAGTAAACCTACTTCAAATGCTGGATCTGAATGTGACAATAGCCTTTCCAGCAGCTCCGCTTTTTACAGTGATCCTGTCTCTTGTGGGTAAGCTTATTTGTCTGAATTGGATGTAAAATTAGGCAATAACACTCGGAAATCCCCAGTTTTAGTAGAGGTAAAAACACCTTCTTAGTTAATGGCCATAAGCAGGCCGGGTCTAAAGTACAGGTCACATTTATAAGCATCTTCACAACTTGAGCTGGAAAAGAGTTTCCAAGTTGGTCGCCTAAGAAATTGATTGTGAATTTATAAAAGAAAACAAAATGGTAAGGTAATTTTCTGAATTGTTCTGAAACGGGAAGAAATTTTATTCAAGCTGATCAGATGAGTTTTACATCAATAAATTATACATGTCTGTATGGACAATTTTTTGTTGAAAATAAATAATGCTTATTGCTTGCCAAAGTCTCAAGGCCAAGCTTCTCAAAATAATTAAAATTAAAAAAAACTTGCATGTCAAGTTTTTTGCTTAATGCTTTGTGTGTGTTTGCTTATTGATTTCTACTATTTTTTCAATAGGAATGGAAGCTATTATGTCAGAATTCTTTAATGACACCACAACCAGCTTTTATATCATTCTTATTGTATGGACAGCTGATCAGTATGATGCTATTTGCTGCCACACACAACAGAGTAAAAAGTTTTGGCTCAGGTTTGGGAAAATGCATACATTTATCTGCTAAATTCTAGAACTATCCATTTGAAGCTTTCCCGTATTTTTGGGCAAAATCTAAGGTTAAACCTTAAAGATATTTCACCTGCAGTCGGTGACAAATAGTTGAGTAAGGCTCTTAGCCCTAAAGGGCCTTTTTGACATTTTGTTGACTTCAAAAGGGGAAAAGTTCTCCCCTACTCCCTCCAAGTAATTTTGTGGTGCTGTTTGAGCTATCTGTAAGGGGTATAGAATGGTTCTTCGAAAAACGTGGTTCTCAGAAAATTTTGGCCTGATCTCGAAATCTCGGAAGCGTTTGTGATAGGTCTCGAAGTCTTGTTTTCGGGTGATTTTGTGTGTCAACAGTCTTTAATGTTTTTATGTCTTGGTCATAAATTTTGAAGCCCGGGTCTCACAAAGTCTCGTATTTACTGTTTTATACTCCTTCTGTAGGAAACAACATGTGCTCCAGTTTTGAATGGAGGGGAGGATGGAGGCTTGAAGATTGAATATTATAATGTCCTTTGTTTCCCAATTTACCTATGTAGCGATCCACTATTTTCTGGTAAATTTACATTTGGAAGTGGGGCATTGCTTCTTGAATTTATATATTTTTCTTTCTGAGTTGGAGTAAGAAGGGAGTCCATAGGCATATCCAAAGACTTCCCCATCTGTGATCTAGTTTTGTCTATTTACACTGAATCATGCAGGATCCTTATTTTTGCTACTGGCCTAATGAGTTGAAGCTGTGATTGAGTACTAATGATCCACCTTTGACAATGTTTTGATGGATTTTTTTACTGCTTTTCACAGGTTTTTCTACTTGTATCACTTTGCATTTTATGCTTATCATTATCGCTTCAATGGACAATACAGTGGACTTGCATTGGTGACTTCATGGCTATTTATACAGGTACTTGAATCATTTACTTATATTTGTTGTGAAAATAAAGGTAGTTGTGGAAAGGTTAGTGGAGTCCCAACTTTTGGGTCTATTGTAACCTTTACCATGTGTTTCAACAGGTGTTATGTCAGTGAACACCAAGGAGAATGTTGAGCATAAATTAAGGAGAATCACTAAAATAATAATGTCATGCTCTGTGCTCTGCCCTTGTGCTTTGCTCTTGCACTCCGCTGCTTTAACAAGACCTAAACTTCCATTCTACATAGTTATGCTTTAATAATTTACAGATTTAACTTGCTTTCAACCACCTTACTTTTTCAACAGCATTCCATGTTGTTCTTCTTCCATCATTATGAGTTACCAGTGATCCTGAGTCATCAGGCTGATCCAGAAGAAGACCTGTTAGCAGATCCTATTGCTGCACTCACAGATGAGGTGAATGTTCCTCCAGTTGATGAACATCCAAACCAGCAACCTGCAGCGCATGAGAACATTCCTCAACTCGATGTTCCTTTCAATGGTGGTAAGTAGATGCTACTTAACTGTGCTAACACATCAGGAGAAACCACAGGAGAAGGTGCATACAGTGGAAGCCCCAGCTTAAATTTTTAATTAAGTTGTTTACTTCAACTGGACATTGAATGTGAGTTGTTGAAGCGTACCGTGTAGTAATGTAGTGTTGTAGGCCAGCCTGTGGTGTTTATCCACCACATTTATTTATTCCTAGTTATCTTAGTTATCAGTGTTTACATGTGATGTTTTGACTTTGCTCAATACATGAAGGCTTTGGTCTTGAGATTTCCCTGTAATGCCCTCACATTCAGTGAAAAAGTGGCATGTAAAGCCCTTGAAAGTTCAAAGAAGGGTCTTGGGAATTTCTCATTTTTGGCTTGAAGTAGTGTACAAAGCCTGAATTTAACACTCTTTAATAATATTAATCTGCAACAAATTTTTGGTTCCACAACCATTTTTTCTTTACAGATGATGAAGGACAACAGCTGATCTTTGGAAGTAACACAAGAGAGAGTATCCATTTATCCACAGAGGAAGGTGAGCTGAGATCTTGAATTCATTGCATCTGTATATGCATGCTTTTTATTCTATCACTCTTTCACAAATATTTTTCTTGAGGCCTTAGTTGATGCGAGGGAACATACAGCTGTAGGCCACCACCATATCAAGAGTTCTCCCTTTTCCTTTCTCTTGGAAGAGAGAAACAAAGCCAACTTCTTTTACCATGACCAATTAATATTGTTGAAATACCAGAGTAATAAGCTATAATAATAGTGACCCCCATCCACCCCACCCCTTTTTTTGTCATTGTTCTGCAGGTTAAAGACAATCTGAATGTTGCGAGATTTAGGACAAAAGGTTCAATTTTTTAACAAAGATCTCTTAATACACAGATGGAAGAGTTAGCATTGGAACATCATTGAGAAGACGGCGAGGACCCCGCTCAAATGAGACCCAGCCCGAATATGAGGAACACAACAGCAGTTATTTCTTGCCCAGTCATGCCAACACGGAAAGTGAATTAGAGAGGTTTGGAGGCACAACCACAGGGTATCGCTCCTGGCAACAGGCTTCTGATAGCTCAGTTGTAGAACAAGGTTCTGGTCAAAACCATTAACCATCACTTTATGATATTGCTTGGGTGAGTCAGTCTTCACAGGTGCACTCGTGTTTGTACTGAATGAATTAGAAAGTGTTCATTTGAACTTCTCCATTCATTCTATGTCCACTGCATGCCTTCATTTGCTAATACAGTGGAACCTTATTATAACGAACCTCTATACAACAAAGTCTTTGGTATAACAAATTATTTATAACCTTTACCCCAGTAATAGTAAAATATATGGAAAAGAACTTTGTTATAATGAAACCTTGCTATAGCGAACAAATTTTGCTACAATCAGGGACAAAAGTAGTTGACACAGTTGTTTAAAACGGGTGCTTTTCACAAACATTTAATTCATTTATTATTTCATTCCTTTTAAATGCTGTAAATCCCCTCACCCCCCGAAGCAATGTTGTCTTAAGTAA
The DNA here is from genome assembly GCA_022179025.1 of Porites australiensis. Taxonomy (NCBI): domain Eukaryota; kingdom Metazoa; phylum Cnidaria; class Anthozoa; order Scleractinia; family Poritidae; genus Porites; species Porites australiensis. Next base: position 167,159 of record BOPM01000174.1, on the reverse strand, counting down.
AAAAAGACTTGAGGGTCCAAAATTTAACATTGATTTTGGTGGGAAGGGGTTGGGGTAGACAAGGGAAGGGAATAAGTATATCCACTATGCAAAAAAGGGCCATTTTACGGAAGTGTGTCAACACTTTGTCCCTCGTTGTAGTCCCTTGGCTCTTTGTTATATCGAGGTTCCACTGTAAATGTTTTGACAATATTACCGGTATAGATATGTATGCGTTATTGACCAAACATGAAGTCAAGATGGCTGTATATTGGCCAGGTTCTTTTATGTATTTATTAAGGATTGAGACAAAGTCAAAATTTTACATGAACGCAAAACAAAGATGGAAGAAAGAAAGAAAATAAACAAGGCCAATATCAAGCCACCATTTTGACTGAACAAGCTTGGTCAATTACCATTTATGATTTATTATGTGGCCATAACAAAATCTGATCTTGTGGGACAAAGTGTTAAGCGAGCAAGATAGACCCATTTTGCTCGCTCAATTAGCCACTCATATCAAGTTTTCACTTGATCTTGTCTACCCGTGGAACCAGCCAAAATCATTAATTTTGTATTATCCAACATAATTACTTATAATATGTTAATGATGGAAATGATCCTCAAAGATTTTAAAATAGACTTTGCTCCGTGAGTTAAGTCCATTTTGTTCAGTTTTGCTAATTACTTGCTGTAAAACTTTACTTTTAGTGACAAAATTACTTGTAATGAAAGTACAAAATCTCAACTCCATGACAAAGGAATGTCTCCCATGCATTATAATTCAAATTGACAAACAACTCAGAGTTAGTTAAGTTGAAAAACTATTTCAGGCTCAGTAATATTTGGAACACCCTAATTGCTTTGTTATATACTGTGCTATCAAAAAGAAAAGACTGACAGCACTTTCTACTCAAATTTCTTAGCCTCCAAAAGGTGGCATAAGAGAAACAATATTAAAAAAATCCCACTCCATTGCAATCTGTTTAATTTTGTTAATTAGTTTTGTTTCATTTTGTCTTCTTTTGTATTTGCTGTTGCATCAAATTGGTCACAAGTTTTTGCTTGCACAGCTGTTTTATTGTTTAAGCAAGTTCCCTTTAATAGTGTCCCATGAAATTCACAGTGAACAGTTTGCAGAGTATACATCTTCATATGGGCTACTAAACTCACTTGTTCTGGCGCCGGTTGTTCAAACTTTGGATAGCACTATGCACTGGATAAATCGCTCTCCAGTGGATAAGTATTTTAGAAACCAATAGAGTGATTTTGCTTAACCCGTGAAACAGGTAGTGGAATACTATGCACTTTTATGCACCAATTCCATTGTCTTTTTTTGTTTCCCTCTTGCTGTTCTGCACTATTTGTTAGTTTCTGTTTCATGGTTCAATTTAGTATTGTATAGATTTAGCCGAAAAGCAAAGCTCGCGATAATATTTGAAGTTTGTTCAAACAAAATTTAAAATCGTGTAATGTTAAGCGGGGAAGGTAACGAGGTCGGTGAAAAAAACAATAGGTCTAATTAGCATTTCCCATTAGGTAGATTTAATTACCCATGTTGCTCTGCTGGCATGCACTTTGCGCGTGTGAGAACTCTGCTAAAATCGCTCTAATACATTGTCCACTAGATAGAGATTTGTCTAGTGCTTAGCGCTATCCACCTTTTGAATTGGGGCCTGAACCCAGTTGTTCAAAAGGTGGATAACCCTATCCACCAGATAAATCACTATCCAGCGGATAGTGCAATCGGTTTTTGTGATACTTGTTCACTGGATAGTGATTTATGCGGTGGATAGCGCTATCCAACTTTTGAACAACTGGGGCCTGGTTGTTAATATGTCTGAGTGCTTGCTTCGTATACATGTACGTAATATTTTTCACCCTTTGTCACAAGGTGTCCGACAATTAACCTGTGTGCCACACAAGATGTCTATCAATTGGATCCTTTTTTGCTGAGGGAAATTTTCTACAGCCTGTTGTTGGACTGGGTTCAAATTTGGATGAGGAAGTTACACCATGATATACATGTAATGAACACACAGCTGGCTATTTATGATGCGGATAGCAGATGTTTATACATGCAGATAGAAACTGTTTCAACCTGTTGTTGGGATGGCCATAATCTTGGATACAAAAGGCCCACCCTGTTGTGATTATCATACCTGGATATTTATCATGCAGATGGCAAATGGAAAATGTTGATTTTCTTCAGCCTCTTCTTTATACGCGGATTATGTACTTCAACCCTGATTTTATAGACACATCACACATCACACAAACGGGCTATTTTGTATGCAGATGGCAAACTTTGCAACATTTAGTGTTGATAATGCTCAATGCCCAGTTTGAGAAGGTAACTGCAGCTGTACAAGTATATGAAGGCATCCTTGGTGTTTGCTGATATTCTAGTGCCTCCTTATGCCTCAAGCCGAAATCCGTGCCAACTTCTCCACATGTATCTTTGCCAAAAATCATTTCATTAAAAAGGAGAGAAGCACTAAACAGTGGCTGACTATAGATATTGTATATCTTAGAAAGGATGACTTAAAAAATGAAACTGTAGAGTGACAGATCTATAAGATATCTTTATTTACATCTTACCTAGAAAGGTGCATACCCTAGAGAATTATTTTTTGATGCAGATGTCCACTTCAGTGCTTGGTACAAGAGAGAACAGAAAGGATCAGAAAAAAAAAGAAACCTTATTCCTCTGATAGAACTTCTTTGAAATTTTTCTCAAGTTATTATTAGTCACAGAAAATTATGGAAAATGCAATTTTCAAAATGCTGTATCTTTTGAGTGGATACCATCTTTCATATACCATCATTAGATACCCCATAATAATAAAGCCAAAATCTGGCACCAAATTTGTGACGTATTCCCCAACAAAACTATCAAGATCTGAAGATAACTAAGAGGACAAGTTTGAATTTCTTGTTGTTTTGTCACTACAGATAACCCGAGAAAGAGATTACCTCCGAAACAGGGCGAATCATGGCTGATTAGCTTTCTCGGCCTTTATCCTCTCATTGTTAAGGAACATGCCACTAGTTTTTGTTCAGATTTCATGGTCATGCTAGCTCAAATGAGAAGTTCAGTTCGACAGTTGATTTAAGAAACACCTGCTCGATTCAGAGATAACGAAGCCTTGTCAAGGCCTAATTTGAAGGTTTTTAAGTTTATGAACCAATCATTTTATTCTTTGGTCTTATGTAGAAAGCAGAGGTAAGGTGTAACAGTTAATAAAGAGATAATGCAGAGATTGTATGGATATGTTGTTTATCTTTAACACTGGGATGCGGGGTATACCCATTGATTTTTACATTTTTTGTCCTGTTTACCATCAAGAGAGAACTATGTGATGATGATGATGATGATGATGATGATGATGATGATGATGTTAATAAGTCTTGAAAGGCTATGCTCTAAGGAAATCTGAAAGCAGCTCAGAGTTCTGACCCTGGTAAACTTGGTGCTCAGCATAATTATTGTTTGTATGAAGAAACTCAGATTTTCTAGTCCCCTGACAGCAAAAGTTGGGGACCGGGGGGCACTGGGCACAGCTAAAGCACAGTCGTGTAAGTGGTCAGAATGTTATTAGACACCCACTGACATCTGTTTTCTTTGTCATTAATATCTCTTTTCTTCTTTGAGCAGTTTCTTTGTCTTGTGTCGCAGAAGTTTCCATATTTACCATAGTTATGGCTTCAAATCGATTCTTTATAAAGTCTCTGTTTATTTTAATTGAGCCACATTGGTCATCTCTTGGATTGATGAATGAATGGTGAAAGTTCTGATGAGTAAACAAAAACTTGTGCCAAGTTATCCAATTCGTAAGTCCGTGAAGAAATTGTGTCTACGATTTGCAAGCCTCCAACACTCTGAAAAAAACCAAAGAAAGACACTTCATTAGTACCTGGAATGTAATTGTCCAGGTAAGTGTACTCCCGAAAAGGATTGTTGTTGACAGTGACCGACATTTCGACAACCTGTGGGGTAGTCATCTTCAGAATCAAAGTGAGTTGTATCACATTGATCAGTAACTGTTGTTGGTATTTATTTTCCTTCCTCTGTGGGATGTAAGGGACTACTTGACTAAGAAGAAGGAAATTAGAGGCCAGGACAATTATTCAAGGACTTGGGAGGGACACAAAAAGGGACTCTAGAAGGACACAAGGTGCACAAGAGGGACACCACAGGGTACCAGGGGTACACTAGAGGGGGACAAGAAGGAAACTAAAGGGACACAAAAAGAACGCTAAAGGGGCAAAAGAGGTGAAATACAGGGGCACAAGAAGGAAACTGGAGGAACATTCATGAGTCATACTAGAGGAACACCACAGGGCACAAGAGGTGAACTACAGGCTGGGGCACAAAATGTGAACTAGATGGACACTAGCACGACACAAGAAGCCTACAGCAAGGACACAAGTGGGAAATTACAGGGACAGTAGAGGAACTGATCTGTAAGACACAGAGATATAAGACGCCAGACATTGTCATTGCCAGAAATTGTAAAGTCCCCATCTGTTCTTTTTTGTCCGCAAAGAGTAAAAAATGTTAAAGAGACAGGGTGTAGCAGTCTCGGTTGTTTTTGTTCTTAACAGAGACATCTAGATGGATGTCAAACAGTTATGTGATTTCTTCCAGAACAAATTGAGTTCACATATGGGAAAGATGATTAGTATTGAAAATAAATTATTATTTGAACCGAATATATAGAAGTAAATCAACATGACACTGCCCTTGAATTGATGAAACAATGCAAAACTACAGGACTGTTAGAGAACTCAAAATTTCAATCTTAATCATAATCGCATAAAACTATAAATCATACCTGCATTCCAGCAGCAAGAGGGAGAAGATTGAAATGTAATTCCACTGAATTTCCTGGAAGAAGAGGACCCAGATTCTACAACAATACCAACAGAAAACTGCTTTAGAAAACGTTACAGGTCAAGATCTTGTTTCAATTGAAATCCTTCCTCACCTTTGTTGCCATAAGGGGTTTTCTGATGGCAAGCATTTTGGTGATGTATGAGTAGAAAAAGAGAAATCTACTGAAGAGTAATTTCTTATGATGCCGTTTATTACAATACCATACAATTAACAAAGTGTTTCAAAGTTTCAGAATATCCAAGACATACCTTTCCAGATGTACCACACCACATCAGTCCACCATCTTTACTTTTGGTCATAAACAGTTTCAGTTCCATCTTTCTGTCACTGATAAGAACAAGAATTGACATATCATGAATATTACAGCTGTATGTACCCAGTGGTACAATTTCCATGTGTTCTTTACTTTTAGACCAAGTAAGCCAGTCCTGGTTGATATACAGGTGCACTGTAAAAATTCTCAAGATTTAATCATAATCTAGTAGTTTTCCTGTTTAATCTAAAATCTTTTAGACCCAAAAGCGATGAACATCACTCAAAATCAAGGACATGTCCAAAGATGACTATGATTGATAATTTTGACAACTTCTCTCTACTAATAGGAAATGTAAAGTTGCAACAATTTAACTTTGATAATTATTAGGGTTAAAAGGTTCAACTTCTGCTGAAAACACTACTTACCAAGTGTTTCTGAGTTTTATTTTCAGTGGGAACCTGTTTTCCACTAAAACGGCATCTGGGATTTCAACAATGCTCATTTTGATGTCTAACACAGGAGGAGGCTGAAAAAAGTTTAAAATGATATTCTGTTAATAATGATTATTGTCTCCACAAATTGAACTGTTACTATTTATCACAGCATGTATGTGGGAAGATGTTTGGCTTCATTTGCTAAACATAGCTGCCACAAAATGACAAGGATAACTTATGGGCAATTTTGAAGCTTCTAAGTCCTGGGAATAACCTTACGCACCTTTTAAGTGTAAAGAGAAAACATGGTGACAATAAGACGGTTCCTTTGTTTAAGGAATGAGGAAAAGGTCTGTAATTGCCGCATTATCTGTTAAACTGTATGGGATTATAATCCCACTGCTCAAATTTCAGCTTGTTTCCACTTAGTACCTTCTCAATTCAGTTTATAAATTTATTTTATTGATTTATTATTGATTTTATTTTATATCATTTATCCTCCAATCTTCTTCACCACCTTCCCCTATGGCTTTGCAATGATAGGAAGAGCCAATATCAAATGATCAGTAACTATAGAGTATTTTTGCTCTCGTGGCCAGTATCTATGCAAATCTATCGAAACAAAAAAAAGCGTTTAAATAAGAAAAGAGTCCAACTCCAACAGGATTGGTTTGGAACACCAACATGGCTGTCGTCACATCATGTGCAAACGCTCTATTCAATGCTTTTGCAAATTGTCTTCCCCGTCTTTAACTCCATGGTATTTCTTGACACTGTAAGGTGCTTATTGTTTATCTTTTAGGGTCTACAATGGAGAATGTTAAGAGCATTTTTTGATAATGTACTCACAACTCTCTGTAATTGGCTGGTTTGAAGTCTTCCCCTTTCTCCAAATGCTGTTCTCCATACAATGTCCAACTTCCCCACAACATTTGCAACCTAGTTAAAAAGAAAAAAAACAGTGCCACATGCCACCAGCTCATTTAGGGGAAACATCTGTGTTTAGGTTAGGGGGTAGGGGAGGGGAGGGGAGGAGGTGGTTAGGGCATATCAGTTATTTGGAAGTCTTATAGTTTTGAATAAAGTATGAGTGAAGTCAAGTGGTGGGCTGCGAAGTTTTCGCTCATTGAAGGAATGAGTGAAGTATTTTGAAGACCTCTTTTTAACAGAGGATTTCTCTAACCCCTCCAGTGAGTCATAAATAAATCAGTGACTGAAACCTTAAAGAGAGGAATGACTTAAGTATAATTATGCTTGATAATGAGGCAGTTCTGATACCTTAACATTCTTGTAAGTGGGTTGCACTGGTGTCAGCTTGTACAGATACTGCCTTGTGTCATTTGGGTTCATGTACGATCCTCGTCCAAATATACTCTCTGCGACAGCTTCATCCCTGTTAATGTAAAACAGAGTTTTTTCAGTTACTCCTATATGTTTAGTGTACAGTACAAAAGGTGGAAATTACCCCTGGGAGTGAGGGTGAAGCCAACGGGTGAGGGCTTCCACAGAAATTGTGCCTAACTTTCAGGGCAGTCATCATGGTTTTAGGTGGCTGGTCCTGTAGGAAAAGTAGCTGGTCATTTATCCCACAAATCTTCCTATATTTGCTATGTTTGACATTTTCAAACTTGAGTAGCCGGCTGATTTTACTGCTGCAGTAGCTGGCTAAAAAAGCCAGCTGCCAGCAGCTAATGACAGCCTTGATCTCAGACCTCCCCCGCCCCCAGGAAAAAAGGCGTGATCCAATAATTTCCCAAAGAAACGTTACAATGTAAGTCATTACATGTACAATGTCTTTCATCTCACCCACTAACATCCTTTTTCTGGTCAGCTGGGATGAAATTGAGGTCTGTAACAGTGTAAACGGCTGAGGGCTCCAATTGTACTGACTCCATTACCATAGGACTTGAAGTTATGTTCTGTACTTGTGCTTCAAGGAATACTTCATCATCCTTCCACCAAACAAAAAACAAAACCCTCAGGAGTTTAATTAACCGTGGTATCAATATAATGAATACAGATGATTGCATGAGAAAAGCAATCTAAAACACGAACAAAAGAAGAGTTTCATGCTTACCATGGCATTATAAAACTTTGTTTTAACATCCAGAGGTTTAAGGACCTGGTGGAGTTAAAATCAGTTGAGAAAAGCATGAACCTTGTAGAGTTAATTTATAGTTTAAAAGTTGTTGCAATTTTTGTAATTCAAAATTAATCACCTGAAATTTAAAGAATTTCCTAAAGTACATTTTATCGCCATTTATGGTTGCATAGCTCACAGCACAAACAAGTCTGTAAGGAAAAGTAAAGCAAAATTGTTGCAACAAACATTTCTGTTGTACTATCCACATGGCCAGTATATTGGCACACTACTTGGTAATTGGCAGGACCCCAGAAAGGATTTGTGGCCATTAATTGTTATTGTTTGTTTGGTGGGGAGGGGGTGGGGGAGGAAGGCTCAGTGGTGAGAGGACTTTCCCCTCCAAGCCAAGCTTTAGTGCAGACCTGTGCCCACATTTAATTTTGACGGGCCTCAGAATCAGGCTACCTTTCTCTGACAGGATTTCACCTCTCCTCATGCAGAAACCAACACTTCCGTAAAAATTTCATGTGATCTGGAACACATGAACATGCACTGTACACAAGTTTGTTTGCGTTTTGTCTGTCAACTCTCTTGAGAGTGGTCAGGGAGTATGAATATTCTTTCAATAGTAGGCTGATTTTGGCTGATTTAGCTACAGAAAGGGGAAAGCAAGTGGAAAGGACTAAACTCAACTGCTGATGCCCAATTTGCTGCTCTGGTATTGGTCAAGCCAGTTGTTTGGTTTGCGTGTGCCATTGTCAACTGACATTCCCGTTCTGTTGCTAAATCAGCCTATTTTTCTGAAACAGTACATTGTGTGTTTTCAAGAAATATACATGATTTACCCAATTCCAGGACATAAATGTGGTTAAGAAGCAAAAGAACAATGCATGAATAATGGGTAACTGGCACTTTATTGCAGGAAAAATCTGGTTGAAGCTCACGGATGACTTTTATTTTTGAAAACTCACATGTGTGTTCCCAGTTCTTTCACTTCGTGGTGAATAACCTGATCAAAGCTCTCTTCTGGATCAAGTTTAGGAACTGGCATGTTGGATGTACCAGACAGAGTCAATCTTTGAGATGATGTTTGTAAATCAGTCTGAAATTTTGAAAGAAAGTGGTAGTGTAATGACTTAATCAATCTCCTTGAACTTGGTGTTATGTTATTATATATACTTCCACAAAGGTCCAGACTATCCAGTATTGAAACACGTCAAGAAACAAACTCAAGGCAGTTGATTTAACTTTGCAGAGGCTCCAATTTCTCAGTTTCTGCAGAAAGACTGGTATAGGTCTGCATTTGAGACTGTAATTAAATTCTTATTTTTCCTAGAAGATACAATGTAGCATGGCCATAGCTTGTACCTGAGATGATTTTCTCTGCATGTCTTACAGAACAAATAATTTCAACCTACATTTTATTATGAATTAGTTGTAGCAATTGAAAATTGATTTGCAAAAGATCTAGGTATAGTATTACAGTGGAAGCCAAACACTAGCTCTCGTAAGCGGACAGCAAGGCCACCTTCACAAGACCCCACTTCCCTCAACTCCTATACAAACTTTGTATTTTTACATTCTTGTAAGCGGTCAGCTCCAGTAACAAATACCTTTTTTATGTCCGGTGGATGAATGCTTACAAGAGCTTCCATAGTAGTTACAAGTAAATGTAGATTTATTTTATACAGACCTTAATAACAATATCTTTAACTGGCTGGTTACTGTCATTGTGGACACTAACATAACTTGAAAAAACTTCACCAAGGAAAATATTTCTGTGATGTGAAGAAAAACAAATAGTTAATAAAATAATAAAATTAATAACATCACCAATATTATAATCTTAAAAAGTTAAAGTTCTGTGTAATATTACTACCTTTTGTACAATATTGGCTGGCAGCCATATTGGCTGTCAATATTAGTTGATTAAATAATGTACACGTATTGAAAGGGAACAGATCTAGCTTATAAAATTAATGATTGTTGTTCATAACCATTCATCAGTTTTCACAATGGTTAAACTACAAATGACATAACATTAAGTCCCAAACTACCAGTAAGTATATCTCAGTTCAACTTACCCGAATGTCTGTGGCAAAACAAATAATTCCCCCAAAGCAAAGGTATTGAGTCCTTTTACTGAAGTTATATCGGAAAGATGTGCATCCTCAAATGTATCTCCTAAGAAAAACCATTTTACCAACTATTACTATAGTGCATCATTATAATTTATTATAATTTTTTATTATACTAGTTATTATGATTATGATTATTTTATCATCATTATTATTAGCTAATACATACATGTATTACTTACTGTATATGTTGGGTTTAATAAAAAGCTGGTGAAAATTGATATAAACAAGAATAATACTGGTAAGTGGTATAAATGCCAGCGAGATAGATTTTAGATACACAACAAAAATGGCCCTACAATTTAGAATTTTTCTAAGGTGTTGCAATAAAAATAATAAAGTAGAGTCCAGGGTTATCACTAATGGCCGGGGGAATTTCTGCATGCAATAAAATTTACAGTTAGTGATGAAAAAGATGCTTGTCAAAATAAAGCAGGCTGCTGGATGGTTGTTCACAGGGTGAAAGTGACACCTGTACCGGCAGGGGTATTTGCAGAACACCGAATGCCGTAGGCAGAATGCCAAATGACTCTGAAGTTTGGCAATTAGGGTTAGGAAACTGAGTGAATCAAGTTTCAGGTTTCTCCCAGAATAATGACCCTGATTCACTCAACCTTCTAACACTATTTACTAAACTGCAAAGTCATTTGGCATTCTGCATCTGATTCAGCATTCGACGAATGCAGAACACCGAATGACTCTTAAGTTTGGCGACTAGGGTGAGGAAACTGAGTGAATAAAGTTTCAGGTCTGTTTTCTTAGTTTAACGACCCTAAAATAATGGAACCTGATTCACCTAGTTTTCTAACCCCAGTCACTAAAGTCAGAGTCATTCGGTGTTTGGCATGTGGCTTTTAACAAAGTACCCCTGCTGCACTACTATTGATGGGATACATCATGAGCAGAATACAATGGAAAACTTTCCACATAAACTGCTCATAAAAATTTTTACCAGAAATGTGATTTACCTGGCAGATCTTGAGATTCATTTGTTACAGGCACATTAGTGTAAAGTGATGGTCTAGTCAGTCTCATGACTACAAAGTATAATTGAAAAATACTTTATTACAAGCAATACTCTATTCAACAGCACCTATAAAATAAGCCCCACCCACCATTTGGCAGCAAATTACTGAAGTGCAGGTACACAAAATTTCCAGTAAATCACTGCTGAGAGAATCACAATAATTAATTTTTATTGAGCAACCACTTCTGTTTACCCGCGAGGGTGGAGGGGGAGGGGAGTCATAAGCATCCTTCTAAAGATTTGGTTGTCCAGTGGAAGCTGAAGAGAATGAAAATAGTTTTAGTATGCTAAAATGATGCGATTACTAATTTTCCGCTGCATTTCGAGAGATCCCTGGAGGAGATCCTACCAGAAAACTACAAAATAGAAGCTATGAAGCTTGAACACCTTTTGCAGGCAAGAAAGAGTCCATCGAACATCACTGGGAGATGTGGATGACAAAACGGCATCAATCTGTGCAAGGTATACGAACAAATACAGATAGAAACATACCTTTCAAAGTCAACGAATGCTCTCTTTCTCTGAGTCCGGCGTCCATTTTGTTTTGACTGGAACGCCAAAACCAAGACCAGCGGCTTCCTCCCTAAAAATACGCGTTACTTTTGTGCGCGTGTACTGATATTCATCTCCGCTGTTCAAACCAGTGTTTGGATCACTGTTAACTCCACAGTTTCCAGCCGCTTGATACGTTTTACATGGCTTCAGCTACACCTTTATTACCAAAAGCAAAGGCTCGACAGAATGTAAGTTTACTTAAATGGTCATTCGGTATATTATAATAGACATGGGTTACTTATTTTCCTTGTAAGTTATACGATATAGTTATTGTAGGTTAAAAATTATCCGTTGCCATACACCCCTCCCAAGGCAGGTTAGAATTTCCTTCGTTTCTTCTCGTTTCTTAGACCTAAATACTGTCAGTTATATATTGGTATTCGTAGGATTTATTTTTGGGAGGGAGCGTGGCCGAGCGGCTAGAGCGCTGGACTTGTAATTCGGAGTCCCCGAGTTTAAGTCCCTCCCCTACCGCTAGCTGGATTTGTTCTCGTTTGTCCCGAGTTCAAATCCTCCACCACGTTTGTAGAATAGCCAACTGATTCGGCCCATTCGCTTCCGGCCAGTTGGGATTCTGAACCATATTATGTTCAATTTAAATTATGCGTTTCATTATCCCTGAAAAGCCCAATAAGGGAAAAGAATAATTAAAGTATGATTATTATTATTATTATTATACATTGTATTCACTATCTGTCTTCTCATTGGCTGAGGGCCTACAGCTAATTTCGGAAATCAGCGTTAGTTATCAGCTAGCAGATAACGAACTAATCTGTATTCTGTGAAAAGCAATGCATGATTTCCAATAACAATATCACTTCAGGTTCTTTGCTTGGTGTTACATGGTCTTACATGATGTTACATGGTGTGACATGGTGTTACATGGTGTTACACAGTGTTAGTCGGTGTTACATGGTTTTACAGCATGACTCAGGTTGGTACATGGTGTTGCAGGGTGCTACACGGTGTTACAGGGTGCTACATGGTGTTACATGTTACACAGTGTTACATGGTGTTGCATGGTGTTATATGGTGTTACACCGTGTTTTTTTTGTTACACGGTGTTACATGATGTTACGCGGTGTTACATGGTGTTACATGGTTTTACACGGTGTTACATAGTGTTACATGGTTTACATGGTTTTACACGGTGTTACATGGTGTTACACTGTGTTACATGGTGTTTCATTGTGTTACACCGTGTTACATGATGTTACATGGTGTTACATGGTTTTACATGGTGTTACGCAGTTTTATATGGTGTTACACGGTGTTACATGGTGTTAGATGTGTTACATTTGTTCCTAATTAAAGCCTCACAGTTATGCTAGAATTTTGATATATAGAATATGGGCTATTAAAAATGGCTAGTATATTATATTAACCCATTCTCCCCTGAGCTTCAGGTTTTTTATTTATTTTTTGTCGCTTATTATTATTATTATTATTATTATTATTATTATTATTATTATTACTATTATTAGTGAGCATTCAGTTGTGTCAGTTGTGATTATTTGCCAATTCTCCAAATTGTTGTTTGCAAGTAAAGGTATGTTGTCCATGTTTCAGGTTTTGGAATGTCGAGTTTGTGAAGATGTATTTAAACTTCAGGGTGACAAAGTTCCAAGGTTGTTACTGTGTGGACATACAGTATGTCATGACTGTCTGACACGCCTTCCTGTAAATGGGCGACTGCTTCATTGTCCCTTTGATAGACAGTCAACAGAACTGAGTGACTCGGGTGTTTGGGGACTTAAGAAAAACTTTGCTTTATTGGAACTTCTTGAACGTCTGCAAGTTCTGAATGAACCACTTACATCTCCTGACATTGATAGTGGGAGTGATACAGTGCAATGTGATGAGAATGAAGAACATACAGCAAGTATTTATTGTACAGTTTGTGAAACCAATTTATGTCGTGATTGTGAAGAGATAACCCATTCCACTAAAACCCTCGTAAAGCACAGGAGAATTCCAGTCTCAGAGCGACCCAAGGAGAAGCCCAAATGCACACAGCATTCTGCCCACGTGATTGAATTTACTTGCTTAGAGGAAGGATGCAGAGATAACTCATTAATGTGTTTTGTGTGCCGTGACTACGGAAAGCATCAAGGACACAAACACACCCTCTTAGAAAATGAAGCGGAAAATATGCGTGCATCTGTGACTAACGTCATTCAGCATGTCAGGACATTTACTGGTGAAGTAGATGGGTCAGCAGCCAAGCTTACTTCAGTTATTGAGGCAATTGAAGGTAGCTAAAATCTAATTTATTGTTCCAGAAAACATCCATACCACGTCAGTGGAGGGTTTTGGTTTACTCCTGTCTGCTTCCCCACCCCCAGACACTCTAATCAATAATATTGTTATTATAACAAGGCTGCTGCCCAAGAACATTTTTGGGAGATTTCTGGGAGCCTATTGATCGATAAAATTAAATAAGTAAGCAGATGCTACAAACTTGATTTACCCATCTTGAAAGTCGATTTGATTAAGTTTCTAATTTCCACAAAAGTTCTTGCTTGTTTACTTTTATCAGTGGAAATTTTTTTGCGTGTGGTCGACAAACAAAAGTTTTACGTTTGTGTTTGAAAAGCACAAAATGAGCAGGGAATTCTGTCTTCATTAATTTATTGGAAGTAGGCATAGAGGCTATTGCCATAAGAATCATAAGTTTTAGGCGACCATGCGGTGTTGGGCGCCCGTTAGGCAGCAGCCTTGTGTAACACCACATTCTTCCACTTAACACTTCACTGACATTTGTTATTATAAAAATTTACGTCTATTTGGCTTATTATTTATTACAGCAGTATTTAATTTTTTTATAATTCAGTGTTTCTGTCTTCTGATTTGGTGCCGGTTGTCAACTTGTTAAAATTGCTTTTACTTTAGGTGGAGTTGCAATGCATGAGGGTGACCATGGTAATGTTATTGCTCAGCATCTGGACGGTACAGCTGAAGAGGCCAGACACAAGGTGCGGGCATATTTTGATGATCTACGTGAGACAGTCAACAGACAAGAAGAAGCTGGGCTTGCTGTGGTGAATAATTATGTTCGAGAAAAGTTGCTGTCCCTGCGTCAGCAACAGGAAGATATGGCTGTTCTTATGTCACAAGTTACATCTGTATGTGTGGAATGTGAGAGAGCGTTAAAGAGAAGTGATGCTGAGGTAAGTTGGCATATTTGTAGAGTAGTGCTGCACAGTATACTGATTCAGGCCCTCTTCACATGAGCCCAGTTACCGGGATGAATTTCACCTTGGGTTCGTATGAGAAATTTGGGGCCGGTTTTTGAGAGGAGAAAAGGTCAAAGTTCCTGGGGACGAGTTCTGGCGCCAAATTCGAGAAACAGAGAAAACATGGTGAAACACAAAAATTTTAACTTTCATGCCTTTCATAGCTTCTGCAACTCTTAAAGCTGTATCACTGCAGTTAAATGGGATGCTTATGATGTGGAAATACAGCAGGCAATACAATACATGTGGCAAAATTTCCAGCCTGCTTACCGAGCCAGCTTGGCCCTCTCATATGAACACATCCTTACAAAGGATTTAGAGGCAAGGCGTGATCTCAGAAATCGGGCTAGCCTGGTCAACCAGGCTTGAAGAGGCCCTCAATGTCAGATCTTTGCTTAAAGAACGAGTCATACACAGTATATAGCGCGCTTGTTTGTTTGCGTGGCTTATGTCGGATCTTTGCTTATAGAACGAGGTATACACAGTGTGTAGCATGCTTGTTCCTTCGTGTGGCTTATGTCGGATCTTTGCTTATAGAACGAGGCATACACAGTGTGTAGCGTGCTTGTTTCTTCGCGTGGCTTGTGTCAGATCTTTGCTTATAGAACAAGGTATACACAGTGTGTAGCGCGCTTGTTCCTTCACGTGGCTTATGTCGGATCTTTGCTTATAGAATAAGGCATAAACAGTATATAGCGCGCTTGTTTGTTCGCGTGGCTTATGTCGGATCTTTGCTTATAGAACGAGGCATACACAGTGTGTTGCGCGCTTGTTCGTTTGCATGGCTTATGTCGGATCTTTGTTTAAAAAACAATGAATGTGAGTAGTTTAAAGAACAATGCATGTGACTAATGAGATGCATTTTCCACTCGACAACTCTGTCTGTCGGGTCGAGACAACTTGTCCACTTGTACGACTCGACAACTTAGTTGCCTTTATTAGTAAACTAATGAGATGCATTTGCCACTCGACAACTCCGACTGTCGAGTTGAGACAACTTGTCTGCTCGTACGAGTTGTGAAAAGTATTTTTCCACTCGTGTCATGTCGACAGTATTGGACATGACTACTCTATCATGATTGGTATTATTCTGATAAATTCGGGTAATTTTAAAATAAATTAGCATGGCTGGCTAGCCTCGTGATATAAGTCTCTTTGCAATTTCCTTTCTTAAATCAGGTGGCAGTTGTTCAAATGGTGGATAGGAAGCACTATCCACCAGAAAAATCACTTTCCAGTAGATAAGTATTAGGAAAACTAATATTATTGTGTCATCCACTGGATGGAGATTTATACAGTGGATAGCTCTATCCACCTTGTGAACAGGTGACGGCCGAAGTATATCCACTGTACATTAATATTTTTATTATAAAGGAAATAAAGGGAGATGTAAAGAATCAACCATAAGAGGACACAGAAAAAATCTGAGCCCCAGATGGGATTCGAACCCACGACCCTTGCTCGCCAACGAGTCCTCAGTAGCTCAGAGGTCAGAGCATCCGATCTAGAACACGGAGGGTCGTGGGTTCAAATTCCATCTGGGGCTCTGATTTTTTCTGTGTCCTCTTATGGTTGATTCTTTACATCTCCCTTTATTTCCTTTATAATATTAATATCAGTGGTATACATTACTATTTCGTTACCAAAAAAATACTTTCAGGTGATAGAAGCCAGAAACAGTATTCACAGTCTCCTGGAAACAGTACAAGAGCAACAGGAGCAGTTTACTAACATAGCAAGCCTGTGTGATACTGATGCTGCCATCCCTGTGGCCTTTACAAAGGACAATAGAGTTCATATTGGTCCAAAAATGGAGATGCGGCTTGTTGTACTGGGACTTGATGGTGCTGGGAAAACTTCAATTTTGTTCAAAATGAAACAGGATGAATTTGTCTCGCCAATCACAACCATTGGTAAATATGTACCAACCTTAGGTTCTTTATAAAATTAAGATGAACTTCAATGGGGGATCCAGGGGAGGAGCCTGGGGGGGCCCTTCCACCTTATTTTCGGACCAAACTGAGGCCTGAAGGGCCGAAAAAAAAATTTTTGTCTAGGGGTCTGGATGACTGCCCCCCACCTCTTATCTGAAGGTCTGAATTCACCACTAAACCTTACCTGTTTTGGTAAATGTTTATGCTTTCAATTCATTCAAGTTACACTTTAAGATAATGAGAATTATTTTTTCCCATCAGGTTTTAATGTGGAGACAGTTGAACACCGTAGCTTAAAATTCACTCTATGGGATGTTGGTGGACTACAGAAACTCCGCCCATTGTGGCGTCATTATTATCTCAACACACAAGGTTAACTTGTAAATCTTAAATAATGTGTATTTAAACATACTTTTAGCATCTTAATGTAGTTAGAGGCTCCTGGCAGCTTGAAAAGAGAAATATATGATGGCAGTAATGATGATGATGATGATGATGGTGATGATGATGTTGATAATAAGCAATAATATTATTGGATAAGTTTTTGTGATATCCAAAATAATCAAGGTCTCAGTAAGTGTTAACAGCCTTGGCCATAAACACCATACCTTGACGTTGATTTTCCTGGATATTGCAATTCCCCAGGTAAGGGAATCAGAGACAATCTTCGATTCTGAATTGCAGGCCGTGGATTCTGCACTCCAATTGTTAGTGGGATTCCGGAGTCCAAAGCCCAGTTATTCCGATTCCACAAGCAAATTGTTTTTAGATTCTGAATTCCACAAGCAAAACTTCTTGGACTCCGGAATCTGGAATCCGGATTCCCTTACACAGGGCGATAATTGGGATAATGGTGATGTCCAGGGTTGTTCAGGATGTTGATCTGAATTACCAGCGTTCAGCAAGCCTGAAAGTACATGGTTGTTGCAGTGGTGTTACACCTTTTAACCCTTTAAGTCCCAATAGTGACAAAGATCAATTTTCTCCTGACAATATCCATACCCTGTCAAGAGATAAGTTATGAGAATTAATAAAGTGATCACCCAAGAGAAAATGCCTTGATCTATTATCAAATTCTCTCAACTAATTCTTCAAGGAAATGTATGAAGATCAGTTTGGAGAAATTGTATGTGGATATTGGCGCTTAAAGGGTTAACTTTGCACTTGCTAACTATGAAGACAGTGATGTGCTATTGGAAGTTCACTTTACTATTACTATATTATTATGTTCAATTGTTTCCTTTTTTGCTTCTTCCTGCAGCTGTGATTTTTGTCATTGACAGCACAAATATTGAGCGCATTTCTGAGGCTCATGAAGAGCTTGCCAAATTAATGGCAGAGAAACGACTGAAAGATGCGTTGCTGTTGATATTTGCCAACAAACAGGTACATGTTTGTCTAAAACAACCTTTTTTTTTCATGATTTCTAGTATAGTGTTACAACTACAATATTACATGCAAAAAAGAGCTTTAATAGCCTACATTCGATATATAGTCGAACCCCGCTATTTCGAAGTCCCAAGGGAAATGGAAAAAGGTCGAAATAGCGGGGTTTCGAAATAACCGTGGAAGCGTAAAGGGGAAGGGTAAATCCAAGGGAATTCAAACTTCCTTCGAAATAGCGGGGACTTCGAATTAACCGAGTTCGAAATAGCGGGGTTCGACTGTATTAAAATTCTAACACGACTCGAAGGCTTCGCGAAATGTCGGCTGTTTTCTCAGGTTATGTGCGTCGCTGAAAATTTTAATAGTCCAAATATTTCAAGACGTTGAAACTAAGATTTTAAGCTCCCCATTTTATTTTCATTAGGACCTACCGAGTGCGCTTACTGTGGATTCGCTAACAGAAAAACTCGCTCTTCACAAGCTCTGTTGTGGAAGGAGTTGGAACATATTTGCCTGTGATGCACACTCTGGTGAAGGCTTACATGAAGGACTAGACTGGCTTGCAAGGCAGCTCATGTCGGAGTTTGCGCTGTAAATCTCTATCTTGCCTTTGTATTGTGTAAAGAAGTCTGGTCATGCGCAACCATAGGATCCAAAGGGAAATGAACAAAAATATATGCGATAGTTCGAGAGTGTAAAAAATAAAAAAAATGTATGTGCGGTTTCGACTGTTCGCGTTCAAGCCAAATAAGTACCGACATCTAGCACTGCCAAAGCCCTTAATTTTTCCCATTCGCGACCCCTCAAAGAGGGTCGTACAGGTGTATTTTTTGTTACGTGATTACTTGTTTTTCTTTTTCCCGAATCGTGAATTCAATAAATTATTCTTCGTGTTCCGTGACCAAAAGGTTGTCCGTGCCCCGAGAACAGCTCGAATTGATAAACGATATTCGTGACTTTATTACTTATTTTTCCCTGATTGGACAAAAGGACTAATGAACTAGTTATGTTCGTGCTTTAAGGGACTCATTCAAGCCCGGATTGGATGAAGTGTGATGGCAATTTGCATGGACCGAGATTAAAAACTCTAGTGTTAAAAAACATAAGTCAGAACAGTTTAGAACTTGGAAGGACTTGGACAGAGAGACAATTTTCGTTTATTCGATTAATAGTTTTTGAATTTGCTTGGTAGTTTTTTTTGTGAATTTGAATTCGGTCAAATTGTAAAATTCGTAGCTAAGAGTTTGTGTACAATTCTTGAACATAGTTCATTCTCGTGAACACTGATTTTCAGTTTCGAGACTTCCCAAAGATAAATAAAGGCTATGAAAGCATGAAATGAGAATGATAAATTTTTGTAAGTTGCTATTTGCAGTCTTGCTTTTTCTTTTCGCCACTTTCAAGCTGTTTTTCAGACACTCTTTTGCCACTTATTCCTTTGCCTAAGAGCAAGATCAAAGCGGTACTTCACATACTGCTTGTGTGACTCGAAAACTGATATGAAAGTTTGATATCCGTGAGTCGTGATTAGTTATTTTTTTGGTCCGTGAACAGTGCCAGAGGACCCCCCCCCCCCCCCCCCCCCGCTTCCCCGCCTGCACGACCCTCTTCCTCCCAAACATCTCCGGCCGTATGGATACTAAGGCCCTGTCCACAACAATTCGGATATTTTGGAAACCCCATATTCTTTACACACAAAAAATCTACCAAAGGATAATAATTTGCCACACAAAATTTAAAAACGTTCGACTTTATTTTCATTATTTACAAAATTCACTCATTTTTTATCTTTATAAGCAAAAGCAACTACGACGCGAGAAGAGCAACAGACCTCTTTCAAAATTGCGGCCGATTAACATAATCTCTTAAATGTATGATAATTAGCCTTTCTGGCCTCGTTAACATGTGCAAAGTACAAAAGAATTCTTACTTTCATACGAGGTCAGAAAGGCTAATTGTCATACGTATAAAAGAATATATTCAAAAGGCGCCATTTTGAAAAAGGTCTATGTACATTCCTGTTCGTAATCAGAACAAAAACGACATAAATACCACTAGCACCGAGACACGATCTGTGAAGGTACCGTAAAATTCCGAAAATAAGCCCCTCCAAATATAAGCCCCCCAAACTCGTAACGCAAAAAACCTTCCGTTAAATCGCCCCTCCAAATATAAGTCCCCCTTAAACCAGAGCAAAAACGGTAAATTTCCTTCTAACTATAAGACTAGCCCAATCGATTTTGAAACGCAAATTTCCCTCCATAGATAAGCCCCTCCCCCCGTCAAGTTTGGGGCTTTCAAATTAAAATAACCACGATACAGTCAACTCCCTTTATTGCGGACACTGTAAGGACCTCGAGTTTGTGTCCTCATCAGCAAGTGTCCGTAATAGCAAGAGTTTATTTCAGTCAAACGTCTGTAATTTGTTTTTACCGGGGATTAAGCTGCTGTCCGTATTATCGGGGTGTCCGCAAGGCGACAGTTGACTGTATTTGCACTACGTATCGTCGCAAAAAAGGTTTTCTATAAATTAGTTTAACGTTCTAATTGTAATACTTGTTTGCAGTCAAATTGCATTGCACTCAGTAGAAAGCTACTGGACATTGTTATGCTCCTATCGCAAAAACGTCCTTAACCGGTTCCCACTGTACTACTCACAAACATACCACGGCTCGGTGGTTTTCGTATTAGGGGGGCTTAAAAATGTTAGTGATTTCGGTGGAAGGACAGACTCTACTTGGTTATCATCAGATTCGTGATGAGTGGTAAGCAACACAAACATGGCCAGCACAATTTTTTAAAACTAATAGTCGCAAAAACGTTTCTCTGTAAATTACTTCGCGGCCTACCTAAACGTCCTAGTTATTTTCCTTGTTTGCATTCAGATTGCATTCAAGAGAAACGTACAGGGCGATATTATGCTCCTGTCGCAAAAAACGGTCTAAACAGGCCCAACTATGCTACTAACATCTCTGGGCCCTTTGCAAAGAAACTGTCACATAGAAGAAAAATTTCTTGCTGGAGGGCAAACAACTTAGTGTGATCTTGAAAAGAAAAGATGAGCTTTGTGAACGATGTAGTCTCTTTGTTTTACTTGCCCTACTCCGTCGTGTCCACCAAGATCATTATACGTTTCTGGGAAACTGCACACCTACCCCTCCCCTTAGTCAACATTTTGCCCTAAATGAGAAGTAACTGTTAATGTTGGCTTAGGGGAGGGGTAGGTGGGCAGTTTTCCAGAAACGTACAATGATCTGGCGTTTTTATCCTATGTGACTGTTCTCTGCAAAGGGCCCATAGAACATTCGGTAATTTTTGTAGCTGACTATAAGTATTTTAATTTAGTAATTTCCGGGGATGGCTGTACTTTTTGCCTCTTTATCATCGGAATCTTCATGAGTGGTAAGCAGCACAAACATGGCCAGACACACCACAGTAACAACTAGAATCAGTACTCCAAACACGATGTTGTAAAGCCTGAATTTCTGGCAGATGGATTAAAAACAAAACAGATTAGCACTGCAAATGGTTTGAACGTAGGATTCATGTGGAAGTCATAAGTACGTGGAATTCTTGGAAGAAGAAGTGTAGTGTTTATCAAATTCTCTCAAATAGTTCTTTAGGAAAATCTATGGAGATCAGGCTGCTACATGCAACGGTAAACATAAGCTGGAGAGATCATATATCTAACAGAGATTTTCCTCCAGTTTCAATAAGTCTCCAAAAACGTCGCCTGTAGTTAAGTGGCCACTGTTGGAGAAGCAAGAATGAGACTGTTTCCCAACTAAAACTTTGAGATCCAAAACACAGCAGACGCTAAAGGGGGCGCCCAGAAACAACATTTATTGACCAACTAGAGAGTGACAGCGGTCTTTCGAGGCAGGATCTCGCATCTGTCATGAACAACAAACGGGAATGGGACAGACTTATAAAATCAGTGCGGGTGTGACCGAAATAGATAGATACATGGAGATCAGATTGGAGAATCTGTTGGTGGAAATTGAGGCTTAAAGGGTTATGTTGTTACACCACAGGATTTCGTTAGTTACAGTAACAGAAATCTTGTAATAAAATAGCAGTTCCTTCCGTTGGAGATCATCCCAGTCTCAAGGCGTTTTCGGCTGGTCAATCCTAGACTCTACCGTGAGCTGTGATTCCCAGACTTTGCGCGGACAACGGGGCAAGAGTGAACGCTTGGGTACTAGGCTGCTGGGAGATGTAGAGTTAATTGATCAGTCACCTACCTTTGTTAAATTATTGTGCGCTTGACTAAGGCGAACTGGAGCGACTTCCACCTCATCATCGTGAGGCCTGGCAAGCACCCGGTAATCTTCATCGCTTTTATCTTGGCTAAAAGCCAAGTAGAGCTCAAATGCCATTATGAATGCGAGAACTAGGAGATATACTATCATGACATACACAGCTGAGTCTTCCAAATGAAATGCTGGTAATACTGAACCCAGAAAAATGTTTACCACTACAGGAGAAAAAGCAAAACAAACATAAAACTAGTCAACAACCTTTTAATTAGACATTTTTTAACAGACGCCTACTTGTTCCCTGCCAGTTCTTCAGTCATTTAAGGACATACTTCTGTAACAAGGAAACTTGCCGTCGGTCCCAGCAGTTTTAAAATATCTAAGTAAGTGTTGACATTATACTTGGCATTGAGCTACTCAGCTACTCAAAACGTGCATTGTCACCCAAGAGATATAAATTTCGAAGTTAAAAAAAACGACAAGTCGTATCTAATTCGCAAGATTTTCCCATGAATTCTGGTCACTGTAACGTTTATTCTTTATTGAGTCTCAGAGGCGCATACAACTGTATTTTTCAGAATCATTTTACACTTAATAACTCTTCTTTCTAAAGCAAAAGAGTATCATTTATCTAAAATTGGAAACTGCGGCATTCACCCAATAATGCCGATATTATTGACAACCCAAGAGACCCACAATATTTTGCCTTCTAAAGATGTTTAATTTGAACCGAACTTTCTGCAAAACCGAAGACTGTTAAAAATGTTCTGAAACAAAGCGAAGGCAGCCGAAGACTTCCGAAGCTGACCCATGGAAATTCATTTACAGTTGGCCGGGCATGGTACTCAACTAAAGCACACCAGTAGAACATGCTGGGTTAGGCCCCAGGCCTGCCCGTATTAAGAGACGCAACACCAACTTCATTAATGTGTATTTGTAACCTCGTAACAATAGGAAAGTTCACAAAAGTTTCGTAAAATTTTAAAAACTTTGAAAACATCACCATTATCCATTAATCACTGATGGTAAGTAAGCTCATACAATTTCTATACTATAAATACCTGCTTACGATTATCAGAAATGATCATGATTTTACTTTGAACACGCCACATAAATTTGGATGTTGTAAAATTAGGAACACGGAACGGGGAACAGAGAACATGGAGCAGCCAATGGAAACGGGAAAAACAAAAAATCGCAACAAAACTAACTTAAACCCCTAGCCCTATCAGCTACGTCATTATCCATTCTCTATTTTGTTCCCGTTTTTCAGTTTTCCATTATACGTATGCTCGTTAACTGCCCTTTTTTTAAGTTCGCAACACCCCTTAATTTTTTTAATTACATGGTTTGAATAAATTTTTGTCCTTTACCTGCCAAAGCCAGTGTTAATAATCCAAAGGTTCGATGCGCCCAGTTGAAATACATCCGTCTAAGAGCAAAGAACGAATCTCAAGTTATGAAAACGTTTCTTCATTTTCAGGTCATTATACTGAGGTATTTGTGAAAGAGCCGTTTTTAATTGGTGGGTTTCTTGGTGTTGCGGACGAGTGTAATCACAAAATGGCGTAACACAAAAGACTGAAAAGACACACCACACTTGCTGTTTTCCGCAAAAGAAATACCCTTTAACCCTTTCACCGCCAGAGTGTTTGATGGAGTTTTGTAAAGTGAGTCTAACTTTTTAGTCTGTGGACGAAATCCTATGATGTGACCATTTAAATGAAAGCTCTCTGCCTTTACTTTCACATGATGCTATTTTTTTCTCAAAATTTTAGAAAATGAAATTTGGTAGGAATTTGTCTTTGGCCACATTTGGCAGTGAAAGGGTCAATTGCAATGGTTATTGTGGTTGATTGTTAATTGACTCTTGGACTTAAATCGAGAAAACTTAGGACAGCTTTCTTGGTGGTTTCTGAAGGAACTGTATAACACACTAACAATGTAACAACAAATAAGAAATAACAGTTATTCAACTCTTTAAACCCTGAGATCAAAATTTGAATTCTCATTCGTTGCCCTTATTCATTTCCTACCGAAGTAGTGGGGAGAAGTTGACAAAATATGAAGCAAATTCATCTTGCGTGATCATGTCCGTAATTCTCATGACCACTCTGTTTTACAAAGAACTGATATTACAAGGAGAAATTTGATGCTGATCACTCTTAGGGCTTAAAGGGTTAATTACCTTTTTCCATCTGGAGGAGGTCTGAAAAAAGCTAAAACGGGTTGAATTACTGCTATCAACAGAACAATAGTACCAATGATTGGATGAGCTCCAGCGTCCTACAGCAATAAAAACATAGTTCATTTCTTCATCACTGAAATGATTGTGCTCAATAAACCGTGTGAACGATCAAAGATCTTGTGACACAGTGATAGCTTCCATTTGCTTTGATCTTGCGCCTGGGGAAAGAGGAATGTAAAGGGTCTGATAAATACTAAGGGGTGCCCGTCGGCAATTTTCGAAATCGTTCGTGAAGGGTACGAGAATCTTGTTCGCTGTGCGTGGCTCACGTTCACTTTCTATATTTCTAAAACAACAAACTGATGATTATGTTTACGTAGAAATACCTCCTCTCCCTCCCCCCGCTCCCCCCGCATTGATACTCCCACGATAGGCAATAGAGACCTTAACGACGAAAAAGACTACGAGTACTAGACTTGACTGAGAGTCTTTTCGCGTATTCTCAAAAAATAGACTGCACCCCGGAAAGATGCATTGTACTTTTGATTCGCCTAAAAAGTTAGCACTGTTATCTTTATGGAAAGAGGATAAGCCTTCTCCGATCGCATAATGATAAAACTTCTAACATTTGATAACTTCTTTCCGCTACTACGACATTCTTGATAAAACTAGTTGTAGAATGCCGACGGCTATCACGTTCTCTGGCTCACGCGCGAGCACTGCTAAGTATTGAGAAATCTTGTACTCGCAGTCGTACTCGTCTTACAATCTAAAGGTTTCTAATAATATTACAATAGCAGTACCTCAGACCACTTTCCAACATACACAAAGGCAAGAATAGCTCCAGCAACGGTACATACTGTCGTCAGTATCATAAGAGTTCGATGTAACTGTAACATAAAACAGATAGAAGTAAGCAGATGTAGTTGAAGTTTAAGCGTGTGCCAAAAAGCAGACTGTGCAAACAGGCGTTAAAAATACTGCTTAAATGACCTATAAAAACCAGTACTGTACCTGAAACCAGATCCTCTTTCTACACATTTCTTTTACACCCCATACTGTCCTCATGAATCGCGCAACGAACATTCCTATTGTCGCAAATCCTACCCATGCCACTACCATCAAAATAGCTTTAAAAAAACAAGAAAACAAACAATAGAAATTTCACAGTATAGTGCCCACGGAGAACAGGGGGGTGGTAGCAAGGAGGAATTGATAAACAGGCGGGAGGGTACGAGAGGCGGGAAACAACGTCCACCACTTTCAACAGTTCATTTAATTTTTCCAAGGGGAACCTGGCGTGCAGTCTTGTTTACGAACCCCTCTCCCTTCATTATAAAGGCTTGTTCGTGGTACCGTGAGTTCGTGAACGCGCAGGGACTAGAGAAGAGGCGCGGGGAACGCTGGGAATTGGAATCCAATGCGCGCGATTCTGATCGGTGAAGGGAAGAGTTTAAATACAGTTGTACCTACCATGAAGTTGAATAAGAAAAAGGTCGAATTCAGAAGCTTCAAGAATCTCTATTTCAGCGAGATTGACAGGGCTCATGGAGTGAGCTTTCCAACTGTGTTCTCTTAATGAATTATCACCTCCTGAATGGTGCAAATACAAAAACATGCAAAAGTCTTCGTTACATTTCAGGTGAATACAGTCCACGTGCTCCCCACTGGTTTTCATCACTCACATTGAGGCTTTGAATTTCACCCTTTTAAACGTCAAGCAGTAAGTTGGCAAATTATATTGGACAACTTCATAGGCTCAAAACCGTACGTTTGGAAATTTAAGCTTATTAAAGTGGAATAAGCTTAAGTTTTAAGTTCTTTTTGGGAATTTGACCCAAATTAATCATCACAGCGAGCGTGACTGGGTGGTCCTGGGGTTCAAATCCTTGAGACAACTAATTTGCCTGGTTTGCCACCTGCTATCATTACTTTCTATCTTGTTAAAATAATTAGTTTGAAATATCTACGTTGCAGTTAATTTTTTATTTTCAGTTAATTTTTGTTTTTCCTTTGTTTTAAATTCATTAGCATACATTACCATAACCAAAAACAGTGGAAAAATACAACATCTCTTTGTCTCATTATACCCAGGACCACAGTAAAGAGCGTAATAAAGTTATTATCATTATAATTATTATGAATATCATGGTTCCTAGGTGAGGATGCTTAAAAGTTTTCTGAAGGAAAAAAAACCAATATTTTATTCACAGTTTCTGACAGTTTCTTTAGACTTCATTCCGTGTTTGCATTCTTATCAGCCTGAGGAGCACTCAGTCAATCTCAGGGTGCAAAGAAAGTCAGTTTAACAGCTTGCCATAGGGGCAAGCTGTACCTAGCATGTACTAGCCTGAAAGTCGTTTTAGCTCGCCTGAAAAAAAATTGACGAGCAGGATTTATTACAGTTCCTCTGTAATTTGAATTCTCCCAAAAAAATCACTTGCCCATCGGGCAAGTTAAGAACAGAATTCACTAGCCCAGTAGCAAAATCCACCAGCCCCAGGCTATCGGACACCACTTCCTTTGCATGCTGAATCATGCCATAAATTCTTTTGACATTCCCCTATTTATAAGAAAGTAAAGCAAGCTTTTCAGTCACAGTCTTTGATGATAATTTAACATTAATATCAATTCAAACTGTGCCAAAACTCTGAATATGGATAATAAATATTACTAGTAATAACCAAAGGTTATGGAGTGTGGGCGACTACGATCAAAGGTCAAAACACTTTTGTTCCAACGTTCAGTGTGCTTTGTGTAAGTTTCACATTAAAAATGATCAAAACACACGTGATCAAATTATGAGGGATAGAAGGTCCAAACACGCGTGATCAAATTGCATGCCATGCATTCCATTCATTGTTAGTGGAAGTCCAAATGAATTCTGGCTACATACATGTGATGCATGCGCGATAACAACCTGGAGATTAGGATTGCATGCTCCTCTTGTCGCCTGCAAAAATGTGCTGTAAAGCACTGAAAAAAGAGTTCTCTACAGGGCTCAAAAAAAAGTTCCATCTCGTAGTCCAGGACAAGTAGATTTTCTTCCTCTTGAGCAAGTAACTTTTGACAAGCCCCAGTATCTGCATCCAAATTCTCCCAACTGATCTCAATATCACATTTAGCTCTGAAGGTCTCGTTTAGGGTTGCACGTGAAAAAATATAAAAATATGTGTATTGTCTGTGTTTTACCATGGTCTCTTTTAGGGGTAAAAAAAAGCTTGGGCTATGCCCAGATCAGTCTCTTTTGGGGTTTAATTCAAAATTTCTGATGAGCATCCCCACCCCTTTTATATGAGGGCTACCAGCATTCAACTAGTTATCGATAATAATAAACTCACACCTATGGGTCCTGATGCAAAGATAACAAACAAATCCTTGTTGAGGTCAGCTGACATCATACTACTCTTTTTTTCTCTCTTGAACCTACATAAAAATACATGAACCATGCAAACTTGAAGCAAATCTGCAAACAAACTGTGCACACTTCTATTTAATTCTCGCCCCCCTCCCCACTGCATCTGGAAGCACAAAGTAATATCATATCATTCTATATTATAATGAGGTAATACCTCGGTGAGGGGATGTGGGGGGTTGGTTACTACCTAGTGAGTGGGCCCAAATTGTGTAACCCCAATAAGCCTCATCAGGCTAAAACTAAACCCGTACAATCCCACTGGCACAGCACAGGAACGTACCCATAAAGACTTCCTTTTTCCAACGCACAAAACCAAAAAAAGAAGTCCAATAATTGGACTTATTAAAATTCCATTACCTGCCCCTGATTCATACAACACAGAAAGAGAACCCAAAATGCTTCCTTTTTTCCCACTTTAAACACTAACTATCAGGTGCACTCAGGGCTGTGCTTTAGCAGAGCCTGGTGGCCCCTGGCGCCTAACTCTTGCCCTCGGGTGACTAGAAAATCTCAGATTTTTAATAC
Organism: Porites australiensis; assembly: GCA_022179025.1. Lineage (NCBI taxonomy): Eukaryota > Metazoa > Cnidaria > Anthozoa > Scleractinia > Poritidae > Porites > Porites australiensis. Next base: position 138,841 of record BOPM01000174.1, on the reverse strand, counting down.
AAATCATATGCTGGGCACCCTAGATTTTACAGGTTCAGAGCACTGGGCTCCCTTCAATTTCCCTTAGAGCACAGTCTTGGGCACTGGTTAAAGAAAAAATCATTGATGCCTCTAATTAGCAGAAATGCCTGATTGCTTTGAAATTTGTTGGTTTTGTTTTTAAATGTCAACCACTCACTTCTATTTAATCATTCAGTCACTTTAAGTTAAGACATTTAACCACTGGAGATCACTACTATTGTAGCAATATTTTAAAAACATGTCATTTAGTTGGGTTATAATTAAGTGACATTCAATTACTTGCACTTGGTGTTCCCATGTTCTCTCACGACTTCTTGAAATATTAGCTCTGGTATTTCCTGGCAAATGATGACAACAAAAGATAACAAATTAAATGCCACATTAAAAAAAATTGTTGACTGCAAGTACAAGTAAATATGAAAAAAAAAAACAAATGTTTTAAAGGTATTTTTGAGAGTATTAATTTTGGGGATAGTTGGTAGTACTGGTTTGCTGATCACCAATAATAAATCGCTCATTGAAAATGTTAGGCAACACAATAAAGCAGTTAAAAATATTTGACAAAATATAAGAATAATTGTTGACAGTATTAAAAACTTGTATACTGTCTTTTTAGTGGACTCCTAATGCAACCATCCAATCTTTATGATAAATCCATTGACGGCTCTTTTCTGATACATTTAGCCCATTTGTTTTTGTTGTTTCTCTCTGTTGGTATGTAGGGATGTCTTGCTCACATGGGAAAACTCACCTTAAGTTTATATCACTTTGACTTATTCATACAGATGAAAAGTAAATTGAATTCTTAAAAAAAAGATCTTTCGTATTTATAATTGGTGAGCGAGGGTGACACAGAGGTACAAGAGCACTTGCCTCCCACTGAAGTGGCCTGGGGTTAATCCTGGTGTTGACACCATAAATGTGGGTTGATTTTCTGGTTGATTCTTTCCCTTGTTGTAAGAGGTTTTTCTCCATGTACCCAGTTTTCCCCTCTCCTCGAAAACCAACACTTCCAAATTCCAATTTGCTCAGGAACTCAAGGACACTTTTAAGTAAGTTCTTAATAGCTCCTAAGTGCTTTTTGGATATTGGTTAACAAATTACCATTCTTACAATAATCAATGATCAGTTGGTTGGGTCAATCCATTAATTTCTGATAATCAACTATAAAATGTAAGCTAAATGCCAGTATTGCAAGTACTAGTTAATGAATCACAGTTGCAAATAACCTGATGGCAACACTCCAGGAATCACATGCAGATGTATTTAAGCACAATTATTTTCTCACTTTTAATTATTAGTGTCAGATATTTGAAAGCTGGTTATTTCCTGCAGCCATTTGTACAACGCTTGTAAGTCGCTAATGCACCACTGTACCAGTGTCACGCATTTTGCATGGGTAATTGTTTGACCTTTGGTCTTTCTTAAATTTCTTCAAACCAGCAAGTTCTGTATTTAACTCTTACCTTTCTAGTTTTAATAGGTGTGTCATGTCCTTTAACAGGATAATGGCCAATCACATTACTTTCATTGTTAAGAGATGAACATATGATGGAATCTGTACCATCCTAAAGTTAAAGACCCCAATGGCTATTAAATAAATTTCATTACAAGTTATTTATGACAATATATATATCATAAGTTTCAAGGGGGAGGGGAACACATTCTTGAAGGTATGGGTGAATACTCAGTTCAGTACAGTTTATTGTTTTGCCATGATGATGAACAAAAAAAAAACAAGAAAATCTAAATAAAAAGCTAATGGCGAGGAAGCCCAAGGGAAGCCACTGGCAGGGGTTTCAATAAAAATTGAAGTAGCCAGCAGGTTTGAATAGAGTAACTGACTGTATCAACAGGGGGCTGTTAGTCCCCTTTTTCTTATAGGGTGGGGGAGGGGGTCCGGGGGCATGCTTATCCAGAAAATTTTGAAATTTCAAAGCCCTAAAATGCGATTTTCAGCGTTCTGGGGACTAAATTGAGGATAAAAGAGCATTGTTTTTTTATTCTAGAAAATGTAGCTTTCATTCACCTTTCAATTTATCAGTTACATAATCCATTCTTACAAGCAATGAACAAATGATGAAAACTAGATTACCTACTTTGCACGTAAACAAATTCTGTGTAAAACTGTGAAAAATTGACTGAATCATAGCATTCACATGGCTAAAGCATAACGTAAAACCAGTGGGCCTTTTGTTTCATACAGATTTTATGATATATTTTTGTTTACAACGTTATTCAAACTAGTTACTTTTTCTTTCTGGAAAAAAATAGCTGACTTCTATGACCAAAGTAGCTGACATGTTTTGTTGGCTGTTGGTGCTTCTTGAAACCCCTGACTGGACTTATAAGGAATGGGCTCCCTTAGTTTAACTAAAATATTAACAGAAGGGTGAGGATTTAAGGAGAAGGGGAGGGTGAGCCCTGGTCGTCTCCACTGAAACATTGCAACCAAAAGAGTTTATTACCATAATGGGTTTGTGGTTGAATCCAACTGATATCCATTTTTCCTTACTGCTCAATTCAAACGTAATGGATGATCCATCGGGTCTATATGACATGAAGTAATCACAGTCACTTGTTCGAGATGAACAAGACTCTGGCCTAAAGAAGCAACCTTTTGTTTTGCCACAATCTTCTGTAGAGAACTGTAAACGGATGGAAAATGTTAAAATATTGTTACTTTGATCATGATAAATTACCAATCTATAAGTCAAGCTTATTTTTTAACCCTAACGTCCTCCCACCCTTATGGTCTTGGAGTTAAAGTTGTTATTCTAGTTTTTATCATAGATTTGTAATGGTCTGTGGCTAAATGTAAAAGATAATATAATTTATTATTAACTACTGTACACGGAGCAAACCTTAACCAACAGCTGTGGATTTGTTGGTCTTACTGGACTGCGACTGTCACTAACAGGAACTGCAAAGAAACAATTTATTTTGTAAAAACTAATATACAGACTGACATGTCTCAAACTATCATTGCTTCAAAACATTAATATGACAGTGCAGATGTAACTACCCACAAGTATTTTTAATGAGTTTGGAACAACAATAAGCATTTCAATGCTTGTTTTTTTTCTTTTTGACTTATCCTAATATTCTCAGGTAATACATTCCATGGACATGCATCAAATCCATAAAATGAGTTCTTTAGTTGTTTGAGACGTGAAAGCATCGTAGCAAAACATATTTTGTTGGCAAAGCTGCTGATCTGGTGTTGTTATAGGAATTAAATTTTAATGCACACACATGTAAGAGACAATTTAAAAATATAACAGAGGGCATCAATATTAAAAAAAAACCTATTGAGGCTAAATATTCAGAACCTAAGAAAGTAAGGGGATTTTTATGTAAGCTTTATGTCCAGCCATGTCCAAGCCTCTGCTAAAGCACATGGGTTTGCAGGGTGTTCATTACAACGAAAAATTATCTGGCTAACGTTCAGTAGCCTGTGATTATTTTTTATTCAGATATTCTCCTGTAATGTTACACCTTTCTCCTGCTACTAGAATTCTTAATGAAAACCCTGGGTTTGTATTGTAAAGGATTGCATGGCGGAATAATGTTTTTAACTGTTTGTGGCTCTTATCTAAAAGAATTTGTATAAAATTGCACTGTTATGCACATTAGCAATACTTTTTATATGCTTTCAATCTACTAATGTGCTTAGATTAAATTATGTAATAATGATAAGAACTAAATTAGTTTTACGCTTAATTAATCAATTTTCTGAATATAGAATTTAACAGTGAAAACTGTCAGTTTTTGTCCTTGTATTGAAGAAGAAAACATAACTCTTCAAATTTTTAAAAGGAGCTGTTAATATGTTCTTCAAGAGTCAATTAACAGATTTATTAAATTAGTTGTCAATTAATAAAATCAAATGAAATAGATATGATCACTGCAAATAATGTGGACATGCAAATCAAAATAAACCCCATAAACCTCATGAATGGAAATTTTGGTGAACATTGGTGCATTATATCCATGGGCTTTCTGAGAACATTCACAGTGTAAATGAAAACATTTAACATTTCAAAACCCTTTTTCCTTAGGATCATTCAATTTTGGCTAATCAAAGACTCTCACGGCACTGTGCACTTGTGTCAAAGGTAGCTTTAGCCTCATTTATACTGCAAATTAAATTCATTTTATTGAGTGAACAAAAACTCTTTGCTGTCTTTACCATGAGGGCAAGTTGTTATAATGTGGCTTCCTCACGAAATATCAATTTTAAAGAGTAAATAACGTGCAATTATTTTTAATATTATTGCAATCCTTAAGTGATAACTGACATTAAGAATTACAATACTTCAGCTGTAATTTGCATACGTGAAGGTACACGGTTTTCCTTAAGTATAAACACTGATCAACATACTCAACCAATGATCTGTTATTTTTGGCAGTGATGCTTTTTTTCAAGCCTCAATTCTTTCAGTGAATAAAACTTGATAAGCTGTTTTAGGCTTTTAAATTTAGATCAAGACAAAAAGCCTTCATGATCATTCTTCCGCATCATCTGGGTTTGCAGTTACTGCTTTGCAGCTTCTGCCTTGAGGATGCACAAACTCACGCAATCTTCAGCGAATCTTACCTTCAGCGATTAAAACAGCAAGAACAACAGTAGTGAATAAGACGTCAAGGACTGCCATACCCCAAGAAATTAAAGAACTGTGAGAAAACGTTTCACGGAAATAAAACGCTGTCCACTAGCAAGCACTAGCTGAACACGTTCACTAGCTGATGCATTCGGAAGCGTCAGATTTTTCTGGTTAGTCACCAGTCTACCGAAAAACGGGCAAACAAAGTGGGCGTGGTCAAGTCAAGAATTTTTTTAGGGCAGCTAGCAGGGGTTGTTTGGCTCACTAGGGGAACAAACAAAACTTGTATAGACTTGACTAGAGGGGGGAGAAAAATAACGCGCCTGTTACCAATCCATTGTTCTGGTACTTCCCACGTTCACTACTTGAACGTCTGGAACAAAATGGCCATCACGCAGTCATGTTGTCATGACTATGATGTTCGTTTATTTCCAAGTGTTCCAGAAATGACGTTAAAACAAACGAAATGTTTAAATTAAGAGAAAAGACGTTCTTGGATTGCTTTCAACTGGGATTTGGAAAAAGGCTGATTTACTAACTTTTTGAATTTAAGTATTGACAGGGCAGACACGACTGATAAGCTCGTGATAATGGTCCCGGCGGGACCATTTTTGAACAACAGGTTTTCCCTCTTTTCTTACTCGTCACTGATTTTGGACATTTTTGCCGACAGGGACAACAAATACAACACGGACAACAGGGACAACAAGGACAACAGAGACAACATTAGGTGATGCCCGGTCTTCGTAGTTGTTATTTTTATTTCCTGTGGTTTATGCCTGACTCGTCCCCAGTCGTCTCTCATTATTAGTATTTGGCGTGGAAGATGGAAACGGGCTCTTTCACGAAGGGGATGACGGGAAGGAAAAAGGGAGAAGGGAGAGTCTCCCCGCCTGTCGCCTTCCCTTCTTCCCCGAGCGCAGAACTCAAGCGCTTCCCTAGTACGATGATAATTAATGAGTAGAGACAACTTGGAGACGACTGGGGACGAGACAGGGTTTATGCTGCTGTTGTTGTTTCAATTCTGGTAGCCAGAAAGGAAACAATTTACGGGTAATGGCTCTTGCTTTGATTGGTCCTTTTGACATAACCGCCGTTAGTCAGTAGGGAGCTTAAGCAACAACGACGGCGACGGCCACGAAGACGTCACTTAAATGTGAATCAGTTCGCACGACTTCAAACTTTATCGCGCTTATTCCAACTTCTCCAATTTGTCAAATGTTGGTAAATTTTTCTGGAGTTGAATTCTAGAAGACTGTATCAGAGTTCAGGAAAAGAAAAAGGAAGTCGTTGTCTTGTGTTCATGTCTTCGAGAAACGTGAATTTAGGCACTTTCTCGTGGTAGTCATGCAACGACGGCAAAGAAATGTACAAAAAGCGTGATGCACGTGCAAAGTTGTTGTTTTTGCTAATATAAACCTTTTGCTTTTTTTTGCCGTTCTCGTTGCCGTCGTCCTCGTCGTTGCTTAAGCTCCCTATGTGGGCGTAGGAGGGAGGAAGAGCCACAACAATCGACTGCATGCAGGCGTTTTTTTCTTTTCCCCTTAGTCTCGCCTTTGTGTAAAATGACGCGTTCTCCTCGCTTGGCTCATAAGGTGATTGTTATGCTTCAGAATAGGCCATTTTACAGTTGTGTGCTCAGTGCCCTGGGGCCCTTTTCTCGAAAGTCCCGATAATTAACGGACCCGGTAAGCTGTCTCCGTTTACATTAAAGATCGAAGTTTCAATAGTTTTGCATCTAGCATGATAAAACTATCAGTTAGTGAAATAAAATGGAGTAGTCTGCTAGCCAGGACCCGCGCTCTTATTCTTTATATTTCGATTTAAATATTTGATTTCGGGCCCGAAAAGTCACCGGGACTTTCGAGAAACGGGCCCCTGGCCTTTGACAGGAGCCGATTACTCCTGCCTTTGAATAGATGTGAGGCTGGCGGTGACCTTGTTTTGTTCTCCAACCTCGTTCCCAAGGTTCTCTCTCTTGCTTTGGGAAAAAGCCTGGAAACGAGGTTGGTATCTGAGGTGGATCGCACACTTTTAAGAGTCAACACCTCCACTTTCATTTTATTATTATTAAAAGGATTACAAATTGAAACAAATCCAGAAAGTAAGATAAAGAGTGTCTTCATGCAGTGCTACCCTTGCGCATTCTGGCACTGGCCAAAGGTCTGTCCGTTATCGGCTGTCACATACACGCTATTAAGAAAGAAGATAGTTATAAATATGAGTGAAAACTGTAAGATATAAATTTATAACCTTTTCTTACTTTTTAAAAGATCTAAAATATGGAAATTTGCTGGACAAAATATAATGAGTTTATTTTTGGAGGGGCTTATGTACGCATGGAAATTTGCGTTTCAAAATCGATTGGGCTTGCTTGTAGTGGGAAGGAAATTTACCATTTTTGCTTTGTTTTTCTTTGTATTCGAGGGCAAATTCCAAGTACAAGCCCCCCCCCCCCCCGGGGGGGCGTTTATATTAGGAGGGGCGATTTAACGGAGGGTTTTTTGCGTTACGATTTTGGGGGGCTTATTTTCGGAATTTTACGGTATTTGTCATTTGCACATCTCCAATAGTAACCCTTGTTTGCCCGTCAAAAGTTTGCATAACCTTAATTTAAATTTCTCTTGGGTACTATAGTCGTCCCAAGAGAAATTAAAGACAAAGCTTATACAAAATGTTTGGAGGCAAAAATGGTGTATTTTGGGAGATGTGCAAATGGCGAATGAACTTTTGTGCATCAGCAAACTTAACATCCGGAGGGGGGCGGGGAGGAGACTCCTTTATTTGGCCTAAACGGGTATGTATCACTTAACAGGATATATAGTTTTCAGAGGGCTGAGTCACTAGAAAATCAAATTTCATGATTAAAGTTTAAAAAATTACTGAAATTGTACGCAAAAGGAAATGACTCAAGATCAAGAAATTATAGTAAAAAAGGGTGGCAAAATGAGCGGTTTTTGTCTGAAACAGGGTTAGGGATTTAAAAAGACCTCTACGGCACACCTCTACTCAAACATTTCTTGTGTGCGCCCCCCCCGCAAATTAAGGTCTAAATGGCTAATGTTCTACGCTGAATTCTCCTTAATTTGTAGCATTGCAAAAGTCAACTCCGGCATCATTAGTATGGAATTTCTGTGCACATTTCTCAGAGGTGATTCGCGGCAAAAACCAGTGACTGTTAATTTTCTCAGGCTAAGCTAGCCTGGGGCCTGCCTTTTTTGTGGGGAAGAACGGCGAATATCAGGAGGAGCTCAAGGGAAGGGGCAAACCGAGCGGGGATTAAGGAGGAAAAGGGTACATTGGCCTTTCCTTCTCACAGTCGTTCGCAGGCTCGCTTCGCTTCGTGTTTTTTGTTCTTTCCGCGCGGTTCACCGTTTTTCCCCAGCAAGGGGAGTGGTCTTCTCACCGTTTTAAGGCTTACTCTTGAAAAGTTCAATTTTACCAAAATGTTTAATGTGATCAAGTCGCTACCAACCCATCGGACGTACTGATCTAAGAAAATTATTTTGAAATTTCTTACCAGGTTTGCGGGAAGTAACAATACACAGTCTGGCCATTAAATGTATTGCATTCCACGGAAGGTACTTCGGGGTCTTCCTTCTAAAAGAGAACAATTAACGGGCCTTTTTTTAGTGCAAAGTTAAATTCTACAAAACAATGAAAGGTTTGAACCCAGGAGTCATTTCAGAAGGAGGTTGAGCGTGATCGTCCGGGTGGACGTAGTCCTGAATAAGACTGTTGTTGACCGGGTTTGCTGACGTTTGGACAACCTGTGCGGTAGTCATCTTCAGAGTCAAAGTGAGATGTGTCACGTCAGTTGATGGTATTAAACTCTGGTTATAGACCTGATTGGTCAATTAAGTTGCCATGTTATTGATCGTCTGTCAGTTAAGCCGTGATGTCATTGGTGCGTTTCGATCCGTCTATTGTCACTGTTAACAGTCGTTCATTGTTAGTCAAATTGTCGGTTGTCCAGTCACTGTCTAGTTATTCTCTTGTAGTTAGAATTGGCTTGAATCCGTCAGTAACTCGTTTGTACTGTGCCGGTAACTGTTAACTACGGTTCAGTGGCGTTTGTTCTAAGTTACTTAGTTAGTAAACCAGCTTTCTAAAGTGAGTCGTTGATAGTAGTCTGTAGAATACGTAATACATGTCGTAGATGTCCCATGCGGTCGATTTCATGTATCGTCAGTAAATAGTGTTCTGCAGCAATGTGATTGTTGACGTCACATTTCTTGTAGCTCGTTTGTGCCTTCGGCAGGACAAGTCTCTGGCACCCGGGGTATTTAGGTATCTGTCATCAAAATTAACGTCACTTCCGCTTTAGGTCGAAAGTGTTCTCAGCATCATACGCTTAAGCCGAACAGTGATTTTCCAAACCAAACCTGATCTTCTCGATCTGCATATGTATCTTCATTCTCGTAGAGTTCATCTGCATATCCTGGCTCTTCATTTTTATCTGCGTAAGCGTTTTCATCCTCTTCCTGAAGAAGTCCACCTGCATATCCGGAATCTTCATCTTCATCTGCATAGTCATATTCATAGAGTCGATTAAATTTTTCCCCCAGAGGGGTCCACCTGGCCATTGCCATGGAAACCAGCATCAACGAAGCAATAACTGTAAACAGCTTCATCTGGAGCATAAACATTTTAAACAAAGTAACCATTTATTCAGTATATATATGTTGTTCTAACTTTTGAGTCTGTGCACGAAATCCCATGATGTGGCCATTTAAATATAACCTCTTTGGCAAAACGTTCACACGGTATGATTTGTTTTCAATATTAAGCATCATTTCCTTTATTCCCGTAACTGAATGAAGTCGAGGAATTAAGTAGAAATGGATCCTTTGTCTTAAGCCCGTGCAAACGGACGCAACGGACGCAACATTGTGGACCATCAACTCCCAGTGCAACATTGTTGGGAGTTGTTGCGTTCGTTTGCACGCGTAGCTAAAACTTTAACCGGTTTCAATCTTTGCGTAACAATTCCCAGCAAAACGCAGCAACATAGAACAGAGTGTTTAAATAGACGCGATATGTGACATCCAACAATGTTGGGAGTTGTTGGCCAACAATGTTGCGTCCGTCTGCACGGAGCTTTAGAGGGATGCCCACGGACAATATCGAAATAAGAGGTTTGTCGCAGCCGAGCGGGGATTTAACTAAAAAGGGTTGAATTTTAAAAATAATGCCCCAGTTTTGTTGTTTTAAACTATTATTTTGGCATTGAAACGGTTTTTTGTCGTTTGTTGGTCAAGACGGATGGCAAGGGTAAACATGGATTGATTAGCAAAGAATTGACCTGAAAAAAGGAATATCTTCGCTGTCTTCATTCGAGACATGGCCCTTTTTAAAATATGTGGAGGGGATGCGAATTAGTGATGCATAAAAAGCAATGCTCAGTGCTTTCAGTACAAGTGCATTTTGTAGCATTAATCGCACAGAATTAATTAATTTTCACAGAATCTTTTGTAAAGGGGATTTTAAGGTACATCAGGTTTAACAATTATAATTACATCGAGATTGGATTGATTGTCTTCTTCACAAAAACTTTGAGACAAATCGAAAGGTAATTTCACATTCTGTGAGTATTTTATAGAATTTTAAAGAATTACTGGAACTCGCCAGAAGACTGTGTGTATCATGACCGAGTAAATAGAAGTTGCTTGCTGCTAAAATTTCGTTCACTTCCAGTTAATATCGAAGATTGATAAACATGAATACAATTAACATTGTGTATAATCTGTATTGAAGAATAAAACGGCCAACTTCAAAAGGCTTTGAGCTTTAAAATCATTACTAGAACGCTCTCACTTAGCAATATATGTTAATTTTATTGTTTAAATTTTAGTCTTAAGAAGTAAACGGCCGTTATACATGGATGGTTTCAGCACAGCAGAATTCCTTTACTAATATGGTTCTTAATACTAATATGGTTCTTAAAACACCACGGCGAGAAAAAAATAATTCAAGTTAGAAATTATATGATATCTTTCCCAGTTTTTTTCTGATTATCTTATTAAAAGATATCATCGTGTCCTTGTGTCATTCAGGCTCGGCTTGATGAAAAGGTGTGTTGTCACATTACAAAACTCCAGTCAATGAAAAAAATACAGGTACCACTGACCTACTGATCAGCATCTTACAACATCAAAATGACTGATCATGACCAAAAACCCAACACTGAATGTGACCAACAGTAAAACAAAGGACACTACAGAGAGAACTGTAAAATCAAGAAAACTACTACTACTAGTTTTGTTGTTTTAGACTATATTTTGGCCGGCATTGAAACGGTTTTTTGTCGTTTGTTGGTCAAGATGGATGACAAGGGTGGACATGGATTGATTAGCACAGAATTGACCTAAAACAGCAATATATCCTCGTGACATGGCCCTTTGAAAAATACGTGGAGAGGATGCGAAAAGTGTTATCTTTATGTTAAATCGATCATTGAAATGCTAAAATAGCAATGCTCAGTGCTCTCAGTACAAGTGCACTTTGTAGCATTAATCGACAGCTCAACTTTTGTTTCTTTCGACCACGCTCAAGGAAAAAGACCGGCGTAAAAGGAATCCAAATCAAGCATGTTTCTATTATTTTGCTGTGTAGGCCGATCGCCTTGAGGCAACCGTAGAAATATGCAATGTGGTACAAAGTGGTTTAACCGAAGTCTTTGTGTGGCTACTAACAAATTCCAATGGAACCTCTTTAGCAGTTCTGTGCCTTAAAAGGTCTGAAAGCCAAGAAGCTTTCCGTGGCTGGCTAGGAATCACCATCGATTCCTACGGCGATAGATTTTATGTTTTTTAATAGTAATTAAAATTAATTTCCTTCGAAGGTCGAAGTGTGCATGGTTATTTAGTAAGCTTAATGGCGTCAGGAACGTATTCATGACCAACAGATCTTATGAATAGGAAAATAAATATGTTTGGCCGATTTAAACTGGTCAAATCACTTCTCAAGAAGTGAAGAAGCATTTACCCACCTTAATTCAAAATTCGTTCTGTCCGTAGTTTCTTACGCTACAGAATGAGTGCTTAATCAAATTGACTGAGGGTGGTAAGATACTTCCCTTAATCTTTAAAAGGTAGCCGGGGGAGGAGCTTACTGATTTACCGGCAACTACTTTATCCTCTCTAGTTGTAAAAAGCCCGCTTTTTGTCCAAACATTGAGCCCTTTAAGCCGCAGATCTTTTGTGAAGGGGAATTATAAGTTTCGTCGGTAGTTTCAATGCAATCGAGATCGGATTTATTTTCTTCTTGGCAAACACTTTAGAGAAATCAGAGAGCACTTTACCGACAGAACTTTAAGGAACGTACAAAGGGAGTCGGGATTGTGAAAGGCAGTTGAGATATGCATTTCGTGACTGAACTGATGAATCTACAAATTGCTTTCTTCTCTGCACTTTGGGTTAATATCGCGGATTAACTCGAATACAATTAACATTGTGTATGGAAGAACAAAACAGCCAACTTCAATAAGCTTTTGCCTTGAAATCAGGACTACAACGCTGTTACATATAAGTATATTTTATTGTTTAAATTTTAGTCGTTAGAGGTAATGGCCGTGATAGATAGATGGTTTCACAAAAGCAGAATTCCTTTACTTATAATGGGCTCACCGCCGTAGCCAGTATGAGGCGAACCGAGGCACTCGCCTGGGTAAAATTTTACCAAATACTGTCGATTTTTATTTTTTTTTATCAGACTGATAATATTAGAAGATTTCATACGGCTGATTTCGTACAACGGACCGTGTGTTCGCCTCGGTTGTAGTTTCTTCCCGGCTACGGCCCTGGGGCTTGTTATTAATAATTAAGTAGAAAAAAAAGACTTACTTAAGCTTGGAAGTTGTATCTCTCGCCTAGAGATTACTCTGGGACGACTAGACAGGCTTTCACGGGCTTTATCTCCTGACGAATCGTGCAATCAGGTGGATTGAACTATATTCTTAATACTGCTGAAAAACATCAAAGAAGATGCCGTGGCTATCTATCAAAGTTCTTGATATCTTTGGTAACTTTTCTGCAAACTTAACTAAACTTTGACTTTTCCTTGTCCATCCTTATCTGCAGTATGGAACCGTTGTTTTAGGCACTAATTCTCAAAAAAGAGAAATCTCTAAATCCCATTTGATTACGGACAGTTTACTTCGTCCCAGAGGAAAAAATCGCTTACATTTTCTCTAAATTCAGTCCGCTTAATACGAACACCTGGTTAATTCGGGCAGTTTGTACGGCCCCCTCAGTGTCCATATTAATGGGGTTTCGGCTGTAGTTCCTTTTCATTACTAATAGCTGCGGGGGGGGAGCCTTTTGTCCAATCATAAAGTTCTTTTGCACGTAATCTTCTGTAAAGGGTATTTTAAGGTACATCAGTTTTAACAATTATAATTTCATCGAGATGGAACGACGATTTTTAAGAACTTCTCCTACCAATAAAAAGTTCGCGATTCAAATCAGAAAGATTAGTGAACTTTCATGTATGTAACTGTTACTTACGTAGCACCAACTAGTTTGAGATAGGTTTTTTATTTTCCCATTTTCCTTATTCTCGGTCCTGTTATCATGTTTATAGTTTTAACAATTATCCCACAGCTTTTAGCCATGTAAATAATTTTATATTGATTATTTTATGTCATTCTAACTAATTTTGTATTTTTCTTTTAAAACTGGGCGCATTAGCCAGTTATAGGCGAATCTTTGTTGACATGTTTGTTCACCCAATTTTTGTTTTCATATGGGAACACCCCTTACGTGTGAACATATGCTGTCCGTGGGCTGTGAAAATTTTTAAAGGGGCCAAGGCCATTGCGAGTACTACGGATGGTGATATTAATAATCCAGTTGCAAATAAAAAGACAACAATGTGTCAGTAATTACTGACAGCTCTTCAAATCTCAAGTCAGTCTGTTGAAACGAAATTCTCCTGCATTTCATAATCAGTGCAAGGTTCATGTTTAGAAATAGATTTTAGTGTCTGTACCCAGGGGCTTCTTGAGATTTTCGCGTTAGTCGCAGAGCAAGGAAATATGAGAATTTTTGGCGTGCAACATTAAAATATTAAGAAAGCTTCCGATCCCTTGCGACGTGACTACAGCATAAAATTCCGAGAAATACTGGATGTGACGTCATTCCGTCCAACAATAATTTGGCGTCAAGCCGTTATATGTGTTTAACAAACAATGGTTCGTTCATTAATGCATTGTGTTGCTTCAATTCATAACTGACTTGTGCTTTGGGTAATAACAGGTGCGTCTTAGCAGTAGTTTAATTATACAATTCATTTCCCTTTCACTAACGAGGCAGATTAGGAATAGAAGTTAGCATGTAAATACATGCAAAATACTAACAAAAAATTTAGAAGCAATTTTGCACCTTGTGCCTACGGTAAATACTCGCTATTTTAAAACTGATTGAACTTTTCATTCCTTATCGTGTGGACTGCCAAGAACAAACTGAAACAATCTCAAGCGACTAAAGAAGGTGGAAAAGAAAAACACTAGTTAAAAAAGTATGTTTTGGAACAATTCTAGTCAGGTTAATGAAACTTCACTTCAACAGAACAGGGATGATGGAAATCTTGAGACTACTATATAAAGGTATATTTGGCAGCATCGCAGTTCTTGCTTTCCTGGGCAATCTTCTGCTGTGCTTCGTTATTTGCAAACGTCGAGATCTCCTTTCCAAGCCCTACAACATTTTAATTCTGAATCTCACAGCTACAGATTTATTGACAGGTATGAGTAAATCATTATTATAGTAATAAATCCTCGAGCAAGTACTAGGAGGGTCGTGAGTTCGATTCTCATCTGGGGCTCGGAATTTTTTTCTGAGCTTTCTGGTCTTAGAATTCTTCTCATTGAATACTTTTAACTATTTGCTTATTTTTACTTAAGCACATAGCAAAGCACTGCACTCTTTGGCCTCAGTTCTGGCTAAAATTCATTTTATAACGGTAAGTTTATTATGTGCCTTATAGTAGATTGGAGCGGTTTTTTTCCCGGTGAAGGAGGAAAATTAAAGTTACTGCTTAACAGTAGTCATTTCGAAATTCGTATTTAAATATTTCTAACAGACAACAAGATAGGTGATAACTTAAACAATGTTAGCGTTTACTGAGCTCCAATACGGTACGATAAGTGGGCTTTTGTTTGGCCACAAAACGGTGATCATGATTTGGCAAGTAATTTGAACATCGACTAGTTTTTCAAAAAACAAAGTCATGAGAATGAATATTCTGTGAGCATACGCAGCTGATATTAAAAGGATTGTCTCCGGGCTAATTGAAATGATCGAATCTAGACACCTGTCCCTTCGTTGACAGTTTTCATCTCAAACGGCAGGAAAAGGCTTGGTTCCCCCTGGCTCGGCTTCTTGAAAATTTGCCCAAGAATATTAAATGTCAAATTTTTGACTGATGAGTAACTAAGGTCCTCAAAAAAAATTTTATTCTTATTACCCCTCGTCATGACTCCTATGCATACATTATCTTGAGTACAGTAATTATACAACTTGTTGAAATAGTAGTAGGTAACAAAGGCGTGAATAGGAAGCCTATCGAAAGATGTGTTATGGTCATTGTGAAATAGAGATTATTGTCCTTTTCAGTATCGCCCAGGCTTGTTTATGATGATAACAAAAAAACTGAAATTCAGCAAAATATCTACATGGCCTACAATACCTGTCTTGCTACATCATCAAATCGTTATCATTTCCGTTGTTCTTGGCTGTTTTTTCAATGTCGTACAAAACGCTCGATTACCCAAAGGCATGTTCTCATTGAGGTTAGAGATGAAGGATAGTAGTGCGTTTGGTGGAAAATCATGCGAATAACCTCGTCGTTATATTATAAAAACAAATCGTTGTTTATAATTAAAAGAAAACAGTATTTCCTAGTTTAGAAAAATATCATATGTGCTGTTATTCATAACTTTTCAGAGGGTCCCCAGTAGATTTTCCGGGATCCGGAATTTCCCTTATTTGAGGCTCGGGATTCGATCGGAATTTTAAACCAAAATCGGGGCGAGATTCGGGATTGAGGGTATGTGCGGGAGGTGGGATGCCAAAAATAACCCTCGGAATTATGGGACTGCACGAATTACGGATTGAAGAAACCTGTTCATTTTTTTGCAGTTTTTGGCGTTTCAGGAAAGATTTAACTTTGTCAGAAGAGTTGTTTTATTCGAGAGCTCATGCATTGTTTTGAATTGGTAGTGAAAAACCCTGCTTAGTACACAGT
>BOPM01000174.1:90466-117966 GCA_022179025.1 Porites australiensis | reverse complement strand
GGAAAATGCAAAACTATGATAAAAAGAAATTAACTGCTCATTAGATGATTGTATCATTGTATTTGCTTAAATGAAATTTGACGCGATTTGAATTTAAACTCGTTAAAGAATGTCATGGATCTCAAGTCTTCAATGAGTTATTTCATGTTTCATGCATATCTAAAAAAATTGGACTAAGTATCTTTTTTGGCTTGTTTTTATTTTATCCGTAAGAAAGCAAACTAGGTTAATGTTATTGCGTGCGGTAATTACTGTATAGATTACATCTTTTCGTTCGAAATACTAGTAGTAGCACCCCCTGCACCCTCCCCCTAGATCCGCCCCCGGCCAAGAAATTTTGAGGCAAACCTAAAAGCGGAGCATCCACAGGAAGAAAAAAGTGACAGGTTACTAAATATATTCGCTATACTTGAAAACAGATCAGAATCCGCGAAAAAGGAGACTATAGTAGCTGGGAACAGAGAGGTACACAAAATATTTATGACTTAAAGCCCAAGTGAGCCGGGCATCCTTGTATTGTGAATCAACATGACATAAAAAATGACAATAAGACACCGGTAAAATTTCTGGCGGTTTTTAAGTTATATCAAAATCTAGGCAGAATGTTTCATATCTTGGAGTTTTTTTTACCATTTTACACTCAAGTCCGCCTAAGATAAATAACTCAAGTAAAACTGGCAAGAATAGATTTACTGAACAAAAAACTGACAATTTCAATTGACCAAAAATAAATCGACCAATTGACAAATCACAAACGACAGATCGAAACGCACCACTAAATTGTTCACCACAACTTAACTGTCAGGCTACCAATAACACCTTGACGTAATTGACCAATCAGGATAACATATCCAAAGCTTTGAGATACTATCAACTTATGATACACAGCAAACTTTGAATCTGAAGAAGACTACCACACAGGTTGTCTAAATGTCAGCCACCAATATCCCAAATTTATTTTTGACCGGCCGATGACGGGGCTTTTTCCCACCCTTCTCCTTCCCTGGGAGCAAGGTTAGACAAATTGAAAATACAAAAAGCATTCAGCAAAGTAGCACCAAAAAGAAAACTGGTATAATGGTCGCACAATGGGATTCTGGACATAGAGGTTAACGTCACCCGGAGAACTGTATTTTTATGTCTCCGCAAGTTAAAGGATAAAATAAACAGGCTGCATCCAAGTTGGTGTCAGTTTTTTAGTTCACTTTTAAGTCGTATAAATTTCTTGATAGTGATTTTTAACATATTTTATTAAAAGATGAAGAATATGGGCTGTTTATGCAAATAACACCTCATTCGGTACTCAATAAAAAAATTAATCTTCGTTTATAATTAATATCTATGCCCCCTTGCTCGATTGCCAATAAAGCTACGTACTGAACAATGCGCGTTGCTAAGAGTGAGCGAACTGAACGGACACTGTTATTTGACGACCGTTTATTGATAATACCATATCAAATTACACAAAACCCGGAAATGAGATTACGTTATCCTAGCAAAGGTGAGAGCAAACATCCCAAAAGCCCCGATCGTATAAATTTCTTGATAGTTTTACTAATGACTTTTGACATTTTATTAAAAAATGAAGAATATCCATTGGGCTGTTTATGCAAATAATATCTTATTCGGCACTCAATAAAAAATTAATCTTAGTTTATAATTAAAAGAAAACGATATTTTGTACTTTTTGAAGATATGCTGTTTTATTTTTAACTTTTCAGTAGGCATGGCGCCTTAAACTTTCGGTCAAGCATTTCAAAAGAGACAGTCAGAAGAGAAGTTCCGTTCGAGAGTTAGTGCATTGCTTTTAATCAGTAGTCAGCAAAACACAAAAACACACAGTACACAGTACAATAAGATCTTTGAATGCTTAATTGATGCTGTGGCCTGGATGCAACTTTGGTTTTCGGAACGTCCTGCGGCGCTGTCTTGAACGCTGCACAATGAAAACTGTGGGCGGCACTCTTACAGAATTATTGCTTTACAGGAAGAAATTTCGTGTGGTACTATTCAAGGTCTCTTAATATCTTGATAAATTTAAAATTTAACATTTTTAACTTGATACGATCTTGTGCAGTTTTTTGCTTCTTTGTTACAAGAGAATCGGGCATTTTTTCTGTTGTTATGTTGTCGGGCAAAATTCATTAACTACGGCAATCATATGTTATGTTTTAACAAAGAAAAAATAAATAATAATCGCGATTAAGCAATAGATCTTAGTATTTACACAATAAAATTTGCTCCCCAGAAGGAAGTAGGCTGTCTGATAAAAATTACCATATAAATATAAACTCTTCAACTAAAAAAAACCGTCCAAAGCATTTCAGTTTAAATCACACCTTTAACCAAAAGGTAAACACTGTCTTTTAAAAAGCTTATTAAGCTCTGACTGTGTAGAAAAGTCAAGCCATCGTTTTTACAGAGTAACAAAGTTTAAGGTACATTTTTCTTCTCAATGGTGGCAATCAAGGTGTCGAAAAAATACAAGTAAAAATATGACTTGGAGAAACTCGTCGAAAGCTAATGAAACGTCGTTTCATCAAAACAAAGTTGACAGCAATTTGGAGGCAATATTATATAGAAGCATGTTTGGAAGCATCGCAGCACTCTCCTTCCTGGGCAATCTTCTGCTATGCCTTACAATATGCAGACGTCGAAAGCTCCTTTCCAGGCCATATAACATTTTGATGTTAAATCTTGCAGCCACAGATATGTTGACAGGTTTGAATTTGTTTTTGCAAATTAAGTCTGATTTCAATCATAACTCATAACTAATTGCTTAATTCTCGTTCAGGTACATGCATTGCATTTGGTTTGATTTTTACCAAGTTTTAAACGCAGGCTCTCCGTTTAACTTATGGAATAAATTCTTAGGCTTTATAATTTATGAATGCAACACTTTGTTAACAGGTGCATCTAACGACCGAATGTTTCCAAATACGCCAGAAGTGTCTCATAAGTTTCTCTATTCTTTAGTGGACTGTTTGGTCAATTTGAAGTTGCCTTAAAAACTATTCATCTGTTCGGATGTCTTAGGGGAACTTTGGTCGTCACGAAAGTTTTAGGTGGCTTTTTCGTCTCATCCGAAAGTGTTAGCTACCCTCATGGGTCCGGGCGAACGTTCGAGGATATGACGTAGCTGCTTTCACTGAAAATTATAGTGGACATTTCGTCTTTATACCGAAGGTTTTAGGAGACATTTTTTTTTAACAATAATCGCAATTTCTTGATATTAAAATGTGAAAACACAACCTCCGAAAATCGTAGTTAGGCTGTTAGAAAACCTCCGAATATTTTAGACAAAATGGAACGGTTATCCAAAAGTTTTTTTTTAGCTTTTCTCAAGCTTTAGAAATTTCTAGGCAATATTTGCTCCTTCGAACCGTTATTCTACAGAATACAGTCGCTGGGTGCCCCTGTGTTAACCCTTTCATCACTCAGAGAATAAAGTTGAATTTTTCTCCAATATGTAATTGAGATGTTGACAATCGGTTTTAAGAGAAATAGAGAAAAACCATACAACCTTAAGAGACTCTTATATTTAGCAAGTTGTAGATGATTCTTTGAATCAAGGTAAATACATTTTATTTTAACATATATTCCTTCGCCTAGCGCCCAAGTTTATATTGTAAGGATTATCCTTTATTTTCTTGTACAAAAAGTCCAAATTTAAGTGCAAGGCGTTTTTCATTGAAGCCCTGGCCTTAGACGTCTCCTTCTTGGATTTCTTCTTTTTAATAGACTCACGGAGAGGACGGGAAAACAATGTTAAGCGAATAATTAAAAAACATTCCACCTTACAACAAAAGCTAAGAATTTCGCAATCCTGTTGATGTCGAGAATCTTATGTGTTTTGTAATTAACAAATTAATTCTGCATGAGCTGAAGGGCTCCCCAACAGATTCATTTTGTCCTCATTTAGTCCCCTGAAGCTTACAGAGAAAGAAATGTCTTCAGTTATGTGGATAACTTACAATCCACCTTACAACAAAAGCTAAGAATTTTGCAGTCCTGTCGGTAATCCTTTAAAAATTTTAGGGATTTGTGATAAGTTCTGCGTCAACTGAAGCGTGCCCATTATTGTTCAATGTTGCGGTTTTTTTATCGTGAAAATTAAATAAAACATACGATTTGCATGACCACCTTTAGGAATCCAAGACTATCCGGTAATTTACTATTTTAATGATTTATGGCTATTTTTGTTTTACTTTGTGGACTGATAAAAGCTTTGGGAGGGTAAAACCTAAAAGGAAACCCACTGTTTACCGGAAATCAATCAATATAACTCCCTCACGTTATTCATAAATTATTTTTATAGATCGTTTTCACATGACAACACGACGGTCGCTATGTTGGAATTCAAAATCAATTCGCCAGTTTAGAAACGAGAGGGAAACTGGGACGAGTTAACGTTCGCAAAGACTTCTGGGACTGTTACTGAGGACAGGGAAAAAAACTGACCAATAGCTGACCGCCACGTCACCGGTATCGCTCCAGCCTCCTCCTCGTTTCTAATGTGGCGAACGAAACGGCGGCTATATTGATATACCCCCAAAATCCCGTGGGGATTGAACTCTTTTCTCATGAAATTTGCGTCACTACTCACCACACACGTGAGTGAAAATGATCTAATCTATGACTTGTGTCCCTTGAAGCCTCATAGCATTTCTAAAAATTATTGGACAAACTTTCGTCATTCTTACTGACGATGTACTTGTACTATTCCATGGTTGATTAATTTACAGCTATTTGCAAATATATAAGTTAATCAAGGGCAAGTGACTTCCAGGGGATTGTGCAGATTGGTCCTTTGACAACATTATGACATGATCATATTGCTTGCATAGACGGTACAGCATGTCCGGGCAGAAAAACAGCATTTTGATAAATGAGCATGCGCTGAACCGTGAACCCGTCCCTTTAATCATGACTGTTCCCCTCATTAACAGCTTCTATCATTCAAATCAGTGTACAAACAGAACGTTTCTCTGAAATCGTGAGGAGTTTCATTGAGATGTCTGCCCCGGGGTTTCCGACATTTTTTTCAGTGTCCGAGGAAGTAAGTTTCGGCAGATAACATCTGCCATTGTTTTTATAGAGACCATTTTGTCACTGTGTAATCATAAACGTTGGCTAGAAATTGCTGTCACTTATGCAAACAAAGGATATCGAAGTCCTATTTGCTATTCATCTTAGCTGTGACGTTTGTTTCAGAATATCCTTATAACAATTGCATTATCATTTGTTTCGGCTGTGGTGATATTAAGAATCATGAGCACTTTCAGTTTACTCGAAAACTATAAAGTGAACAGTACATTTAAAAAACTGACAAGAAACGAAACCGGCGAGGCCAGAGACTATGGAACGTTGTTGAAATCCACCTTTGGGATTATCGCAACTCTCTCTTTCTTTGGAAACATGCTGCTATGCCTGGTCATATTCATGAAACGATCGATGTTAGCAAAACAATACAATATTCTTATCTGCAGCTTAGCAGTAACTGATATGCTAACAGGTAGGTCGCAGTATATGAAGCATTTTCATTCTTTTCTTTTCCTTTAATTATGTCATAAATTCAACAATGCATTGTTGTACCCTCGTGAAGAGAGAATTAATTTCGTGGAGGGCAGGGTGTACAACAAGATAAGTTTTATTAAATGCAAATAATAAAAACAGATTTATTAGAAGTAAGAAAGGAAAAATTAAAAGTATGCAAATACAACAAACAGACGGAAGTTAAAGTCCTTACTGTTGTCTGCATGCGAGTTTGATAATCGCTCTTTAACTATCTTCGGCCTTTTTACCACCCAGCCTAACTAAAAGATACACATATAGTTCAATGGTCCATGTCACAGTACATCATGGAACAGTAAGTTCATATCTTCATTAGAAGACACATCGAGGATTATTGAAAATAATGCCATCTGACGCTCCTTTCGCAAAAAAGGGCTTAGAACTTATCAAATTATATCATGCAAAGAACACTACTGCGTATCCTCATCTTAATCTGTTTTACAGCATGACATGCCTTTGTCAGTTTTGTCAGATAACGTGTTTGTTCAGCGATGCATCTGTGCAGGTGAAGAAACCACGGTATTCATCTTGTTAAAACAATGACTTCATACACTGCAGTTTTGCTTTGAATCACGTCTATTACAAATTTGAATGAAATGGTATGTTTCCGAATAGAGTGAATCAGATCCTGGGGCAGAAATTGTTCAAGTAATTGTATAATATGATAGTTACTGAGAGCCTTTCATTTATACATGTGTAACGCTGTAATATAATATGAAGCCAAAAACCATCTTCCTAGGAAATACATTTACCTACAGAAAAAATCATTTACTGAAAGCAATTGCAAATGAGTACTCGTCATCAATGGAAGGGTCAGTTCCATAAGAAGTTGTGGACTGCGTCTTTTGCCCCCCTATCTACATACAAATTCGCCAGAGTGAACTTTAAATATTTCCGTACAGAATAAGTTAAGAGAATTTAGCTAAAAAAATCAAAGCGTTCTTCTTTTGGTGTTCATTTTATCATTTCTCTTTTTCTTTTTATGTGCAATTTCCTAAGCTTATCCAATAAATTCGCTACGTTTTTCTGAAGGTTAGGCTTTTTTTGCAGAGAAAAGGAGACCCAAAATTTTCGGATTCAGAAATTGGACGGAGAGAGGAATATGAAAAACTTTCACTTTCGTATTATACGTCAAGTTGCATATAGACCCATTTTTTACAGCCTTAGCCTCATTCTGAAGTAATATATTCACAAATTCCAACGAGAAAAAGACCTGTTTACTTCTCAGTCTATTGTGTATATTCAAATTTCAAACACTTACTTGCCAGAATTTCTGAATATTTTACTTTACGTCGAGGCTAACCCTGTATGAATGTGCCGTTAATGTTTATATTCAGCGGCAATTTTTAATTCGACACTGGACTATTTTCGGGAAAATAATGCTGAAGCCCTTGTAATTTCGGGAAGAAAGAGGTCCCCTAGGATGACAGAACACATACAAAGTTTATAGGGCCGCTTAGAATGCATTTCTAGAGATCTGAAAGTACACTGAAAAGCCTAAAAGAGTGTTATTATTGTATTTAGCTATACGGGGAAAACCGTCGTTGGGTGCCCCTGTCTTTTCTCTTAGTTATGTATTGATATCGTTTGGAGAAAATTGAAGTTTATCACTCTTGGGACATAAAGTTGCTTTTCCCATACAAATCCTTCTAATTTGCAGTCGCCGTTTTAACGCTATTTCTGACGTTTAGCGTATGAAAAGGTAGATGCTATCAGATGCTAAACATCAGAAATAGCGTATTCTAGTCTCCAGTTTTTGCTGTCAGATTTTAAGACTCATTTTCGAATTTTGATCGATTTGACGAGGTTAATAAAATAAACTCACACTAATTGTACTTTTGTACTTGAAAAAAATATTATAAAGGCTAATGAAGCAAGTTTTTCCTGACCTCTTTGCAGGAATATTCCTTGTTGTTACACCAGACTACTTGATTGACAGAAAAACCTTTCCCTACCCCTCTGGTTTGGCCGGCCAAATCTACTGTCGTCTGATTGGCTCAACATACATTCTGTATATTTTTGGGAAAGCTTCCACCTCGACCATAATGTGCCTTGCAATCGATCGTTGGTACTCCATCGTTAAGCCGATACGCTACAAGACTGCTTTCAGCAAACGCCGTCTTTACCTCTACATCACCTTGATCTGGACTTCTGCCGCCATTACTCAGATCAATGAGCTGTTCATCACCAAAGTGGAAGACGGACTGTGCACTTTTACCACACCATTTTATGGCGCAAAGGCTGAACGCATTCTGATTCTGTTTCATGTGATCATCACGTTTTATATTCCCAGTATTGTCACGTGGATGACCTTTGGACATATCTGGATGCATATGCGACAGCCAAACATTCGCCGTCACCTGGACAACAACAAAGCCACTAAACGTCTACTGCGCATGTGTGCACTGGCAGCTTTTTTTCTGACCATATCCTGGCTCCCAGCAGAAACCTTTTTCATTCTTTATAAGTTTGAAATTTTGAGATTGCCTTTTGAGTTCTATTTATTCACGAGTATTCTCGCAATGTCCAACTCCTGCTTCAATCCATGGATTTATTGTCTAAGTAACAGAGAGTACCGAAGAGAGTTCATCCGACTTCTCTGCTGCATGAAAACGGAAAGCTCAAGGATCAACATAAAGTTCTTTGGTTTGATTAAAAAGCGAAGAAGGCGAGATTGTTCATATTCGGTCTCCACTTCCAGCAAAAGTTCAAGCAGCTTTTTGGTCAGTGAGGGGCCTTGCCTGCTCAGTTTGCGAGCTATAACACGCGAATCCATGAAGACACATGTGGCTTCGTACAACAACATGGCAGCTTGCTCGGATTCCAATGAGATCAAGGCTGTTTGAATGATACGACCAACATCCACGATACTAAGTCATAGAGACCTATCTCAACCCATAACGTTCCATGAAAAAAGAGCTTAATCACTTGAAAACAGTTCACTTGTAAACAGACTCCTTTTCTCAGGTTGTCGTAACTCATAATTAACAATTAATGAATGAGGCTGAGTATTAGCGGATAACACCCTCCGAGATCTCCATGATTCTTCATATGATAACAAAGCCGAATTCAATAATTGTTTTATTATTCATTCAAAATAATTCCTAGTTTAAAAACATAGCTAAAACAAGCTTACTTGCATCAATGTTAAGTTTATCTTCGATAGTTTACGTTTAGGTTTGTCCAGCTCCGCAGATATTATCCAAATAGCAGATGTCACCCTCCGAGTTGTCTTCTAGCTGTTTTTGCTATATTTTTTGCTATTATTACGCCTAGTTATTTTCACAACCAAAACAACTCAGCCTCGTTCACACGGTGCCTCAACCTGTAAGAACGCTCCATTTTTGACGTCATTTCCTCGTTAAAGTCAAAATTCTTCCAAATTTGGTCATCAGTAACTGGTTATGTTGAATTATGCGTGTGCTTTTAGCCAATCAGAATTGGGGAAATATTTTTAACGAATAATAAGGTTACTTAATAGGTTTCAAAAACGTCCCACTCCTCTAAGAAAAGGACTCAAAGACCCTTAATGGGAAAAGTATTAGGAAGGGTAATGATAAAGAGATAATATCTCTCTTGGAATGGCACCTGTAGTGTTAAAATATCATGTCCTTAATGTCAAACGTTCATCAGTGTAAGAGTCAAAGAGTAGATCATGTATCACTGCATCAAGTGTATTTGTCAATATTTTAAAACGTTACTGGAGACAGCTTGTTTCTATTATCTAGTCAACCCCCGTTATTGCGGCAACCTTGAGACCTTGAGTTAGTACCCTCACCGGCGATAGTCCGTAATATCGGGGTGCGACGAGAATCAAACTTCCTTGAGAAATAGAATGGTGGGGTATTCCATAAATGCACATTTGCCAAAACAGATGAAATCTTTTGAATTGGTGCCTGAATGTTAAAAGATGACGCTCAAATTGCGCTATCGGTAGCTTAAGAAGTGTCCGTATGTTCGTAACAGCAAGACTCAGAGTCCGAATACCGGGAGCTTGTTTCAGACGAACGTCTGTAAGTTTTACCGGGGATTCAACTGCTTCCTGTATTATTAGCGTGTCCGCGCGTGAATAGCAAGGTTTCCGCAATGCAAGAGTTAACTGTAAACCGAAAGCACCAATAACAAAACGACGTTATTTTTAGTGCTAGATTATATTTGTTTTACAGAAAATTAGGGGTGAATAGTATAGACCTCGCTCTCTACTGAATACTGAAGTGAAATGTACTATAGGATTTACTGAGTAAAAGCAAAGGCCACTGCTAACGTCGACGACCCTTAATATTAAAAGCACTGCAAAATTAAATACTAACGAAATTTAATTAGCATTAACACAGGGAAACACAGGGTAACACAAGGAAACACAGGGTAACACAGCCTAACACACTGGGTAAAAAGGGAAACACAGTGGAACAAACCCTAGCACAGGGTAACACAAAGGGAAACACAGAGTAACACAAGAAAACACAGTCTAACAAACGGTAACCCACCGTGAAAAAGAGGGTAACACAGAGTACCACTGGGGAACACGGGGTAAAACAAGGTAACACAGAGTAACACAGGAAAACACAGGATAACACAGGTTAACATAAAGTAACACAAAATAACAAAGGGTAACAGAGGGTAACACAACGTAACACAGAAGAACACAGGGTAAAACAGGGTAGCACATTGTAACACGGTAACACAAGATAACATAGGGTACCCAACAGAAACATAGAGGAACAGCGGGTAACACAGGGTAACACAACGTAACACAGGGTAACAGGGTAACAGAGGGTAACAAAAGGTAAGAGAGGGTAACAACAAATAACAAAAGTAAACAGAGGGTAACAAAGGGCAACAAAAGGTAAAAAAGAAAAATACGGGGTAACAAAAGGAAACAGTGGCTAACACAGGGTAACAAAGGGAAACACAAGGTAACAAGGAGTAACATAGCGTAACACAGGGTAACAAAGGAAAACACAGGGTAACCAAAGGAAAAAAAAAGGTATCAAGAGGTACCAAGGAGTAACAACGGTAACAAGGGATAACAAGGGGTAACAAGGGTAACAAGGGGTAACAAGGGTAACAAGGGGTAACAAGGGTAACAAGGGGTAACAAGGGTAACAAGGGGTAACAAGGGTAACAAGGGGTAACAAGGGTAACAAGGGGTAACAAGGGTAACAAGGGGTAACAAGGGTAACAAGGGGTAACAAGGGTAACAAGGGGTAACAAGGGTAACAAGGGGTAACAAGGGTAACAAGGGGTAACAAGGGTAACAAGGGGTAACAAGGGTAACAAGGGGTAACAAGGGTAACAAGGGGTAACAAGGGTAACAAGGGGTAACAAGGGTAACAAGGGGTAACAAGGGTAACAAGGGGTAACAAGGGTAACAAGGGGTAACAAGGGTAACAAGGGGTAACAAGGGTAACAAGGGGTAACAAGGGTAACAAGGGGTAACAAGGGTAACAAGGGGTAACAAGGGTAACAAGGGGTAACAAGGGTAACAAGGGGTAACAAGGGTAACAAGGGGTAACAAGGGTAACAAGGGGTAACAAGGGTAACAAGGGGTAACAAGGGTAACAAGGGGTAACAAGGGTAACAAGGGGTAACAAGGGTAACAAGGGGTAACAAGGGTAACAAGGGGTAACAAGGGTAACAAGGGGTAACAAGGGTAACAAGGGGTAACAAGGGTAACAAGGGGTAACAAGGGTAACAAGGGGTAACAAGGGTAACAAGGGGTAACAAGGGTAACAAGGGGTAACAAGGGTAACAAGGGGTAACAAGGGTAACAAGGGGTAACAAGGGTAACAAGGGGTAACAAGGGTAACAAGGGGTAACAAGGGTAACAAGGGGTAACAAGGGTAACAAGGGGTAACAAGGGTAACAAGGGGTAACAAGGGTAACAAGGGGTAACAAGGGTAACAAGGGGTAACAAGGGTAACAAGGGGTAACAAGGGTAACAAGGGGTAACAAGGGTAACAAGGGGTAACAAGGGTAACAAGGGGTAACAAGGGTAACAAGGGGTAACAAGGGTAACAAGGGGTAACAAGGGTAACAAGGGGTAACAAGGGTAACAAGGGGTAACAAGGGTAACAAGGGGTAACAAGGGTAACAAGGGGTAACAAGGGTAACAAGGGGTAACAAGGGTAACAAGGGGTAACAAGGGTAACAAGGGGTAACAAGGGTAACAAGGGGTAACAAGGGTAACAAGGGGTAACAAGGGTAAAAAGGGGTAACAAGGGTAACAAGGGTTACAAGGGTAACACGGGGTAACAAGGGTAACAAGGGGAAACACAGTATAAGAAAGGTTAACAGAGGGTAACAGAAGGTAATCCAGGGTAACGCAGGGTAACACTGAGTAACAAAGGATGTTACAGGTAGGAAAGCGTAACACAGGGTCTTACGGGGTAACACAGTGTAACACACGGTTTCGCAGCGTAACACAGGGGAACACATTGTAACAAAGTGTAACAGAGTGTTACAGAGGCTAACAGCGGGTAAGACGGCTTAACACAGAGTAACACAGGGTAACAAGTGGTAAGACAGGGCTACAAAGGGTAACAGGGTAACAAAGGGTAAGCCAGGGCAACAGAGGGTAATAGAGGGTAACATAGGGGAACACAGGGAAACACAGGGTAACACAGAGTAACCAAGAAACAAAGGGTAACGCAAGGTAACACAGAGTAACACAAAGGGTAACACAGAGTAACAAAGGGTAACACAGGGTAAAAGAGGATTAGAAATGGTAACACAGGGCAACAAAGGGTAACGTAGGGGAACATAGGGTAACACAGAGTAACACAGGTTAACACAGGGTAACACAGGATTACACAGGGTGTAACACAGTGGGGCATAGGGTAACACAGATGGTAACACAGGATAACACAGGGTAACATCTGCTAACACAGGAGGACACAGGGTAACACATGGTAAAACAGAGTGACACAGTTAATTAATAACTTCTAAATTACAAATGAGAGTGAAGTTCAATAAGTGTTTAAAAATTACGCGGAAAACTCCTCTTTTTTTCGTCAAAAGTTCAACATAGTATGCCATCACATTATCAAACTTCTCGAAGTTTGTCAGAGATATTGTGCTGCACGTCGTGCCTAAAACTTAATTTACACAAGCAAAAAAAAACTTGCACGGCACCCCCAAATTTTGTGTACCGAAGTCGCCAGTACGGTGAGATTAATTTAGGGTGCCGTGCCAATTGTTTTGCTCATAATAGGGGTTTAAATCAACACTTTTCTCAGTGCTTGATCTTGCGAAGATTGAACCCTGTGTGGCATGTTTCGATCTATTTCTTACAACCATTAAAGTATTCCTAATGACTGTTGGGTATTAAAAATAACGGTGCGAAAACAGCTGAAAATAGCTTATCAAGGACTGCCAAATTTAGCTTCCGTCTTTAAAAGATGAAAGCAATTAGAAATAGCCAGCTTGAAATAGCCAACTTGTAAATAAATAGAATCGAAAGCAAACATATATCTGATGATGTTTTCAAGTGAGGTGGTGGGAGTATAAGCAAGCCCCCAGGGGATCTTCACTTCCTTTTAATTTTAATAGATGCAAGCAATGTTTCGACTATGTGGAAAATTTTATTATTTTACATTTGGTTTTGACTGTACCTATTTGATTACGCTTGATTTGCTAAAAGGTGATACAGTATTCTAATACGTTGATTTCTAAAGATAAAAACCCGCCGAAGTTAAATATAGAATAAAAAATATAATTAACGCATTTTACCTTTTATATGGATAACAAGACTTACAACGAAAACGAGTGTTTTGTTCAGAACAAACACGAGACAATTGCTGAAAGAGGAGTAGTCATCAATGCTATGTATGGAGTCATCGCTTTTCTTTCATTCACCAGTAATTTGTTGCTTTGTTTGGCATTGATTAAAAAACGAAAGATCTTGAAGACATCACACGACTTTCTAATATTTAGCTTGGCGTTTACTGATGCTCTCACAGGTAAGATTCTTTTACCTTCGCCTTCAATTAATAACGAACAAGGGCCGTTTGGATGAGATATTTTCCTCTGCTTCAGTTTTGTAAATAAGTAGTCATTGCATTGAATATATAATCTAACTTGAAAACAGTGGAAGCCTTCCCCAGCCTTAGTTTGCCATTGAAGTGAGATAGCCGATATGTGTGGCGAGGTACAAACAGAGAATGTATCCGTTGGGATGAAAACTGTGGCGGTTATATGGAATGTAGAAGTAGCGGTTAGTAGACGTTGGTTCGTATTAAATATGGGCCGTTTATGTGTACGTCAACACCTGATTTCACAAGAAAATGGAGTGAATTGTTTTGCATGTGCTCTGTTTAGCACTAATTGATAATTATAAAATTGTAGTATAAGTTAACGCTAGAAAAGCAAAGAAGTACTGTTCTGGCGTTGAAAATATTAAGCATACGTTCGTTGTATTGCAACCTGGCAACAAAAGTCCCCAAATGAATAGAAAAAAAAAAATTAAAAAGTTTTGTTTCCGGAAAGATTGCGTCCACTGTCGTCAAAACACCCTAAAGTTCTGTGTTGTATATCAGGGAGCTTATGTTTCCAGAAAGATTGTGTCCACTGTCATCAAAACACGCTTATTAAAGAGCACCGGAAGCCAGAAGATTGAATTCCTCCCAGTGAATGGGCTTGCACACCTTTTAACCGCGCTGAAGATAAGGCAAAGAACTCTTATAGTTTTACATTAAACAATACAGGTTTGGTCAGTTTATGACGCAGAACTTTTAATTATGAAAAATGATTAATTCTTTATTAATTAAACATTTCGTATGTCTGTTTCGTGCACCTGAAGTTCAAGGTAATGTAAATTTAAGGTAATGTTACGCAAGACGATTCGATTTTTAGCGCAACACAGCGTTGCAATGTTTAGAACAAAGTTGCAACTATTCGAAATCATGTCGCAACAATATTGTAACGCTATATTGCGCTAAGAATCATCGTTACGAATCGACTCGTGTAACATCACCTTTGGGAACAGATGTTTCAATATGGAACGCCTGTACTTTTCTCTATCTTACCCGTAGTCGATACTAACGTTTTGCTACTTGTTTTCTATTTTTCAGGTCTTTTCATAGTTATTACCCCAAACTACGTCATAAACTTATCGTCGTACTCAGTCCCAGACGGTATTGCAGGAGACATATTCTGTCGCCTTATTTTTTCAAAATTTTTCATTTTTACGTTTGGTAAGGTTTCCGTTTTGACCATCACCTGCCTGGCTGTTGAACGCTGGTTCGCGTTAACACGTCGTTGGAAATATCAAGCGTCCTTCTCCAGAAGGAATCTTTACAGATATATAACGTTTATTTGGCTGGTTTCCATGCTTGCCCAAAGCTACAAATTATTTTACGTAAGGTTTTCGCATCGATCGTGCTTCTTTATTCCACTTTCATCATTAAACAGGAACGTAGAAATCGCAGTCGTCATCATCTATGTTTCAGTAACATTTTTCGTTCCGACGATCATCACATGGGCTGCCTTTTTTCACACATACGTGAAATTATACAAATCTCAGGCTCTGAAAGAAAACCGTGGGAGAAAAGAAAAACACCTGCTACTAAAAATGTGTGCAATAGCATCTTTGATGCTAACACTGTGTTGGTTTCCAACAGAAGTCTCTTATGTTATAAACCAATTTGGATTTCCTGTTCTAAACTTTGGCACCCCCTTTCGTGAGTTTACTGTGGCTCTTGCACTGGCGAATTCTATTGTTAATCCCTGGATTTATGTTGTGTTAGACAAAAAATACAGATGCTTAATTATGGGAGTCTTTCGATGAATGTAGTTCCTCGCTGAGCAACATCATGGCATGCCCCGGGCGCTTTAGATAAGTAGTTCACTTCACGTTCTTCTACTAATCAAGATATTTAGCTGATAGTCTTGACAAAGATAACAATAAAAATGAACCCTTGCGAAGTTAGCAGTTAATGCTGCATGGGAACCCCTTTATAACGTCTAATTGTGAGATTGTAATTAGAACATGCGACTAAACTATAAACATTTATACGCGACCAAAGATTAAAAGCAGGATTTCCAATTCTATACCAATAAATACTTCATAACAATAACCAGAAAGTCATCTTATTTTACAAGCGACATACTAGCGGATTTATTCTAAAGCAACTAGAACTGATGCCCCGCCTGTCATAACCTGTTCCAGGTTTTTAGATAGTGGAGAGCGTTTTACTTTTCTTTGCACCGTCTCCATTATCTGAAGGTCTGGACAAGCTGCGCTTGTGATTCTTATCACTAAAAACTTGGCTTAAATGGTTGACTCTCAAACGATCCTTCGATGTTGAAGTCTCTTTTATTAACTGAACTGTTGGGGACATTTAACACCTGTTTACATGGAGGTTGGGGTCCCCAACCCGCCTGTCCATATAATCTCTCATTTTAATTTGATCACGTTTACGTGTTAGGTAGGGTGACTCGCCACATGTTACCTCACCTATCTGGGGTACCCCACCTCCATGTAAACGGGTCCTTACAGTGCGACTGCTATAACCGGGGCCACCTAGACATAGTTGACTAATCAGATTACAGGAAAATAATAACAATAATAATAATAATAATAATAATAATAATAATAAATAGTCAATTTTTGCCCGCGCTTCACTATCTGAATGCCTGGAACAGGCTGATCTAGATTTTTTTGCCCTCTTGACAGATTAAGGGACGTTACTGAAACCTACGACGCGATGATAACAGAAACGTCAAAGAAGCGATAGTTTTAATGAGAAAAACAACCACCTTGCACGCGCATCACGATTTTGTGTAAATGTCATTGCCCTCCCTGTGCAAATACGACATCAGATGGCCAAATTTTAGGTTCACTTGAGAACGGGAACGGCAAGGCGATAAGTTTACCATCCCCGTCTGAACTCGGGCGCAGCTTCAGCTGCAACATAAATTTTCTTCTTTCAAATAACTGGGCGACTTGGGATAATCGCGAAAAAGTTCGAAAGGATGCAAAGTCTATTTTTCAACGACCTTTTCATAGACGTTCCCATTGTTGGATCGTAAGGTCCCAATTTAGGTACTTCATCGTCAGCAGATGTCAATTTTTAAACTGGAACTGATTCCAGCGCAGCATGACAAAGCTACAATCGCACAGTCGTGTAGTATTCATGTGTATTGCGTGTTAAGCTCCGTGCAAACGGACGCAAGTTATAGTTCAGTTCTTTTTTTATCATGTTTGACATTACCACGGCATTCATCAACTATTATGATGAACAGGATTCTGATATTTAGCTGTGAATATCCTAGTAATTCAAGCTAAGAAGATATCATTGTACCTTGTACTAAGATTGCAGAGACAAAGCAATGACTTCCCGCGGTAGCGTATTCGGCATGTTATCTGGAAAATTCGTAATTGATGCCGGCAAAATTGAGCTGTTTACGTACGTCATAATCAGCGGAAGCTAATGATGGACTTGGAACACTGTAGCACAACAGTGATCTAATTGGATAGTAAATTAATCTGTGTAAGGGTTATGAATGTTTTTTTTTTCGGCAACACAGAACTTTCCTTTGGTTATAAAGCCCGAGAAATTATTCCTTATGCTGCAACGTTTTGTATAGAAAAAAAGTCTTCATTGATTTAGTTAGTTAGTCATATCTTCCCTTTGACTTTCTAAACTCTTTATGAAACGCACACCTGCTCTAAAGAGACAGCGTAAACGTAAACAATGTAATATTAAATTTTCTAAGTACAAATAGCTATAATACTGATAAGAATAACATTTTGAAATCTATATTACGCACCGAAAAGCGTTGAATTAAATCCAAAGGGAAGTAATGCTGTGAGAATCTCTCAGGTTGAATAACAGCGGGGAGATAATATTCAGAATCGAAAACACTACATGAATGTAGTGATACAAAATACTCCATTTAAATGGTTTCACTTAATATTTCACCAAAAGTCTGATCCTCACACTGCGACCTAAACTGTGCGAACAAAAGGGTGAAAATTGTTTATGAATATACAACGCTTTATTCCATTATTGAATCTTTTTAAGGTTAGCTGGTAAATTAAAACAAAAAAAAAGGCTTTTAGTCAACGATTGATATTTGAAAACTTATCGGTTAATTCACTCTTCCAAGTCCTTATCGATACAATAAGCAAATCTCGGCTTCGAATTAAAAATTCTAATTTTGGTCATCGGCAAGCTTGATACATTAGTTCATTTAATTAGCATAACAAAAAGTGTGAATGTAAGGAACCAGCAGGTTCGTTTTAAGTCAAGTCTGTTTAAATAAATACCCACAGAAGTAGAGCTAATGTAATTTGGGCAATAACGCAGGAAGAAAATGCGTGTAAGCCTTTGAAATAAGAAACTTTGGAGAGGCATTCCGTTAAGAAAATGCAACTAGATCGTAGTCTTCATTCCATCAGATATAACTCCGTTTCATTAGATTGTAAGTCATAGATATCATTTGTTTGTAAGCTTTACTCTACCAGTGGTTCATTCTTCTATGACATTTGATTGCACCTGATTCAATTGCGAATTGGATCGATCTTTCTTCACTTTTAACCGTACTTCGCAGGAACTGCAAACAGTACTTGAACCTCACTTTTGGTGGACTAATCTTTGATGTACAAGGCGGCGATAGTTCCAAGGGATTCAGATATATATTCTCACCGATAACAGTGAGTTTGCTCCCTTGGATTATAAGACAAAATAGAATTTCCTTAATAGGCATCCTATTTCTAATTGTGTTTATTTTGAGCGTTGTTCGTAGTCAAAAACAATCCGAACACCCTAAGCTCTTTGCAAAGTCTTCGCCTTCTGAAACAAAAACATTTTTTGTAATAGGGGGGTATATGGGATTCTGACTACTAAAGCCATGTGTGAGTTTTAAGCGCGTGGTCATTTTCTGGTGCTCATATAAGCTTAACGTGCGTACAGGTGCAATTTAACTTGACAAGTACCATAGGTTAGTCCGAGATCAAGAGTTCCATACACAAGAACTCGAGCGAGGAAACTGTGCGAATTGTTTACTTATTACTATCAGTTTTTTTATTCGCTATAATCATTATAAATTTCTCTCTGACTTAAAAAAGATATAGTTCCGATGCAAACACAATAGGGCCATTTATACGAGGAAAAATAAGACACGTCTTATATAGGACGCTTCTTAAATAAGACGCGAACCTTCCGTATAAACGGCACATTTCGTCTAAAATAAGACGCGGCTTAGCTAACACGCGTCTTATTTTAGAACAGCCCCTAACGCCTGTTCTTAGATAAGACGCGTCTTAGCTAAGACGAGAAAAACTTCGTATAAATGACCTTCGCGTCTTACATAAGACGCGAACGAAAAGTACGCGTGCGTCAATTTTTGGCGCGCCACGTTAGATTGCCCTTGCTACGGGCAACATTCACATGAAAACGAGTCAAAAACAGAAATAAGACACGAACCATTTATACGAGCTGTTCTCATCTTAGATAAGACACGCTCGTATAAATGGTACAGTTCGCGTCTTATTTAAGACGCGTCTTATGTAAGACGCGTCTCAGATTTTCCTCGTATAAATGGCCCTATTGTCCTCAGTATTCCGCCTCACGATTGCTACTGATTAGTTTTTCTTTTCTAACTTTACTGTACCGTTTCTAGATGTCAAACAGAAGAACATCAACCTATCTATCAAATATCTCGTCACCGACTACACTTCGCGCTACAAATGGTGCTTACTCCTATCTGCTGCCAGTTGCCTTTGGTTTAATTGCTGCCATCGCTCTTATTGGCAACGGTCTTCTTTGCGTTGTTATACTGAAGAATTATCGGATGCTTAGATCTGCATATAACTTGCTGATATTCAGTCTGGCTGTGACAGACATGCTAACAGGTAGAACGTTTTTAGAAATCAGGTTCTTTGCCTTGTAATTGACGAAGAAACCATCGGACACATGTAGACCTACAAATTACCGATTGTAACACTTTTACGAGTGTGAAAGAGGGTGTCTACTCTTAAGATACGCACTGCACATAATATCTTGGTTAGAAGCATCAGACTTTCTTATGCCAACACAAAGTTGGACGTATTTTGCAGGATATCGAGTTAACCACATTAAATATGACGCTAAGGCCCGGTTCAGACGCAGAACTTTTCATAGCCGAGTCAAATTATTTAGACCGGCGTAATTGATTCAGACGCCCACCTTAATATTGAAACAGGCGTTCCCTATTGATTCAGACGCCGAAATTTTCATGTTTCAATGATTAGGTTCTGCTCATGAAAAGTTCGGCGTCTGAAGCGGACCTAGTACAATTTATTGAGGAAATCAGATAACAAGTGTTAAAAAAGTCATGCAGTAGACATCACATTGACGATGCCGATCATTTGTAACAACTGATGACTTCATCTGATTGTAAATGTTAAAGACTCGCTACTGCCCTCTTCTCTTGATCGGAAAGGATGATATAAAATATAGGCGGTAAGATCTATTTGATACGAGAAAGGACTAGTAAACTGTGAAATCATTACTCTCAAACACAAGATAAAGTCTAGTTTGGCATAAGGATATTTCGACCTGCAAGACATATACTTGTTGATATTCTAGCAACCTCATTCCTTATCTCATCTTTATTTTCAAGGAGTGTTTATTGCTGTGACGCCAAACTACCTCGTCTCCCTAAGCTCGTATAAGGCTCCCGGTGGATTACCTGGGGTAATTTTCTGCAAAGTCATTGGTTCCCAGTACTTCGTGTTTCTACTTGGTAAAGTGTCCTGTCTCACGGTCACGTGTCTTGCTGTGGAAAGGTGGTACTCTGTGGTTAAGCCTGTCAAATATCGACTCAAGTTTAAAAGACGACGAGTTTGTATGTATCTTTTGATCATGTGGATAACCTGTCTTTTATTGCATTCATTTGTACTATTCGAAATCACGCTTGACGAAAAAAACCTGCGATGTGTCTGGATAACATCCGATTTCCCCAAAAAACTAACAGTAATGACATACACCGTCGTGACATTCTTTGTTCCAAATACAGTTACTTGGGTTACTTATCTTCACATTTCTTTTGCGCTTAAGACGTCTACAGCAATTAATAAAAATAATGCGCGTTTCACTCGCACACGGTTTAAGCTTCTGCGCATGTGTATTATAGTAGCCCTGCTTTTAACAATATGCTGGTTTCCAAATCAGCTTTATTATGCCCTTTCTTCTTATGACCTTGTCAGACTGGAGTCGCCTTTCCATCACTTCACTATCGTCCTTGCTATGTTCAACTCGTGCACCAATCCCGTCATTTATTGCTCCACAAACCGGGAATTTAGAAAAGGGTTTCTTATGCTACTTTGCCCTTTCTTTAATTCCTGCCAATGGAAGAAACGAAGAGAGATAAGTCTAGCACAGGAAAACAGATTGAGAATAGCAAGTGGAGAATTTGAAATGGAAAAATTTGACGGTGGTGTGATGTTGACTTTTCGTAATTTGGTCAATCAAGGGTACGAAGTCGACGACTGCAAGCAACAAGAAACCAGAGGTGTTTGCAGCGAGCTTATTTGAAAAATCGGTTAACTGGCTTTTCTCTTCACTTCAGTCTTTTCAGCTGTGGTCAGGCTTGTTACACTTTTGGTAAGCTTCCGGCTGACGTAGACGAAGCGGACTGCGGTTTTACAGTCAGCGTTAGTTCCACAGGTGGTAAGTGCGCGTACTCGGGGAAAGTGGTCCCTAGCTTCATTCCTGGCGATAGGAACCCATGGGCCCCTGCTGGCGAAAAATGACTGATTGGTCGATACGTGACCACGTGACATTTCCTTGATTCAACATGACGGCAAAACCTTCATCGTCTCTTGTTTAGAACTGCGGTTTATGAGTTGCATGCAGACTGCGTATATTTTTTGAATGGCTTAAACTTTTTATTATCCTTCATATATAATGAGCCGGACATTTTGTTCCTGAAAAGATAAAGCGAAATGTCTGCAGCTGTTGTCTACTCCAACAGACTTTTATCACTGAAACTCCAGCTTGAACTAAAGGAACTTCAGCGTCTGCATCAACAATGTTTCCATTATGAACAGGCGCAATTCAGTGAATAACACTCAACAGCCGATTTTGACCGAGTAAATTTTCTCTACTTTTTCCATGTTTTCGCTTCCCATTCCCCTTTCTAGGTTTTTCGTTCTTACTTAACATCCGTAAAAACCAGACTAAGTACTCTTTTAGTGACTAAATTCACGCGGATTATTTTATTTCGCATTAAGAGTATTGTCATGGTGTACAATATTTCAAGTTCATCGTTAACATCCGCCAATTTATGGAGTACGCAAATGAGGTCAAGTGTCTTGCATCAGATATAAAAGATCTAAATACATGCGGTCTGTATCAAGTAAACTGAATACAAATCAACATCACACCCTTACCCTATCAGTTCCTTCTTTTACAATTTTGTGTTTTATTCCCGTTTTTCATTTTTCCGTTCCCAGTGACTCGCTCCCCAATCCGCTTTCCCCGTTTTAGTAAAAGTCTTGTGGTACACATACCTGCTCTGTGAAAGAGACAGTGTAAACTTAAAAAAGTAATATCAGAAATGGCAGTGTTATAAAAATAACATTTTAAAATCTATTTTAGCACTGAAAAAAGTTGAAATTATGGGACTTCATTTGTATATGTACAGTTAATAGTATAAGCTTTAGTGGTATTTGGCAATAACTACGAATGATATTTCAAAATTGTCCAAAATAATAGTACCCGCGAAGCGGCAAGTGGTGTTTTGGGCAATTTTGACATATCACAAGCCGGTATTAATGCCAATTATAACATGGTGCGCGTGCTTGCCCTATCTTCGTCCTTTCGAGTCGATGCGATAAAATTCTTTTTTATATCAAGCCATTTTTTGGGTAAGAAGGACGCTGAATACTTTGCGTTGCGTGACCAAGAGCTCTGCGTGGCGGCGCACTTGTTTGCTGAGGAGATAAACACAGAGTCGGATTTGGTTGGATAAAATTTGGCCACCAAAGGTGACGAACTTATATCTGCCAATATATAATAAACCAAATATCTCTTCAGCAAAGGTGGGGGAAAAAACTGCCACCCACTAAGACCAGAAAGAGAATACACACTAGGAATTAATTCGCAGGCAGGCGGAAGGGGAGGTGGTGGAAAATGCTAAAAATCAGTTCAAACAAGCGTTGTGAACAACGTGATGGTGAGCGATCGAAAGGGGCGAGCGCATGGAAAAGCGCGCCTAAGAACGATATAGTCCGGAACGCCCTAAATTCTGATTGGCTGGAAATAAGATAGGCTTGGAACCTGCCGCCTTAGCCTGCAAACCATTATCAAATGCCTTGCCATAAAATCCCATTATGATGTCGTCATAACGGTCTTACATGCGCACGGACGTGCGTATATAAGATGGTGTGTTTAATGGTGTTTATTAAACTTTGAGAATGTTAGATGACGTGTTCAATGGTGTTTATTAGACTTTGAGTCTATTAGTAATCGAACAAAATACTAAAGAACTTTCTAGGATTTTTGGAATTGACAGCTTCTAGCCACTCAAACCAACAGCAAAAGCGGTGAAATGTTAGCAAATTACCAGACGCCCTGTAGAAAAATTATCATTCAAAGAATGACATTCAGTTGGAAATAAAAACCGCAAGCTCATATCAGTCAGGGAACATCCGATTATATAGTGTCCTAATTTTTTAACGTTTGCTTAGCCCTTTGAAATCAAGTTAATTAATGGCGAAAAACTACGCACTTTCGTTATAAACGAACAATCACTGGAGGGAAAATTTCTCTTGCAGGATCGAAACAAAGCGAGCATGAGCTTTTATCAGGACATAAATTTATTACTCATAAAGTAACACAACATTTATTACTCATAAACACAACTACAAAAAGGTCCTCTCAGTGGTAGACTGCTTGAAGTCCGCCTTTTCTTTAAGATCCGTCAAGTTTTCGGTGACAGTGAGTGCGTATGGACAAAAAACTCTTTTAGCCAAAAGGGACTGGGCGAGAGTCTAGTTGTGTATGTGGTACGTGGTACGTAGATATACGCAACAGCTGACGCAATCTAAGCATGAAACCACGTAGAGTTCATGCTATTATATATTTATCAAACGTTCAAGATACCTTTATTTTGTTCTAGTTGAATGAAAAAACTCTTACCAAAGTGGTTCTTCATTCAAAATATCTTTTTACGTCAAGAATAGGCAAATGATTGACAGCTTCTTGTATTAAGCGTCGAAAATGTAGCAAACAACATGAAAAAAGGTTGAATGTTTTTGCATTAACTGCAGTGGTAAGAGATCACGCATTGACTTCACATACAAAAGTACTGAAGTTTTGACTCGCCAAGTTTTTTCTTTGTAAAACACCAACGCCAGCTCCGTAATTAGACATTATTGTCACTTAGCAGCCATGAAAGTGGTGGACTGTTGATGTTTGCGTCTGGGAGTATAAAGAAGTGATTTAATATCGCCGAAAACTACCTGCCTTTTTCATTTCTTCATCTTGAATGGTAAGTGCTCTGAGTGCTTTTGTTGAATTTGGTCGTTTTCCGTAGCCTTTCTCGCGAAGACCTCTTGCCTGTCCCTTCTGTCTGAACTTGACAAATTCTTGGTTCGCTATGCAAATTTTGCTATCATTTTGTCTGTCGAGAGCAGCTAATATACCGTAAATGATCCCCGGCTTCCGGTCGAAAAAGACACCCTGTTAGTTAAAGACGCTAAATAATGAAATTATATACCCTATTTAAGACTCAAGACCCTGAAAACCATACCCTTTTCAGCGGCACATACCCGTATAGGCAAAATAAGGGAGTGGTCCCCTCCCCGGGAGAAAATATACCGTAAATGATCCAGATGCAGGGGGAGTTTATATTCAATCTTAGGGGTCCAAGAATGAGCGTTTAATAGATAGGAGACGTTTATTCTCATACTACTGTGCAGTGGCGGATACAGAGGAGGGGCCCGAGGGGCCCGCCCCCCTCTTGTTTTTAGACTAAACTCAGGCTCGAAGGGCCGAAAAAAACTTTTTTTTTGAGACCAGGCCCCCCGGTCTATCAAAGGGGCTGGATAACCGACCCCCTTATTTCAAAGTCTGGATCCGGCACTGCTGTGACAAGCTCTACAAAACTAATATGATTTCAGCGAAAATACCAAGAGAATTTACAAATAGCACAATAGCACAATATATATTCTTCCACTCAATGAAATGTCTAGGCCGTCAAGAGACCATATCGCTTTCAGTCAAATCTCAACTGATATGTCATCGTTAGCCTATCGTTATTTTAAACATGACTTTAAACAAGATGCAAAGTCCAAACCCTCCTTAACCAAGCAATAACGAAACAAATAATTTGCATGATATTGCTCCTTTTTGTTATTTCCTCTTATTTTAAGTAATCGTCATGGGAGCGTCTATTAGACGGTGGCGTTTTCTTAGATTGGGGCGTCTTATTATAACAAACGTAATAATTAACATCTTAAGAAGAGGGGGCGTCAATTCAATTATTTACGGGAACCCTCAGACTATCTAGCTCAATATATAGTTAGAGCCGTCACTTTGCAAATTGCAAGCTCTTTGGCTTCGTATCCACACACACTGTCGTTGTTAATACTCTTTCCTTTGGCCAACGCCTCTCCCAAACATTCATCCAAGTCTTAGGATTTGTTTTACTCTAAATTGCTACTGTTTGTTGTGATCCGTTTTTGCTGTTATACCAATATTACTCTGAAATACTCCTACGTATACTACCTTTTGGGGCACTACTATTAACCAATCAAGTCTCCTCGGCAGATAACACTAAATCTCAACGATTGGCATAATTCTTCATATTATACGAAAGCCAAATTCCGTAATTGTTTCATTATTCATTCAAAATAATTATTCCAACTTCAAAACACGCTATCCTCGATCGAAGTAAAGTCTGCATCTCCGTAACTCAGCAAATTTAGGATATAAATGGTTTTTAATTTTCACAAGCAGATTTTCTTCAAACAGAGGTTGTCATCCGTCCAGAGCTAAATGTATTAATTGCTGTTTTTGCTACATTTCTAGGCAATAGTTAGGCTATTTCTTCTTTGCAAAACGTGTGAAATTTTCCAACTTTTTCTGAAGCTCTACCAAGACAGCTGACCTAACTTTCTACCTTGCCCTCTGCTGTCCCTTTTTCTGTTGATACTACACAATTGATGTCAAATTGTATTGCCCTGAATATCGGCAAAATTCTTCCAAATTTGCGTGTCAACGGCAGATAACTGATTTATGAAGAATCAACCTGGGGATTTAAGCCAATCAGAAAAGGGGAAATATTTTGAGTGGATAATAAACATCATTTTCACTTCCCACTCGCTTAAAATAAGACGGTTCCAATTACAATGTCCTCAGTATTCCGCCTTGCGATTGCGATTGATTTTTTTCTATTTTTACGGTGTCGTCTTTAGATGTTAAACAATAAAAGCTCCCCAAGATATCTGACAAATATATCGATACCGACTACGCCTCCCGCTTCAGCTGTAGCTTATTCCTCTGATTTCTACCTGCTGCCAGTAGCGTTTGGTTTTATTGCTGCCCTGGCTTTTATTGGAAACGGTCTTTTTTGCATTCTTATGCTGAAGAATTATCGGATGCTCAGATCTGCATATAACTTGCTGATATTCAGCCTGGCCGTGACAGACATGATAACAGGTAAACGTTTTTAGAAATTAAATCAGTCTTTGCCTAGTGTGAGTGAGAAACTATTGTACACTAAGATCTCCATACATGAATTGCCAATCAGGTTACCCTTGGTGACGAGTGTGAAAGTTTAAAGCGTCTTTGAAGAGGTTTCCTACTTTGAAGAGACGCACTGTACATAATACCGTAGTTGTAGCATACGAAATAATTCCTATGAAAACACAAATTAGGATTATATGAACGACACACTATTTTATTGCCATTAAATAGAGTTTCTTAAGGAAGTCACTAGTTTTTAAACACAGTCTTTGCAAGTAGAAGGGATTGACGGATTTTGAGACCATCTTCGCATTTAATTTTTATTTACAAAATCGCTCACCAACCACTCTTTTCATCAATATCTGGTTAGGCTCGCTGTTTTTCTCAATTCAAAATAATGATTCCTTAAGACTGTAAGCTGTCCGGAATTTTCCAACGTTAAACATAGCTAAACAGCTCAGCCATAGTTTTCTCATGTTTGTTTTCCCTCTTAGTGAGAAGTTCCCCGCATTAGCCTCGCATTCATGTTCAAGACCTACTCGTCCCAGGACCGTCGGGAATACGAATATTGTCTATTTTATTTCGTTTTTATTTTCAAGGAGTGATTATTGGTGTGACGCCAAACTACGTTGTCCCCCTAGGATCCTACCAAGTTCCCGGCGGATTACCTGGGGTAATTTTCTGCAAAGTCATTTGTTCCGGTTACTTCGTGTTTCTACTTGGTAAAGTTTCCTGTCTTACGGTCACGTGTCTTGCTCTGGAAAGATGGTATTCAGTGGTTAAGCCTGTCAATTATCGACTCAAGTTTAAAAGACGAAGAGTTTATGTGTATCTTGTAATCATATGGATAACCTGTCTCTTATTGCATTCATTAATACCGTTTCAAATGACGCTTGATGAAAAAAACCTGCGATGTGTGTGGATAACATCCAATCTCCCCAAAGAACTAACAGTAATGACACTCACCATCGTGACATTCTTTGTTCCAAATGCAGTTACTTGGGTTACTTATCTTCACATTTCTTTTGCGCTTAAGACGTCT
Source organism: Porites australiensis (assembly GCA_022179025.1). Lineage (NCBI taxonomy): Eukaryota > Metazoa > Cnidaria > Anthozoa > Scleractinia > Poritidae > Porites > Porites australiensis. The sequence continues at coordinate 90,672 of BOPM01000174.1, read as the reverse complement.
ACAGCAATTAATAAACATAATGCGCGTTTCACTCGCACACGGTTTAAGCTTCTGCGCATGTGTATTATGGTAGCCCTGCTTTTAACGATATGCTGGTTTCCAAATCAGCTTTATTTTGCCTTGTCGTCTTATGACATTGTCAGACTGGAGTCGCCTTTCCATCACTTCACTATCGTCCTTGCTATGTTCAACTCGTGCACCAATCC
>BOPM01000174.1:73398-90456 GCA_022179025.1 Porites australiensis | reverse complement strand
ATAAAATCCCGTTATGATGTCGTCATAACGGTGTCTTACATGCGCACGGACGTGCGTATATAAGATGACGTGTTTAATTGTGTTTATTAAACTTTGATTTTCGCCTCTAACTTTCAACAAAGTCTATAAGTAATCGAACAAAATACTAAAGAACTTTCTAGGATTTTTGGAATTGACAGCTTCTAGCCACTCAAACCAACAGCAAAAGCGGTGAAATGTTAGCAAATTACCAGACGCCCTGTCGAAAAATTCTCATTCAAAGAATGATATTCAGTTGGAAATAAAAACCGCAAGCTCATATCAGTCAGGGAACATCCGATTATATAGTGTCCTAATTTTTTAACGTTTGCTTAGCCCTTTGAAATCAAGTTAATTAATGGCGAAAAACTACGCACTGTCGTTATAAACGAACAATCACTGGAGGGAAAATTTCTCTTGCAGGATCGAAACAAAGCGAGCATGAGCTTTTACCAGGACATAAATTTATAACTCATAAAGTAACACAACATTTATTACTCATAAACACAACTACAAAAAGGTCCTCTCAGTGGTAGACTGCTTGAAGTCCGCCTTTTCTTTAAGATCCGTCAAGTTTTCGGTGACAGTGAGTGCGTATGGACAAAAAACTCTTTTAGCCAAAAGGGACTGGGCGAGAGTCTAGTTGTGTACGTGGTACGTGGTACGTAGATATACGCAACAGCTGACGCAATCTAAGCATGAAACCACGTAGAGTTCATGCATGCTATTATATATTTATCATAGAAGCCGAGAAACTGTCAGCAACGTTCAAGAGACCTTTATTTTGTTCTAGTTGAATGAAAAAACTCTTACCAAAGTGGCGCTTCATTCAAAATATCTTTTTACGTCAAGAATAGGCAAATGATTGACAGCTTCTTGTATTAGGCGTCGAAAATGTAGCAAACAACAGGAAAAAAGGTTGAATGTTTTTGCAGTAACTGCAGTGGTAAGAGATCACGCATTGACTTCACATACAAAAAGTACTGAAGTTTTGACTCGCCAAGTTTTTTCTTTGTAAAACACAAACGCCAGCTCCGTAATTAGACGTTATTGTCACTTAGCAGCCATGAAAGTGGTGGACTGTTGATGTTTGCGTGTGGGATTATAAAGAAGTGATTTAATATCGCCGAAAACTACCTACCTTTTTCATTTCTTCATCTTGAATGGTAAGTGCCCTGAGTGCTTTTGTTGAATTTGGTCGTTTTCTTTAGCCTTTCTCGCGAAGACCTCTTGCCTTTCCCTTCTGCCTGAACTTGACAAATTCTTGGTTCGCTATGCAAATTTTGCTGTCATATTGCCTGTCTACCATAAATCGATCCCCGGCTTCCGGTCTAAAAAGACACCCTGTTAAAGACGCTAAATAATGAAATTATATACCCTGTTTAAGACTCAAGACCCTGAAAACCATACCCTTTTCAGCGTGACCCGTATAGGCAAAATAAGGGAGTCCCCCCCTCCCCGGGAGCAAATATACCGTAAATGATCCAGATGCAGGGGGAGTTTATATTCAATCTTAGGGGTCCAAGAATGAGCGTTTAATAGATAGGAGGCGTTTTTTCTCATACCACTGTGCAGTGGCGGATACATGGGAGGGGCCTGGATAACCGACCCCCTTACTTCAAAGTCTGGATCCGGCACTGCTGCGACAAGCTCTACAAAACTAATATGATTTCAGCGAAAATACCAAGAGAATTTACAAATAGCACAATATATATTCTTCCAGTCATTGAAATGTGTAGGCCGTCAAGAGACCATATCGCTTTCAGTCAAATGTCAACTGCTACAGTGTCATCGTTAGCCTATCCTTACTTTAAACACGACTTTAAACAAGATGCAAAGTCCAAACCCTCCTTAACTAAGCAAAAACGAAACAAATAATTTGCAAAATATTGCTCCTTGTTGTTATTTCCTCTTATTTTCAGTAATTGCCATGGGAGCGTCCTCCAGACGGTGACGTTTTCTTAGATTGGGGCGTCTTATTATAACAAACTTAATAATTAACATCTTAAGAAGAGGGGGCGTCAATTAGATTATTTACGGGAACCCTCAGACTATCCAGCTCAATATATAGTTAGAGCCGTCACTTTGCAAATTGCAAGCTCCTTGGCTTCGTATCCACACACACTGTCGTTGTTAATACTCTTTCTTTTGGCCAACGCCTCTCCCAAACATTCATCCAAGTCTTAGGATTTTGTTTACTATAAATTGCTATTGTTTGTTGTCATCCGTTTTTGCTGTTATACCAATGTTACGCTGAAATACTACTACTACTTTTTGGGCACTACTATTAACCAATCAAGTCTCCTCGGCAGATAACTGTAAATCTCAACGATTGGCATAATTCTTCATATCATACGAAAGCCAAATTCCGTAATTGTTTCATCATTCATTCAAACTAATTATTCCAACTTCAAAACACGATTTCCTCGATCGAAGTAAAGTCTGCATATCCGTAACTCAGCAAATTTAGGATATAAATGGTTTTTAATTTTCAAAAGCAGATTTTCTTCAAATAGAGGTTGTCATCCGTCCAGTGCTAAATGTATTAATTGCTGTTCTTGCTACATTTCTGGGAAATAGTTAGGCTATTTCTTCTTTGCAAAACGTGTGAAATTTTCCAACTTTTTCTTAAGCTCTACCAAGACAGCTGACCTAACTTTCTACCTTGCCCTCTGCTGTCCCTTTTTCTGTTGATACTACACAATTGATGTCAAATTGTATTGCCTTGAATATCGGCAAACTTCTTCCAAATTTGCGTGTCAACGGTAGCTAACTGAATTATGAAGAATCAACCTGGGGATTTAAGCCAATCAGAAACAGGGAAATATTTTGAGTAGATAATAAAAATCATTTTCAGTTCCCACTCGCTTAAAATAAGACGGTTCCAATTACAATGTCCTCAGTATTCCGCCTTGCGATTGCGATTGATTTTATTCTATTTTTACGGTGTCGTCTTTAGATGTTAAACAATAAAAGCGCTCCAAGATATCTGACATATATATCGACACCGACTACGCCTCCCACCTCAGCTGTAGCTTATTCCTACCTGCTGCCAGTAGCGTTTGGTTTTATTGCTGCCCTGGCTTTTATTGGCAACGGTCTTTTTTGCATTCTTATGCTGAAGAATTATCGGATGCTCAGATCTGCATATAACTTGCTGATATTCAGCCTGGCTGTGACAGACATGATAACAGGTAAACGTTTTTAGAAATCAAATCAGTCTTTTCCTAGTTTGAGTGAGAAACTATTGGACACTAAGATCTCCATACATGAATTGCCAATCAGGTTACACTTGGTGACGAGTGTGAAAGTTTAAAGCGTCTTTGAAAAGGTTTCCTACTTTGAAGAGACGCACTGTACATAATACGGTAGTTGTAGCATACGAAATAATTCCTATGCAAACACAAATTAGGATTATATGAACGACACACTATTTTATTTCTAAGTTTCTTAAGAAAGTCACTAGTTTTTAAACAGTCATGCAGTAGACCTTATTTAGGATGCCCACAGTGATGTGAAGTATATATAAAATAATTCATTTTTGAACTGCAGTTGTAGATGAAAGTGAAGAATGATCATCGCAGTAAATTTTCCAATTTAAGCAATTGGAAAGAAGAAGCCTGAAAAAAATCAAGGCTTCAACGGGATTCGAACCCGTGACCTCCGCGTTACCGGTGCGTTGCTCTACCAACTGAGCTATGAAGCCACACATTGGGAGCGAGGTCAATTTATTGAGTTCATATCTCCCGTGAGGAGTGAAATGATGTGAAGTATATATGAAATAATTCATTTTTGAACTGCGGTTGTAGATGAAAGTGAAGAATGATCACTTTGCAAGTAGTAGGGATTGACGGATTTTGAGACCATCTTCGCATTTAATTTTTATTTACAAAATCGCTCACCAACCACTCTTTCCATCAATATCAGGTTAGGCTCGCTGTTTTTCTCAGCAATGACGAGCAGCTCTTTCTTTTGTTATTTAAAATAATGATTCCTTAAAGGGAACCTCCACTTCAACAAAAAGATAACTTTAAATCACAGGAAATAACGGTTACAGTCAAGTCAATCTAAAATACTTTTAAAGAAAGCGTTTGTATCCGAAAGAAATAACTCATAGATTCGCCTATTTTTGTTTTCAAATTTTGCGGGCGTCGCCATCTTGAATAATTGTGAAGTGTTACGGTTGCCCTATTGTTATTAAACAAAAGCTCTTTGTGTCAGAACAATAGAGCAACCGTAACACGTCACAATTATTCAAGGTGGCGGCGCCCGCGAAATTTGAAAGTGAAAATAAGCGATTTTAAAATTCACTTTTCCTGATATGAACACTTTTTTTAAGGACAAATTTCGAACAAATTTGTTTATCAACATAATTTTATTCGATTTAAAGTTATTCTGTAGAAAGAGTGGAGGTTCCCTTTAAGACTGTAATCTTTCTGGAATTTTCCAACGTTAAACATTTCCCTTTATTCTGACAACTCAGCCATAGTTTTCTCATGTTTGTTTGTCCTCTTAGTGAGAATTTCCACGCATTAGCCTCGCATTCAAGACCTACTCGTCCCAGGACCGTCGGGAATACGAATATTGTATATTTTATTTCTTTTTTATTTTCAAGGAGTGTTTATTGGTGTGACGCCAAACTACGTTGTCCCCTTGGGATCCTACCAAGTTCCTGGCGGATTACCTGGGGTAATTTTCTGCAAAGTCATTTGTTCCAGTTACTTCGTGTTTCTACTTGGTAAAGTTTCCTGTCTCACGGTCACCTGTCTTGCTCTGGAAAGATGGTATTCTGTGGTTAAGCCTGTCAAATATCGACTCAAGTTTAAAAGACGAAGAGTTTATGTGTATCTTGTAATCATATGGATAACCTGTCTCTTATTGCATTCATTAATACTGTTTCAAATCACGCTTGATGAAAAAAACCTGCGATGTGTGTGGATATCGTCCGATTTTTCCAAACAACTAACAACGATGACAGCCACAATCGTGACATTCTTTTTTCCAAATGTAGTTACCTGGGCTACGTATCTGCACATTTCCCTTGCGCTTAAGACATCGCCAGCAATGAAAAATAATGGACCTTTCACTCGAGCACGGCTTAAGCTTCTTCGTATGTGCGTTATAGTTGCACTGTTATTCACAATATGCTGGTTTCCAAATCAGCTTTACTATGTCCTATCTTCTTATGGCCTTGTTAGATTGGAGACCCCTTCTCATTGGTTTACCCGCGTCCTTGCTATGTTTAACTCGTGCATCAATCCCGTCATTTATTGCTCCACAAACCGGGAATATAGAAAAGAGTTTCTTACTTTATTCTGTTGTGTAATTAATTCTCGGCTCTGTAAGAAACGAAGAGAGATAGGTCTACCCAAAGAAAACAGACTGCGATCAAGAAGTGGGGAATCTGAAGTGGAGAAATTTGGCGGTGGTGTGGTGTTGACCAGTTTTCGCGATTTGATCAACCAAGGGTACGAGGTCGACAACTGTTCGCAACAGGAAACCAGTGGTGTTTGAATTCATCTAAAAGATCTGGCAATTTGCGTTCCGCTTAAGAACGAGGCACCAGGAAAACTTGTCAGTCATCGCGTTTTTACCCTGGATCTTAACTACGATCTCTCAAGCTACCCTATTTTATTATACTGACTGTTTTTTGGTATGCAAATGTGGCATTATTTTACTATCTTTGCAAGGAGCAAATTTGTACAAATTTTTTTTTTGGTCCAGTGCAAGTTATTGGTGCTTTCAGGAAGTTTGGGTAGCTCTCAAGAACATGGCTAGAGTTGCTGTCACTAACACCTCGAGTAACTCGTACGCTACTCTCGAACTCTCCAAACTTCACGGGTGCATCCTAACCCGATATTTGCACGCCAAAGCTAGCATCAGTCAATTCCTAAATATCACGTACAGTTCATGCTATTATTGTTTATTATAATAGAAGCCGACAATTATTTAGCAACGCACTAGATACCTTTATTACGTCGAGACGCAAATGGTTGACAGCTTCTTGTATTAAGCGTCGAAAATATAGTAAACAGCGTGAATAAGGTTAAATGTTTTTGTAGTCTCTTAGGTGGTAAGAGACCACAAATTGACAACACATACAAAAATTGGTCAGGTTATGACTTTCATCCTCCATGAAACTAGTGGACTGTCAATGTTTGGGAGTGTAAAGAAGTGATTTTGAATTGTATCAGCCCAAAACTACTCTGTCCTCAGTCAGTCATTTCTTCATAGCGAGAAGTAAGTGCTTTTGTTTAATTTGGTCGTTATCTGTAGCCTTTCTCATGACAATTCAAGTTCTTGCCTACAAGTCCGCCATTAGCTGCCTGCACTTGACAAATTCTTGGTACTTCGCTTTGAAAATTTTGCTGTCAAGGCGAACATAACGTACATGATCTAATAGACGCTAATTGATTAGACTGCGAGCAGTCCCTCAGGATGGTCACGCGAGCGAGGAAATTGAGCGAAGCGAGCGAAAGTAAAAAACAAGAAGCCGAGGGAAAGCTGGGGAGGAGGCGCCTTTCTCCAGTTTCCCTCTCGGCCATTTTTCTCTCTCCAGTCCTGCCGAGCTTAGACTCGACTGCCTGAAGAGGGACTGCTCGCAGTCTATCCTTATTATGACAAAATTCTCTAATTTTGTGATTTCCTATCATAAGCCCTGATTTGTATAGGTAATAGCATGGTTTGTAGTGATATTTGGCATAAATACCACGAGTGATATTTCGAAATTGTTATACGTAATTTCACGAGCCGTTAGGCGAGTGTAATTTGAGACAATTTTGAAATATCACGAGTGGTATTTATGTCAAATATCACGTACAAATCATGCTATTATTTGTTTATGCTACTACCCGCTAAAGGTTTGTAATTTTCACATGTAGGTATTTCAAATTAAGCTGAAATACCACTGCTCTAAGCCAATCAAACTGAAGAAATTTCTCATGTAGTAGTATAACAACATTAATGATAAAGTGTTATGCCTAAGTACACTATTTTTATTTTATGAGAATATATTTTATAAGAATATCGAGGCTGAAATTTGCGAAAATTTAAGAATATTTCAAGAATAAACTCCAGGCTGAGATTTGGAAAAGTATATTGTTTTCGCGTGTTTTGCGTGTGGAAAATCTGTAAATATAGTACAAATATACCTTTTTAACTGATTCCTTTCTCTAAACGGCAAAACTATGCCAAAACAAAACGAAAAAACCTGCATTAGCGTTAATTGATACGCTAATGCATGTATGCTGGAACGAAAATGTCATAAACTATAATTTAACAATAATTACAAGAATAGTTTCAGCCTATAAGATCGACAGAAAAATAAGAATATCCAGCCTGGGCCTGAAAAACAACATTCTTATATAAAAAAAGAGAGTACTTGGTCATCATGTGTGCTGTAATAGGACATTTGTACCTAAACGGGTTCATTTTTTGTTCACGTCTTGCAAAAATTTGCAGGAAAGTCTCGCGGCCTCCTGATAGAACCAGTGGCGGATCCAAGGTAGGGGCCCGGGGTGCCCGGTTCCCCCCTCATTTTTAAACCAAACTGAGGCCCGAAGGGTTTGTCACCTTGGCTACCACGATTTCCTATACGTCTAGTAATGACACCAACAGCGCTCTGGCCTCTAGGAGTTGTTACACTGGGGTTAGGAAATCTATCACAGCTACAATTATGAGTAATACATGGAAACGGTACATATTTTTAAGGTCTCTAATACTGCAAATTCCAGTAGCCGAAAGGAGAATGGCGCAATGTCTGGTTTGCGGGCAGTCTTCGGGGAGATGAGGATGGGTTTAAAACTTCTCAGCCCTTCCCTCACATTGAGTGGCTGGCTCGCCAATCATTGGAGAAAACGCTCCCTAAAAGCTTATTGATTTATCTGGTAGATAGCATTAATTTATTCACCTGTGTAAGCAACTGGCGCGAGGTGTGTAAGCGGGTGAAATGGCGAAAACGATGATAAACTATAGCATCTCTTCTTCTCTATGTTCGGGACAGCTTTAGTTTTTCCAGATATATATATACAACAGGTTAATCTGCCAAGTAGACTGTGAATCTGCAGCCACCGGCAGTTAAAACCGCTTCATCTTCTTTAAGGTTAAAAGTCACTTATAAAAATGTAAAACTTTTGCTCTTCGACTAAGGTTTGGGTCTATGAGCAAAATTTGATGATATGATGCAGCTTAAAAATTTGAGTTCTTCTGAGCTGAACTTCCCTGTGATACTGTTTATGCTGTAGAAGGGTGCTCTAACGTTTATGTTCGATTCGTAAAAGAATGGCCATTTTATGGAAGCTACTGAGGTGAGGAGCTAAGTTTAGTTCTGTTTATGCGCCACAAGGTGGACCTAACTCTTCCGTAGACGAAAATCTAATTTGTGACCATGAAAGTTCTCTAGTACAACAGTACTCATTCAGCGTGCATTTTCTGTTTTTCAGTTTGTTGGCAAATTGAATCCAAAACTACATTTTTCTTGAATTTCGATCAGGGCGCTCGCGTGAGTGAAAGGATTATGATGGGATTGCATGAACACAAGAGCCATAATGTCCCATTATGGCTCTTGATGAACACTATAGTAAAAAAAAGAGCTTGTCTGGAGAGATAGACAAAGGAAACTGAACCACCGCTCATAATGTTCATGTTATTTGCATAAAATGGTTGTATTTATATAGCACTCAATTTATGGCACTACTAAATAATGATTTCTTAAACAACAACATTTTAAAAATTTACACGCTTCAATGCGATCCTGAAGCTTCCAACAATTTTGAATTCTATTGGAACAATAACCTCACTTGAATCATTATTTCAGCTCAAGCACTTGATGGTTTATTAACGTTATATTTTTGTCTTCAGAAATTAAACAAAATTGGTAACTTTGTTTAAATAGTTTCTATTTCAAGATATAATTTGGCTTGTCCACTTAGTCGCTTAAGGGCAATCAATCATTTTTACCAAAGAGCTTTTTATGCTTCAATCTACTCACAAAATAGCAAACCTTACTGAGAATGAAATATGTGCTGTGCTCTGTTCGAAAAGGCAATACAAACCAACATGATGGAGAAAAAATGGCTATGTGAAATTTTGCACATAGCCGGTTTATTAAACTCTGAAAATCCAATACAAATACAAACTGAAACTTTCATTAAACATGTATTGCCGGCGAAGGTGAGGGCAATCAACCGCCAAAGACCTTGCAAAGCAAGGGCACGCCCCACCCAAGCACGAATTTCATTCTGGGTAAAGGTATTACATAATATTTAATGTTACAAAATAGCATCCTGCATAATCTGTTCAGATCAAATCAATAGTGCGGTTCCAACGTTGTGCCGCCCCTGCAAGCAACAACATCACAACCTCTGACACATTCAATTACGAAACAGATTCTTGAGAGGTTATTCTAGTATATTTTTTGAAAGCATCAGATTTCCATCTACCCAAGAGCCTAATCTTGTCATCGGAAACCCCTTGTTCAGCCGCATAAGTAGCAGCACCAATCCTAAAGCTGTGTGCTTTATATCTGTTGGGATCTAAGTTGCATAGCGGAATAACTGAGCCAAGCATTTTACTAAACTCGCTTCTTAAAACTGGGGACCCATCGTGATTAATAAAAAGTGGGCCATGTACTATGCCACGAACAGAAACACAATCCAAGAATGATTGAAAGGGACATGCTTTAGGTTGTCTATTCAAAACTATAGAAAAAGGATTTTGATTGTAATTATGTTTATAGCTTGTGAATGTAATTATCAAGGAAACCACATTGCCATTCCCACTATGTTTTTTAGAAACTTGATCCAGTTGTAAAAGGTTACCATTGACACTGTCTCGCTTTGACACTGTGATTTCACCAATACGAAGAAATGCAAAAAATGCCATAGCACACATGGCCTTAAACATAAATAATTCATATTGAGAAACACAAAAAAATATCTGAACCTTTCATGATGCGAACTAAAATGGGGAGGGTAATAGGCAACCTTGAGTCCAGTTTGTAACCAATCTTACCATACCCCTTAAGCATCTCAATAATGTAAAATGTTTTGGTAGGATCCCGTAGACCCGCTAAGCGATGGAAATACCCAAGGGCAGAAACATCACTATTTACGGTGGAGGAAGCATATCTACGATCAAATAAATGTGCAACAAACAATGCCAATGTGGCCAGCAACACTGGTAAAGGAATGTGTGAGCTCTGTAAAACACTTATTTGAAATTCTTCATAAAGCTTCCATGCCCTACGTTACGTTGGTACTGAAGACTTCTGTAAACTAGCGGATAGAAGATCATGAACTTTTGATGGCAGTTTACCGGGAGTAGATGGGATGGGATTGCTGTTGGCATGGGATCCATGTAAGCTGGTGCTAGTTTCTTGAAACGCTCGATCTGCACACGAGAGAGTGCATCCGCAAGAGTGTTCTTAAAACCTGAAATATGCTTGACTTTAAACAAAATATTGTGCCTTAAACAAACTAGCACAAGTTTACGAACAAAAATCATCAAAGAAGTATCTCTACAGGTAGACTTATTTATCACATGTACTAATGGCTCATTATCAGTAAAGAATGTAATACACCTGTCTCTAATATGGTCACTTCACAACATTAAACTCAGAACAATTGGGTAAAATTCCCGAATTGCAATATTTTGACCCAACCATTCCTTAGGCCATTCACCATAGCACCAGTGAGAACCAAATATAGCTCCAAAACCGTGCACCCCTGCTGCATCAGTAAATAACTGTAGGCTCACACTATTTTCCCATTTCTCATTAAGAAAAAAATGATTTACCATTGTATTCTTGAAAAAACTGTTGCCAAGTAGACAAATCAGCCTTCACCTCCTTGGAAACACGAACAAAATGACCTGGTCTTTTGAGGCCAATTGTCAAGTCAATAAGCCGTCTTAAAAAGCAACGGCCTGGAACAACCACTGAACAAGGGAAATTTAGTACCCCGGTAAGTGACTGCAACTCTCTCAATGTTGCCTTCTTCTTTTTGATAAATTCAGCAATCACTTGTTTACATTTCAATAATTTATCTTCAGGTAAGCGTGATTCACAATGGATAGTGTCTAGTTCCACACCTGCAAATGTCAAAATTGTAGATGGGCCAAATGTTTTTTCAGGTGCCATGGGAATGCCTAAAAAATCACATAATTCTAAGAAGAGTCCGAGACTTCTGGAACACTGACTTTCTGTTGTCTGAATGAGGAGAAAATCTTCTAGCAAGTGAATATGGTTAGCTATACCGAGCTTATCCTGTGCAATCCACTCAACAGCTGTACTAAAAGCTTCGAAGGTTTTACATGAGCTGGAGCACCCCATAGGCATACATTTATCATAATCTTGACCACTCCACTTGATGCCTAAAAGATGATAATCTTGAGGATTAATGGTTAAAATCCTGAAAGCACTTTTAATTTCGGTTTTAGCCAAATAAGAACTGACACCTGACTACTTTATCTTTTTAATAGCATGGTCAATATTAGCATACTGAACACTGGAATGTTCATGGGATATTCCATCATTTACTGATCTACCCTTGGGATATGAAAGATGATGGATCAGACGAAATTCCCCTGGGGTTTTCTTTGGAACAATACCCAGGGGTGACACTCTGAAAACAGGAAAGGGTCGTGTATCAAAAGGTCCAGCCAACCCATGGGCTTCCAGCTCCTTAGCCAATTTTTGATCAACTACTTGGGGCTGTTGTCGTGCAGATAACAAATTAGGAGATTCATAAGATCTACTTTGACCAACAGGAAAGAGATGAAATCTATACTTAAATCCATCAATTAAAAACATTCGCTTTTGAAAGTCGTACCCTTCTAGCAAAAACTCAAGTCAGTTTACCTTTACTGGTGTTGGCAGTGGTAGGATTGGCAGCAACAGGTTTTCCAGTGAAGTTACGAAAATTATGGCAATTTATCATTTGATGAGTCTTTTGACATAATGGGCATGAATGCTTAAAATTACATCCAACACATTTTAAGCCTTTATGATACTTCCAGCAATAACCTTTGGGAACTCAAAAGCCTGATCTCGATACATCCTCAAATCTCTTTATCTGTGAATAATTATTATTTCTGGGTGGCTGCGATCTAATCCACAACTCCCAATGCACTGCACCCCAAGAATATGCTTTGGGGTCTTTTTGTCAGAGATATCGAAAGTTCTCGTCATAATATCGCCAGTTATATCCTCAAGCTGCCAAATCCCTAATAGTTTCACACGGAGGACTTGCTGGGCCTGGGAGCTGATCTGCTTGTTCTTCATTCTCCTCCACCCGTCACAGGCTGCCCAAGCTCAGTGTGTGAGTATAATCATTAACACATGTAGTTAAATCCAAGACAAAACGACGCCGAAGGGGCGAGTACATTTTCACCACGACACACGACCGTTGAAAACCCGCTTGGTAACCCTGCCTCCTCTACAAACTAAGCTTCACCTGGGTACCACACCGTCACTTGTCATAGACAATTTTTGATTCGAACCCTCTTGTCAAATCGACCCGAGGGGAGTCGGGGTTCGAATAAAAAATTGTCGATGACAAGTTTTCAACGGTCGTGTGTCGTGGTGAAAATGTACTAGCCCCTTCGGCGTCGTTTTGTCTTGGATTTTGGAAAACAAACTTCCGCTGGGCGTCGGTTGCAGTGTCCGGATTGCTCGGCTAATGAGATGAAATGAAACAAGGACATATTGGCTTGGATTCGGCGCTTGATTTGTGGCTGCTTGGCCATTTCAAGCTGAGGATTTTTGGCCTCTCGCATGGGGCATCCCGAACTGGATTGTGAAGCCTTGTCCTTTCTCTTACAGTGGAAACTCGGGGTTAAAGGAAATCGCTTAAACGCAATGGATCGGGAAAATAAGCACACAGCAAACAAAACCAAGCAAAGTAAATACGGTAAGCTGTATTTTATTGAACACTCTAGCGAGTATTTATCGATTTGAATCTTTTACCTGAATTCCCATACAAATCCTTTATATTCACGGCCATTTTAACTCACGCAATATGAAACTACATGTGTTAATGATTAAACTCACACACTGAGCTTGGGCCGCCTGTGCACTCGTCTACGGTGACTAGCTGGCTATTGCTCGGACTCTTGCAAGATAGTAGTTTTTCTCTTCAATCTAGCTGATACCCGGCGAGACATCCTGAAACGTAAAATAGCTCAACACCAGTATACATGTAAGCTAGAAACATATAGCAAGCTTTTCCATTGCTAACAAGGTCATTATGCCCAAAAAGAACCAATCCAGATTATAAATTTCAGCAAGTGCCCAATGACACAAGTAAAGTGAATGCCCACAGGCATGATATGAATAACAAAACAACATCCAACAACAACATTAATAAGGGAGTTTAATTATCAAATTTGCTCCATCTAAATGACTGAAGAAGATCTCAACATGATCAAGAACAACAACTTCGAGATAAACATGGCATAACCGCTGATTTCACATATATCCGAAATATATAACATGCCTGTTTTTATAGTACCATAAGGAAAACCTTCCAACAACCTCTGGTTGGGAAAAATATATAATACCAAACCTCTAGCTTGATCAAGAAACTATGCACTGCATGGTACAAACTAAACCCAAAATTAAACAATGTAACAGGACATCACAACATGAACTTATACATGAACTATGGCAGGGATCTCTTGGCAGACTACACATGTTACCGGAACATATAAAATTCCTGTCCCTATAAATGCCATAAAAACATTCCAACAACCTCTGGTTGGACAAATGCCAAAGACAAAACCTGTAGCTTGGTCAAAAAACCATGCACTGCATTGTACAAACTCAAACTTAAATAACAAACAGGACTTCACAACATGAACATGTACATGAACTATGGCAGGGATGGCTTGGCAGACTACACATGTCGCTAAACATATAATAATGCCTGTCCCTATAAATGCCATAAAAAACATTCCAACAACCTCTGGTTGGACAAATACAAAAAGACCAAACCTGTAGCTTGGTCAAAAAACCGTGCACTGCATTGTACAAACTCAAACTTACATAATAAACAGGACTTCACAACATGAACATGTACATGAACTATGGCAGGGATGGCTTGGCAGACTACACATGTCTCCGAAACCTATAAAAATGCGTGTCCCTATGATGCCACAAAAACCTTCCAACAACCTCTGGTTGGACAAAAACAGAAAGACCAAAACCATAGGTTGGTCACAAATCCATGCCGAAGCATGGCACAAAAACATAATTAAACATGAACATTCCAACAACCTCCGGTTGGACAGAAGTGAAAAGGCCAACAATGTAGATTGGTCAAAAATCCATGCACAGCATGGCACAAACACATAATTAAACGACAAAACAGGACATAACAACATAAACATACATCTAAGAAGAACGGAATTTTTGCATGTCCCAAATAGTTAGCAACATACGTCAGTTTGTAATTTATGATTGGAAATACAATCACAGTTTTATTGACATCGAAATTATGACCATAAGCTGACATTCAATTTGAGTTTTCAACTAAAATTAATAATTTGTGTTATATCCATTTGGGTAATATCGACATTGCCAACAACATAAACCCTTCAAAATGAAGCGGAGGATTATCAACACAATGTATTTTCCATGAGCATTATTCACTCAAACGTATTCAAAATGTACACAGTACAATCGTCAAAATGATTCTCCAAGTCACCACTGAGGCGACGAACGAAAGAATGACCAAGTATCATTACTTTCGGGACACACAAAGCTATTTTGGACTGAAAGGAAATAATTAATTGAAAGGTCAGATCGCTCGTATGGACAAAAACCGAAGCGATGCGACACCAGCCAGAAATGTTGTTGAAAATGGTTAAAAGTCATTAAAAACCAATTGGAAAGTGAAAATAGGCTACAAGTTACGGCCATCGATGCGAATAAACTATAAACCAGACAAAATGAACAACTAAATTATCACAATAAAAAAAGAGGAAACTCACCTGTTCTGACATTGATGAAAAAATTTTTGTGTGTCAACGAGATCAAGAACGCGACATCCATTATACGACGATTAATAAATACGACATTACCTAAAGACGCCATCTTGAATTCAAAATTCAAATCAGTACCCTCGATTCCATGTTCCTAGCCAAGGCTAAACGGTCGCATAAAATTTTATTTGAAGACAAATAATGCATTTTGTGATAGCATGATGAGAAAATTCCTCTATTTTTTGCTAATATCGGTATGATTTTTAAGAACGCCCGAAGCGTGCGAGACCCTCGCACCCCGGGTCTCGTCCTTTCAATTCCCATCACGGGTAATTAACCCAAGCTCGAAATATGAGCATAGGCGAGCATCGGCATTCAAAATATAAGGATTTGTATGGGAAAAAAACCTATCTTTTCTGTAACCAACGAAAATGAAAGGGTTTCAATAAAAAACAGCTTACCTTACTTAAAATGTGCGTTACGTCGCTCCTGTGTGTTGGACGGGCCGATTTATGGCCGTTTTATGGGTTTTTACGTAAACAGTTTTCTCTATTTAAAGGTTTATATAGAGAGAAAACCGTTTACATAAAAACCCATAAAACGGCCATAAATCGGCCCGTGGACCACACAGGAGAGACGTAACACACATTTTAAGTAAGGTAAGCTGTTTTTTATTGAAATCCTTTCATTTTCGTGGGTTACAGAAACGATAGGTTTTTTTCCCATACAAATCCTTATAGCGGACCTCCACCCGCGCGCGAAGCGCGCGCGTGGACGGAGCTCCATACCTAAGGAAATGTGGTAATCTACCCATCCGAGAAAATGTGGTAATCACGTGACCGTACGCCCGACCGTCCGTCCGCAACACAGGGGAACCAATGTTTACTCTCACACTTTCTAGCTAGTTTGGGAGCTCAAGAGAAAGGCTAATTGCACATCAATGTTGTGATCAATTTACAGCTGTCAAAACAGGATATCCGCTGACCAGTATCACCTGACCGTACCGCGGGCTCAAGTGTCGACCCAACGAAGTCGAGTACTTTTTTGAAGTTATCCGCTGACAAATTAATAGTTTCAAATGATCGCAGGCTCAAGTCTATTTTTTCCAATGATTCATATGAAATGTGTTGTGTTTTTGTCACTATGGCCCCGCACTGTCAAGATTTTGATTTCAAACTCACCTCGGACGCGAAAATTCAGCCAGCTTTTTAAAAATACAGGCGGGAAGACCTTTTCTTACCATGGTCACGCGTTGGTCACGCTCTACGTCCAATTGGTCAAAATTTGACAGGTGAGTTCATGCGGAAAATTCATACAGCATCTTGAAAGTTGTTTACTTTGACAGCTGAAGCTGACAGAGTTTTGTGTCAACTTGTGATGTTTTTAACTGTCTTTTTCCACTGGATGTACAAAATGAAATACGGCTACTAACAAAAGTCTTCTGTTACCCATGGCTGGTTTGTTTATTGGGTTTTTGGTTGAGAAAAGCGTAGCGTCGCTTGTGAAATCCGATTACGGATGGGATCGTTTTTGTTTTTCACCTTGCTTAATGCGTAAGAGGGTTTAAAAGTCTCAAGCAACTGTGGCCTTCCTTGATATCTTTCAGGAACTGAATCTCGAATGATAAGCCGGAGTAATTATTGTATTTGATGTTTGTTTTTGTTATATTTAATTTCATGAAGTCGAGCACAGTTTATGCGGCAAGTTTTTGCACGTTTGTAAGATTTGAGTCAATGATCTCATGACCTAGTATCAGGTTTGATATAAGCTTACGGAACTTTTAAAAGGCCTTCAGATATATTTTCTCCCGGCAAATAGAAAGAAAACGTTCCGAAGAATATTTAGTTATAGATTTGGCTGTAGAAAGAAAACTTTGAGCGATTTTCTTGCTTCGAGGAGTTCATCGTTGAAAAAGGCAAACACCGGGAGGCCGGCTGAAGAAGTAAAACAAAATAAACTTAACCTTAAGCTTAAAGACTCAGGATTTTTAGAGACCCGTTAATACTTGTCTTCGTGAATGAAAATTGTTGTCTCTGTAAATGTTTCACCGAATTATATTTC